>WBMV01000265.1:0-418816 GCA_013396655.1 Campylorhamphus procurvoides | reverse complement strand
GGGGGGGGGGGGGGAAGGTCAGATGAATGAGCATGAAGGAGATTTCTCCTGTGTCCTTTGGAGGAGGAGCAGAAAGATTGGAAATGGTATCTATGCACAGTAGGTATCTGCCTTGACTACCTGACAATACATGGTCATTGCAAAGGTGAGTCCGAGAATCTAAGAGAAAAAAACAACAAACAATTGTTTTTAAGTAAATGAAAAACACCTCTTTATTGAAACAACAAGAAAAACCATAGCATTATTTTTGTTCACACACAGGGAGACACATCACATACTGCTTTTCCTCTCCATTCATGTCCTTGTTCTGTTCCTAGTTTGTCTGCCCTTTGTGCTTATCTCTATTGTTTTACAGAATGAACAGTGACAGTGGGGGAGAGTTGACTTCTCCACGAAGAGCAGTCACCAGATACTGGGAAGAAGTATACTGGGAAAAAAATGTCTGGATGTCCTTTCCTTGAAAATATTTTATAGTAGCAACCCACAGCTGTGGGGCTGTGTGAGTATCTCTGTAGCTGTTGCTTTGAAAGACATCAGGTTCATCCCTGATCCTAAGGATGCTGTGGTTTACTTTACTGCACTTCACTTTTCCAAGTCCATGTGTGCACAGGTCCCTGTGGGGGAATCACTGGAGACTGAACATGCATTAATTATGGCCATCAATGCCTCATCAACAATGTATGTGTCTCTCTACTCAGCCTATTCAAGAGAAGCAGCAGGGAAGTGGTGGTTCTTCTCCCAGCCAACTACTGACCCACTGTGCTGCCTCTGTAGATTACTTCATCAGAAAAGGGAATGGGAAAGAGAAGTCTTATCTTCCTTCCCGTTGAAGTACTTATATGAATGTACTAAGTGCTTGTTACTTTTCCCCTGCAACACTACTGTAAGAATTGTCATTGAAATGAAGGTCTGCCAAGTAGAAATTTTTAGGGTATGAATTCTATTTTAAGCACTTAATTTAACCACTTCACACTTAGTCTTTACATGAGTAGCAGTTTGAGTCCTTTGAAAGAGTATATGAATGTACACACTATTCTATTTATGAAGAAAAAACGCATTATAAAGTTGTTAATCTTCCTCAAGCCTCATTCTTCCAGTGAAATAACACTTAGGTTTTAGCGTGCTGTTTTATAATAAGTGCTTGCCTTTTGGAAGTATCACCTAAACGCTGCCTTCTGCTTCCTAGCAAAGGAACACCTCTGGGGAGAGCTGCATAATAAAACCATGCTGGATGAGTTTGTTTTATAATTTGGAGCATGAACGACGAAGAAGATTCTTCTGTCAGATGTTCTTCAAGCTGTGTCACTGTATGATTCTAACTATAAAATTCTTAACATGAGAAACAAAAGCTGTCACATGCTTAGGGCCAGGACAATATTGAAACAGAAACAATAGAGGGAGCCCAAATCATTCTAGGTGACAGTGCATCAAAACTTTTGCCATCAGTTAGATTAGATCACACAGCGCAGCTGCAGACTGAAAATACTTTGTTCTGAGGTGTTTTCTCTGCACTGCACAGCATTTACTGGGAAGATGAATTTGCATTTTTAAATTGTCTGAAGTATTTTCTCCCATGCAAACTAGTAGTGTCTTTCTGTCAGAAAGAGCACTGTCTTAGAACTTGATTACATTTAGGGTATTTATGAAGACTCTGACACGGGCTGGTAGAGGGGTTTTAGTGTATATTTTAAGGACATCTTAAATGCTGAATAGATGCTCAAAAGCTGGGAGTTTTGGGGTGGGGTTTTTTTCTTTTTTTTTTTTTTAAGTATGGTAATATATTTACAGTAGTCTGCCATATGATCTTGCTGAGCTTTTTTCCAAAGCATATCTCCTTACTACAGTGGGAGAAAAACCAAAACTCTGCTGAATTTGGTTCTGTGAGGCGCCAGGCATTTGCATTAATAAGCTGCAGCCAGTACATGACATATGAGAGAGTAAGATACATGCCATTCTGCCTAATCTGACATTAGTGGGAATGTGAGTAGAATTCTGATCCCAGGCTCTCTCTTGCTGCTGCTAGTGGCATACCAGGCAAAATTAAAAAAAAAAAAAACCAAAACCCCAAACAACCATGGGTTAATCTGCAGTTACATGGTGTTAATTAGCTCAGCAATCATCCTTTCTGCTTATATCTTGAGTGTGAGAGATAGCTGGAGCTGGAAATTAAAGTTAGATTTTCACTGCATTTAGGAATGGGACTTTGGGCCATAAATGGAGGGCTGGCATACAGCTGAATTTTGTACCTATTTTAACTAATTAAAACACAAAGGACTTAAATCTTGCAGAATCTTACTCTACCATCATGCAAAATTATTAAAACCAGCTTGGCAAAGTATATTTGGATCTATGGTTAAATACTTAGTTATAATTAGCTAGGATTTGAAAATTGATATTAAAGTGTACCTGCACCATGGCTGTGCACAATCCAAAGATTCCCACTGCTAATAGGTTTTCCTGGAGCCAGATTTTCACAGTTTCGTAGCAAGGCTAGAAAAAAAATCCACAGAATATTGTATTAGCCATTAACACACAGCTCTACTCCCAGAGAAAAACCAGATCTGACTAAGCTGCCATGTAGCCTGGATTATCTTTTCAGCATTGGAGCAAGCACAGTGTATTTTTGGGTTGAAGCTTGAACATGGAGTACTAATTCTAGTGACACAAAAATGTGCATCTTCAAAATGCTGCATGAGCACTGCTCCATATAACCTTTTAACAGTAATTAAAAATATTGTGCTGGCTTTGGCTGGGGTACAGTTGATTTTCTTCACAGTGGCATGGGGCTGTGTTTTGGATTTGTGCTGAACACAAGGTTGATAATACAAAGCTCATTTCATAACATTTTCCATCATTTCAATTTGCAGTCTGTGCACTCCTCTGTTATTTTCTTCCTGCTTTAAGTTCTGCAGTAGCTGTAACTCCATGTTCCTGGTCCAGTTTTGGGAAGGGTGGAATTGGCCCAAGCAAAAACTTTCTTTAAATAATAAATAATGTCTGTAAGACAATCTTGTGCAAAAACAAGCGCCCCCTCTTGTAAATGTTTATAGCCAAGAATCATTCAGCCTTCAGTTAGCGGCTCTCACATATTATAAAGGAAAAAATATTTATGCCCACCAGAAGCCATGGCATTAACTTGGTAGCCTGAACAAAGCAGCAGAACTTTTAAGCCCTTAAATTAAAAACTACTTGGAGCTACTTGAAAAGTGTAAGAGAGCCATGTTTGATGTGAACTCAGCCTCTGCCAGTGCCTATCCACGCGTATGAAATTTCGCTAGAAAGTGGCCAAGAGAGCCTTAATCATTGTCTTCACAAACCATTAGAACCAGCAAAACTTACCTATAATTCCTCTTGATCAGATGGCCTTACTCTACACCCCTCCTGCATAATTGCACTACCTGTAATTAGCACAAAGAATTGCTGAGCTAATTTCAGAGAAGAATTTAGGTTCTGATGATCTGTTCCGCAAAGATCTTGCTGAGACCATGGTAGGGAAATTATCCCACGGAGTTTTGAATTTGATTACAGGCAAGTGCAGAAACTCACTGAAAAGAAAGTGCTGTTGGCAATTCAGTGGAACACTTTCCTATTGTGCAGTGGATGCCCCTGAACGAGAGTTCCTGGTGGGAGCAGAGCACTCCAGGCTCACAGCCCTCTTGCCTCAGGACTGCTTGGGCTGTGCTGAGCTACAGCTGCTGCTCTGGGGCCTGTGTGTGTATGAGCCATTCGCCTTTACTGCTACCTGACTCCAGCAGGTGGGACATTAAAAAGGACATTCCTGTCATTTCCTAGCTGGATGCAGCTAGACCATGCTGCATATCAGTGTTATACTTGCCTGCTGTGTGAAATAACAGCTTAGAACCTACTGACAGGAAACCCTTTGGCTCACAAAAATAATTAAATAAGAGGTTTCATTGGAGGTCAAAGGCAATAGCTCAACACAAGCCTTCTGGAACCACCTGATTAAAGACGAATTAGGATACCAGCATACCTTATCATCTGTATAGCCCTGCAAATGACTACCTGCACCCTTTACCTGGGCTGCAAGGCAGCTGCGGAGATGGTGCTGGAGAGCTACTCACCGCTTTCCACCAGGTCCCTGGGGAATGGAGACCACAATTCTCACTGAATTCTAAGCAGCAGGAGTCTGGCACCCGGGTTGTGTTGTACACTTCAAACCAGTCAGTGTAGTTGGAGACTCCACAGCACCTGAACTGGAAAAAGATGAACCGAGACGATACGGTAAGTATGACCTGTCACTGACTTCTGCTCGCTCTGCCTTCTGCCTCCTGGAGCTGGACACTCTGTGCATCTTGATTATACCAGCAGAGGCTTGAAATTTTAAAGGAATGCAGTAGTTCCTAAGTGTTAGCCAAATAAACCCTTTTCTCCACTCGTTTTATGTTTAAATATGGTCACAAGACCATGTAGCTGATGTTGATGCCAGAAGCAAAGGCACCCGTGTGCAGTGGGAGGACACTGCAGGAGCTGAAACCAGACAACCTTAGCCAAGTACTGAGATTAGGAGTTATGTGACTTAGCAGAATTATAACAGTTGTTTACAGCTTGTTGTCAGTAAAAAAGATACAGATACAGCACCCAAGAGATGAAGCTACTGGAATCTCTATGGCACACTACTTCTAGACTCATGATGGAAGTTAACGAGGCAAATTTCTCACTAAGCTCTTAATTACTAATCACTTTTGAAAAGTCTTTGCCAGTCAGTAAAAGATGTATTTCCTCCTCATCTCTCTATGGTGCAGTTCCTTAATGTCATCACCTGATGCCACTAAATAATGGTGCTTTAAGTGTCTGCACAGGAGGACACAGAGTGCAAAGACTGCAATAGTGCTGAATTGGAAGGTTTGCTCCACTTTGGTAGTTGGATGAAAGGTATAGGAAACATACAAAATGGTACAGGGAATGGCCCTCTGACCATCTTCCCTCTCTGGAAACTGATATATTCCTGTGATACAAAATAAGTTAAGACTCATTACCATATAGACATGTATACACCATCTGTTGCCTTTATGCTAACTCAAAAGTATGAATTTGTTGCTATTTGAACACTTTAGCACTAATGAGTAAAACAAGACAACACTGGCCTGCAGAACTTCTCTGCTATTGGCACACTTTTTCAGGGTTAAGCACCCCACTCACTTAGCCCCAAAAGACTTGCTGAGATCTTACTCTTTAAATGTGATTTTGTATAAGCCTGTACAGCATTTTTGACATTCCTATAGAAACTGCTCCTCTTGTTTCTGATAGGCTCATAACCATGCAGATGTCTGCATCACCAGGGCCAAGAACCTAATTCAGATTCTGATGTTTACAGTGGCCTGAAGGAGAGTTTTCCTATGAGATATAATAGCTGTAGAGTTCAGGTTGTAGGTAGAGTTGTAGAGTTCAGGTCTTGCTGCACACACAAAACCTGCCATTCGAGACCCATAGAGGGCAGAGGTGTCACGCACTGCCTCATGCATCATATGGTGCTTCAAGTACTCACAGAAAGTACTCCTTGATAGAGACGTTTCAGTGCTCACAGAACTGTTTTTCTTCTGCCAAAGAAAAGTCAGAAAACTTTCCCAGACTAACATCTATCCCCACAAGGTTCTGCTCTGAATTTTGATTTGGTCTGTGGCAGGAATCAATCCTTAGCTTGCAACTGTTCGATCTGTGAGTTCACAGGCTGCATTTTCTACAAACTGACATGAAAGTAAAAAAAAAGTTTATGCCTTTCCTTTTTTTCTCTATGTTCCTGCACAGAAACAGGAGGTCTGTGTGTAACAGGTCCCAAACAGGTCCCAAAAGTGGATAGGAGCAGCATGGAACACATGGCATGCATTTGAGGAAAGCTGGTTTCTTTGGAAATCTAACAAGAAGAAGGTCTTGCAGGCTGTCATCATTAGAGTCAGGAGGCAGCTCTTTGACAGACAGTGAGAAGTGACAGCTTGTAAACAGCAAGCCTTAAAAATGTGGCTCATCTGTGATGTAGAGAATGCAGCGGTAAGGGCTGAGACACTTGAGTGATGTTCTGGCCAAACACAAGTGACACAAGTTTGCATAAATCAGGACTAGACCCTTTCTCCCTGTACTATTGCATGGCTGAGGGTGTCAAAGTCTGACAGACTAAGGAGATGAAGATGAAGTACAGGTTTTGTAGTTAAGCAAAGTACTCGCTAACAGGTTGAGGACAGCTGCTCCTATGGAGCCGGGGAAGCAGCAGGTGCCTAGGCCATGAGATAGGGCTGGGGCTCCAAAGAGTAAAAATTCCTGGTAAACCAGAAGATGAAAATAGGAGGGGATGCAGTTGCAAAGACAAGCTGCAGTTGGACACAAATTGCCTGCCCATGCAGACTCTCTGTGTGCTGTACAAGAGCAGAGCAGACACAGCAGACCCAGCAATGGGAGAAAGGGCCAAGGGAAGATCAAGGTAAGGTAGAGTTCAAGGACATAGCAGAGGACCAGTAGTCTTGGGACTGGAAGAAGCAGTCTGGAACTGTAACTGGAAGAAATATCTTTGGAAGACAATGGAAGTATGAGCAATAGAATTAAGCAGCAGATGATCCACAGTCCTAAAGGAGAGGAGGCTGTGAATACGGAAGATACTAACACCACAGAGACCTGAGAGTGCACCAGCAAGAGAGCGAGCACTGCTCAGTGAAGGCCAAGTCCAGTGAGTGGCACCTGTAGGGAGCAGAGGCATGGATCCACGCCAGAGACACGAGAACAGGGACAGGAGCCACAGGATGGCTGGACTGGATGGCTCACCAGCACAGATTCAGCAAAGGGGTCCAGCTGGAAGCCAAAAAGACAGATAAGCTGAGAGCTCAGTAAACTCAGAGACTTCATTATGGATATCCAGGTAGAAAAGACAGTGTGGGAGTGATTTTGGATCATGTGACAAGTGACCTGATTTATCTCAGGCCCACAAAGCTGAACAAGTAAGTAGCCAAATTGTTTAGGAAGACGAAGGACTATTAGAAGAAGGGGGAATCCCGAAGACAAAAAGCAAAATAAGAGGACTGTTGTAGAGTCCTCTGAGATTTGAGAGCAATGTTCTCTTGAAAATTTACAAAGTTTCTGAGCAAGGATAGTTGGTGACAGTCCTAAACTTGGAGAATGGAGAAAGCTCCATGGTGACAGGAAGGATAATTTCTGTTACCAGCAGTTTGTTGCAGCCAGTTCTATCAGACTTCATGTTCTTCCACAAAGGCTGATGTTCTGCCAGTGCCAGGCTGATTGTCATGAAGCAACTGAAAACTTGATTCTTGCTACAACCACATTCATTTTTTGATCACATTTACAGTCCTGTCTTGTTCCTTTCACTAGTTGAGTGACAAAATTAGATTAGTTCTGTTAAATAGACCAAATGGATTAGTTCTGTTCCTAGTTTCAACAGGAACTCTTGATACTCTTACGTTTTTTAGAAACAATTACAAACTAATTGTGTTTATTTTGGGGTACCGAGACAAACACACTTTAAAAGGGCATAATCCATTAAAAATGTCCACTGTTGTCTCAAATAGCAGTAACTTTCAGACACCTTGACTTGGACACCTCAGGTCGTTTGATTCTAAAGCTTACAGCTGTGAAGGACCATGCATGGTGAGAGGCAGTTGAGCCACTCCCGTGCAAAAAGGTGGGTACTGAGGGCATATCAGGTGACAATCAGGTAGGAGTTCTGGGGACATTCACATAGCGTTTAGCAGAGTTGTTCAAACAAGCCGAAGCTCGTCAAATGCCTCTGAGTATCTGACTCCTGCTGCTGAACATCCTGCTGCTGTTTGGTTCGTGTGTTTCATGTGGAAGGCTCTCTTCCTGAGATATCAAACCACATTTTTTCCCTCCTTTGTTAAAGAGACATAAATCACTCCCCTACTGATAACCCACGGGGTTCTGAAGCAGCTCATTGTTTTCCAAGAGCTCAAGAGATGCTCAACACAGCAATGCAGTCAAAAGTTGAGGTGCTGAGGTGCTTTTCCCAGCCAAGCAGCACTGAGGTCTCTGTGTTGTACTTATGAAATGCAAAGCTGCTTGCAAATAGCTTAATTTTTGTTTTAACAAGTAACTGCTGCTCTAGCATGGGGTATCTAGGGCTTGTAATTAATGTTAAACAGCAAGTTTCTATCTTAGTGCAACAGAAATGTTAAGGAGTAGGACACTTGTATGTATTTTACAGGTAATCCCCATACTGAAGGCTAAGTAGGCCTTATCTTTGCCAAATGCCTGCAAAATCAGTCAGGCTGGGATAGGCTTCATGAAAATAAATCCTTGGTGCAGACAGTTCTTTAGCAATGCCTGGTTTTCTGGTTTTGTGAATGCAACAAAAAACTAGAGAGAGGGTAGAGTGCCTTTTGTATGCCTTTTTCCTCCATCACTCTAAAAAGTGGTGAATGATAGAGTTTTGTTCTAAAAATCATGTTTAATGGGTGGTTTGGATTACCTCAGCAATAATTCTAAGTATGGCTTGATCTAACACAATCAATGACAGAATAGAGGGAGATGGGTCAAATTTTCTTCTCAGTTTCAGTGGTCTAAACTGACATGAAAGGGCATTAGACAGCAGGAAAAGTGAGCTGAATTTTGCTCACTTTAGTGAAGCTAATAGGTTTTTTGCATGCCTCTCAAATTACTGCCTGGTTAGTTAAAAGGAAAAGTATTCAAATATTGATCACAAAAATGTTGGGCATGAAGCAACATTTTAAAAATTAATGCCCGTTTCTCATTTCCTAATGATCTCCACCTGTAACTTTAACCAGTCCTGATGGGTAAGAAGCGTAGTGCAGTTCAGGGTAACTCACCTCCTAAACTATTAGAATTTTAGTCATGTTTAAAAGTGACTTTGGAAGCTTTTGTAGTCTTCAGTCACGACATGCAGAAATCATCTGCTTGTGCTTCTGATCCTTTTAAGGTTTGAAACCCTATCAAGAAAGGCTGTGAGTTTAGTTAGCTGGAAGTATTACAAGGAAATCAATAGAATGTTCTAATTTGAAACAGCGCCCTGACCTAGAGGCTTAATAAGACTTCAAAATGAGTCCACTGCTTTTCCTCTCATATGCTTTGCAGGGGTGCAGCTCAATGCAGCTCCTTTATTGGTACCATGAACAGATCAGTAATGGGCCAAAACTACAACTTCCGACAGGCCAGACAGGCCTTGTCTCCAGTTATTTAGGAATTGTATGCTTCTGTTAAAAAGAGGAAAACCATTTCTCAAGGCACAAAAGCTGCAGAGAATAAGCCTTGCTCAAAAGATGCCCAGGCCTTTCACACTTGACAAAGAAACTCACGAGTCACTGTGTGAGCACTGGCTGTCCACACTCCCAATCAAAACTCCCTTCTGAATTGTGACTGGCCAGTCCTACAGGAATTAAATGCCATCTAAATGTGGTTCCGTTTCTAGAAAAAACTTTTTCCCCCTTCTTTAAAGCAAAAGCTGCCATGCACAGTCATACCTAGTGAACACAGGTGGGGGTGGTCTCTGTCTAAGCAAGTTGTAAGAGAAATGAAGAACTATGCCAGAGCTCCGATCCCTCGTGTCTGTGCTACTACTTTAACCACTGCTCAAGCTCTGAAAAATACTTTTGCAAAGAAAGGAGTGCAAATGCAGGGGGAATAAGGGAGAAGGACTCATTTTGATTTCTGTTACTGTCATGTTTTTTTCCTGAGGCTGCTGTTTCCATCCAAGTACAGGCGCAGCCCATAACTCAACCAATTCCTGATGTCTACTGGTCCCATTAGGAAAGCCAGTGTTGAGAAACTGTCCTATATGCACACATGGTTAGCTCTACTGTAGGTTTTTTGAGAGCTTTAGGAGACAAAATGCAAACAGCAAGCCTGGGCTGGGACTTTCCTTTTAGAAAAACCCTGGTATTGCCCTAATCCTCCTATCAGTGATTACACTCTACTGATTAGGGATGTAAGAGATAACGATTATTACACAAAAAGAACACCCTTGGCATTTAGATAGCACTATTCAACTGCAAAGTGTTTTACATAATTAACCATACTGGGATTGTCTTTGCTGCACCACTGCAGTAGTCTATTCCTAAATAGTTTTGAGAGATACATGTGAAAACCAATTATGCAGAGAAGTAAAAATGGATCTGTGGGAGCTGTGCTTTTCTCCTCAGTGCCCAGCACAGTGACTCTAACACTGGTACTGTCAAGCTGGTGCATGGCAATGTTGTAGTGGCCCTAAGAGTGTGATGTCCCATGGCAGTACAGAGCACATGAGGTGGCACTTTCTTGTTACGTTTTGAGCTTCTAGGAGTTAGCTAACATCAGTTTCATCTGAAAATTATAAGACACTCTTTAAACTAAAAGGGGTTTCAAGAGCAAAGGAATTATCACAACTGACCATGACCTGCAGCACTATGCAAACCACAGACTATTGGGCCTCAAACCCAAGCTTGTCAGTAAACATGTCTGCTTCTTTTAAGCAAAAAACCCTGTCTTGTTCTTTAAAGAAAAAGAATCTACCATCCTGCTGTACAATGGCATTCTACCACCAGATATGTCTGAGTTTTCAGCTCTTGGATCAATTACAGAGCCCTTTTCTTTCAAAACCTTTTTCCATTCCTGCTCTCTTTTTAAGGACCTCAATCACATCACTACTTCATCTTTTTCTGATTATAGTAAATGGTTAAAATTTCTCACCATAATGTCACTTTCCAAAATTCTAATTATTCTTTTACATCTTTTCAGAATCCAATCCAACCTGAAAAAATGTGACTGGGTGAACTAGACAGCATGTATTGTTGATCTTGTTTTACAGAAAGGCAAGCAGAAGTCTGGTGTTTATATCCTATTATGAGTCCTCCAAAGAATGCTGCTTCCCCCACCTTTGCTATATGCTTTTAACAATTCTTGGGGTGTCACTGAAACCTGACTAATATTTACTGCAAACATTTTAGTATTAATTAATTTTTACCACATTTTTACTAAGCATGGTTAAGTTACTGTAAAAGAGTAAAACTTCTAATGTAAGAAATGGTATTTAAAATTTTATCTATACTTCATATGGCTTACTCTTGGGCTAACAGCACAAAATACATTTCTCCTGTCAGCAACTGATATCTTCTCATATTTGATGTATTGGAATGAGGAAACAATAGTGAATATATTAGCAATATTGCAAGATGCTGAGGCTTTTTAAAGGTAGCTGAAAGAACCTATTGTGTGCAGTTGTTAGGATCCAGGACTGGAACTGGCTTGTTTGCTGGACCTGAGCTGCTTGTCTTTCACACACAAAACTGATGCAAGCAACCTACTGCACTCAACACAGACAGCTCCTGCAGACCCAAAGATGCACATGGTGTTTGGCCAACCAGTTCTTTTGTTCTGTTAGTGGCCCCAAATTTTTAATTTCTCAGTCCATATCTTAGCAGCCTGCTACTTCTGTTACCTTGTATCGTACAGAGGAGTATTCCTGGGAGAGGTTATAGTCTTTGATCGATTTAAGAAATCATAGGCAAGACTAAAGCCCTCCTTGCCTGTACCATGGCAGCACCTCTTGGGGAGAAATTGAGAAAGCTATGAAAGGCTTTTTCAGTGAAACCAGGGCAGTGCCAGCGCTTCTGCCTAAAGCACAAGAAAAGCTGGAGCACTTCTCCTCGTTCAAGAAGCAGAGAAAATGAAATCAGAAAGATCACCCCCAGGAGAACTGACTGAATTGAATATGCAACGAGAAGTACAGATCTAATAAAGCTGAACTGTCAGTGATGGCGTTTCCTCAGCAAGCCAGACAAGGACAAAAGGAGGAAGCCAGCTACAGTGTTCTCCAGTCCTTATGAGACAATCACGGGCAGAGGGCTGTCAGAGAATCAGGACAACCAGAACAGCAGTAGCAACATAGCAAAAAGCATTCCCAGCCCATCTGTGATAAAAGATGATTGAATTCTGCTGGGGAAAACGTACTGACTGTAGGAGGAGGTTGTAAACACAACACTCTGTTTCCATCTTGGCTACAATAGTGAAAACAACAACAGCAATGAAAGGAGACAGGATAGAAATGAAAAGATGTTGAAGTGGTTCTTTGCTATTAGGCTATTGATCTTCATCCCAACAAAAGCCACCCCTTTGACTTTAAAGAGAAGGTACTGCTTGTTTCCTCTCTGAATGGCTCCTTCATTCTCCACACAGCACAAAACTATAAATATTTGGGCATCAACACAGTATAAACTTTTAAAAGAAAGAAGTCAAAGGAGAATTAAATAAAAATTATCACTTGTTACAAAAAGCAGAGAGTTTAGTTGCTAATGTGCTGACTGAGTGGGAGAAAGGGATTGGCTTGGGATTTGGAGGTTTAATTAGGTTCACACCCAGAACATGCTGTTACAGACTCAGAGGGTAAAGAGGAGTAGAAAAAAAAGAGAATTCAGACTTACATCTGTTTGAATGATGCTCCATGCATTAGTGAGGCCAATATTTCCATCTGTCCCATACAGATGAAGTCCTTTCTTCAGATCCCGCTGAGCATACTTGTCAATCTAAAACCAACAAGACACAAACCTCAAAATTTGCTGAGTACCACATTTCAGAATTAAAGTGCAGGGTGACGTTGGACAATGGCCCTGTACTGAATAAAAACTGAACCAGCACTTCCTAATACCTTTCTTCAGCAGATCTGGTATCTGTTACAGGTACTTGCACTTTGTAATGAACGAGGGGTTCCTGCTCTGAGTTTATGTTCATGTTTTCCATTACAGAGACATCCCTTTGCTTTTCACTTAACTACCAAAGTACCACAGGGAGACTGGACACAGATTAATCACTTATTCTTGCAAATTAGGTCTATATATGAAAACGTTCACCTACACACAGCATTTACTTTTAGCTTAATATCTTTAATTGTGACCAAGTACCCCTCAGCATCTTCCTTATGATTCCTGGGAGAACAACACTGGCACTAACACTGCACTGATGCTCTGACTTGTGTTCATTCCATGAGCCAGGATACCCTACTTCTTGCAGCAGGATGAACTTAATGATATTGAAGCCACAGGTAATGAGCTATCCCAAATTCAGGACAAAGACAATTTAAAAATTTAGTTACTAAATGGAACTGCTCTTTAATAAATACATTTTTCTTGATTTAATGAAAGTACAACATTCTGCGTTAGAGGGTTTTGTAATTGAAGATGGTGCTTTCTTGTTGACAGTCTCCGCTGGCAAAGCAGGCTGTTGCTGGATCCACTGGTCACCACCAGGGAGTACCCAAAATGATTACAAGTGCCTCTCTCCTAGTCTAACTATACATACCCATTTCTACAGAATCAAGCAAACACAAAAAATGAAGTATATAATAGATATTCATGGTTTACTCTGATTTTTTCTGTTATAAATGAAAAGCCCTGACTAGTGCTCCTCAAATATGTCCATACATTCCCCCTCCCTGGGTGCCTGTCAATGTCAGCACTCTGTTGGACACCCGAGATACAGCAGAAAGGGTGAGCAGACCTGTCCCATTTCTTCTGCATCAATCTTCTATAACTCTGACTGCAAAATACAGTGACATTCTGAGATCTTCCTGCTGCAACACCAAAAGAAAACTAAAATTCCACTCACAACTTGCTTCATGGGGACAGTCTATGTTAATACATACTCTCTTCCATCTTGGAAAACAGACAGATGTGGTGTCTGTTCTCTAGTGATTGCCCCTCTGAAACTTGTTACTCCACCCGGGAGGGTGTATAAAATGAAGGAACCAATGCTAATTTTGAGTTAACAGAGGGAACAAAGGTATTCTGCTGCTGCCATGCACCTGGACATCCCTTCTGCTTTGTGCAGTCAGAATTGTTTTCTTTAGCATCTGGAAAAAAGGTGGACTTGCACAGTGTAAAAGAGGAATTTTCAACCCACTACGTCAAAATTATTATGGGGTAAATGTGAAGTTACTCAACAGTATGACTCCCAAAAAAACTATGACCTCCAATGTTTGTCATGTCCAGGAAATCTCTGCTGTGTGTGCAAAAGATTATGCTTAATCTCTCCAGTTCTTTTGTTTCCTTCCCAAAGGTTTGCCACGATCAAGCTAAGCCATTAATAAAATAGCTTTGAGGCAGTATAAGAAAGGTGTACAACTTAATCTCAGAACTTTAACTATCACACAAGGACCTTCTCATTGGTGACTCCCTTGAACAGTAGGTGCTGCGATCCCACTGTAATTATGTAGCTGCTTGTGGCTTTACACAGAGATTATACATAGTCACCGGTACGTTAATTAGAAGAGAAAACCAAAGCTGAGGGCTGCCATTAAATTTGGAATTAGGTGAGAAAATTACAGGCAGTAAATGATAAACTTACATGTGTTGGGGATTCCTAGCATTCATTTAAGAATGAGATTGAACTGGGTTTCAGCTCTTCACTTACCCTCAGCCCCCTGTCTCCCCACTGGACCTGCTGTGGCCTCCAGCAGGGCCATCAATTAGGATGGAAGGGCATAGTTGTGATGCCAGTCTCAGAAAGGCTTTGAAACTACAGAGGTAGTGAGGTGAATTAATTGCTGAGAAACTAATTCTTATTCAGAAACAGAGGTGAAGAGGAAGTATAGCTAAGGGCAGAAATCCAGCTAGTAGATCTGTTGTCTAGAAGATGAAAGGAAAAGGCCTATTTTGAATATTAACTTATCACACCTGAGAATATCTGCCCTGTACAGTGAGAGAACATGCACCAACCTCAGGTTTCTATGAGCACTGATCTGGAACATGGGAGAGAACAGTGATGCTTATCTCAAGAGCAAATGCCATGTTACCAAAAGGACACAAAATGCAAAGTTTAATTAAAGTTTTGGTTTGCAAACTAATGAAGTGGCTCAGCACAATAATCCCTTTTACAAGCGCTCACAGGCTACCCTTGTTACTGCAATCTTCATGTTCTATTTGAAACAGATAATCATAGTAACTTTGTAATAATCTAATAACTTAAATTTAACATTTACAGAGTACTTCAAGATCCGAAGCACTTTTGTTAGTCCACATGTGCTTCAGCATGGTCTCAAGAGGGTGCCCCACCAAGCATTCCTGATATTCCTTTCACCTGGAGAAGCCTCATTAGCAAGCAACCTGCTGAGGCAAAATAATACCAAGTTCTCTCTTGTTCTTAAAATTAACTCCTTTTCCCAGCACAAAGAGTGCAAGACCTTCCTACCAGGAACACAACTGGCAAACAGATTTCTGTATTTCAGAAACTGAGTAACCAGCAGAACATTACTCAAGAGAACAGGCACTATGAGACCAGTTCTCCCACTGCTATTTCAAAAAGTCTCAACATCAAGTCCTGCACATCATACAACCCATCATTCTTTGTTGTTTTAAAAAGAAAGAACTGCTTGAATCTTTTTTGGAAGAGGATATAAGCTTTTTAGAATCCACACCATTGTGTGTCTCATGTCCTTCTCTCATCTCTACGCAAGTTGCAACTTTGAAAGAGGCAAACACATGTTGTGAAACAGTATTGCCAGATTGTTTTACCTTTTTATTTCATGGCCACTGACATGGGAAGGTATCTGGAAATAACACACATAGTTTTACACGTATACAGACACTCAAAGAACTTTTTACTTATTTGAGTGATTGTAAAGGTAGGATTTTAGATAGTTCTTTACTCAAGTTTCTAATTGACCTTCTAGTCAGCCCTTGGTCTCCCAGCCTGTGTCCACAGCTGAGGTACCAGCACGCAGCCCCCCACCGTCTGTCTCCCCCGTTTCTACCCACCTGCATAAATCCTTTTTTATTAATGTGTTACCTTGCATGAATTAATCAGTCTTGACACACACGTAGCCTTGGCCTTCCTAAGAGCCCAGATGATATTAAATGAAAGCACTTGTCTCACTCACACTGAGAGGAGTTCACTCTCTACGTGCGGTCCTATTAAAAGCACATTGACCTCTGCTTGAATAACCTGTGTACAAGGTTATAAGATGGATATTTTTCCCCCTAATTGAAGCATTGCTTGAAGCTCTAGAGATATGATTCCAACTGGCTTTGACTAGAGATGGGTAAGTAAAACAATGCCTATTTGTGAAACACAGCTGACAAGTGTTCCTCCAGGTCATCCTGTTTCTTTCCAAACTCAATTTTGTTTCATCCCCAAAATATTTTTAGACTAGCAGGAACTTTTCAATATGCTTTTATTCTAATTCTATGTTGGATTTAAATGAAAACTCACAAAACACCCCCAGCTGCCTCTTCTGCCTTTAATTTGAATTTTTCAGAAAATGATCTTTCTGAAAATGAAATGCTGTGCCACAGTGATTCATCACATCTCCTGACAAATAATCCCACCCAACATTCACCAATCTGTCTGCTTCTCTTGTTTGTCTCTGTGCTACCAGACTTCAGCCATGCAAAATGTCTATCTCAAAACAGTGACTACATGTATTACATTTAATATTCTGCAATTTGAATCTGCTGCATTCTTCCATAAACAAGCCAGGCCCTTCACAAAGCACAACTCTAGTGAAGGACCATAATAAAGCACAATAAAGACTCGCAGCAGGCAAATTGTTACTCTAAATGAGGTGCTTATTTTTAGACACATGGAATACCACAGATTTTCTCAGACAAAAGAGTTTCTGCAAAGTTTGGCAGCAAGAACCTTTTATCAACCTGTTAGTGAAGAAGAGAAAAATTCTTTCCCTCCTTGTGGATCACTGGTCAACAGATCAAAGTTGAAAGCTTCAAGCTGGCACCCCATTCATGTAAATTCCTATGACACGCTGGAGCCCTGCTCATGCTTACCAGCACCACCAGATTGCAGTGGTGTTTGTAGTAACATAAGTCATATATGTCCCAGTGTGAATCCATTACAACCCATGCCCGCAAGAGAACTGCTTCTCAGAGCAGGGCACACATACTACTAGCACTTTATCCAGGGGAAAGTCCTGTTCCCATTGCGAAGAGCATCAATACTTTTTCACTGACTTCCATGAGGTCCTAATAGGGCTCTAAAATCTCTCATTGTCTTGTTATAAAGACTTTTTAAAAACCACATACTGCTCTAAAGTCGACAAGTCATGTGCAGAGAGTTTTGGGCAACAAAGGAAACCCAGTATTTGAACTATAGAAGAGAAAGTTACAAGAGGTACAGCAGGACTGGAGAGAACCTGCCACAGAGGTCATGAAAACCAGGTGGAAGCAGCTGATGCAGTGAGAGAAGGCAGGGATCTATCTTAGCCTCATCTAAACTACAGCTGTGACAAAACATCCCTTAAAAAAATCTTACTTAAGCCTGCGTATGAATCCAGCAAATTACATCTAAGGCTTGCTTTACTGTCAGCTTTGTCCCCTCGTTGCTTCAGAAATCCAGAGCCTCCAAGCAGAACTGTGCCTGGCTGACTGACAAGCCCAGCTGGAGAAGCCAGCACACTTCAAGAGGACCAAGAGCTGTCAGACTCCACCTTGTCCTCCTGAGTAAGACAACCCAGGAATAATCGAGGCTGAAATAAAAACTGTGTAACTGCAGCAACAACAAAACCCTGCTTAGCACAGACATGCTGAAAGCACTACATAAACATTCTGTGCTGCAAAAACCCAGGCTCATCATTTTTTCCATTTCTGTACTACAGGTAGGAGACTGTAGTAACCTTCTCAGTTCCTGGGAGTGGTTTCACAGACCTCTCACTCTCTGTCTAAATGAAAGGCTTTGGAGTTTATGTACTTACTGTTAAGGCATGAAACAAAACAAATACTGTTCCCTGAGAACCCCAGTCCTGTAATTGTGCTGTTGACAGGGAGAAGGAAGTGCTCTGGAGCAAAACGCCTTGGGCAAACAAGAAAATGGTGTCTGTGCAGAACATGGGTATTATCATTAAGTACAGCTAATATGATGCAAGAAATTGTCTCTTCAGTATTGGTAGAGCTTCAGTTTGATCAAACTCCTTCCACTGTCCCAGCACACTGAGAGGGAAGGTCACTTTGATGCAATCTACTCTGGAATAAAGGTCAAAAGAAGGCTTTGGGGAGATCCTTATTAACTCCTTTTCAACTTTTTGAAAGCGTGAGACGTCACTTAGGTTCTGGCATAGCCTTTAGGAAAAGGCCAGAGGATGCCAGCAGCATCCCCAGCTTTCTAACTTGCAGGCAATTGGAGACTTTTAATTTCAAGCCTCAGTGCTTTCCTACCATATCCTGAATGAAAATTCTACCCAAAAAGTCCCCTAAACTGGACGAAGCTTCTCAGTGGTGTTTCAATATAGGGAAGCAAATATTCTTGACCTTTCTGGTGATTGCTTCCCCTGCCTCTCTGCCTCTCCACCAGAACAGGAGAGGCTCTAAGGAAATGACAAAATATCCAATAGTTTCCCATCGGGCAAAACTTTTAATTTGATGCCTTGATAATCATTCTCTACAAATAGCAGGAAGTGGGAAATCAAATGTAAACACAAAGTGCCTAATCTATAAGGTCATTTGTGGGAGCCCTTGCCTGCTAAGATGAAATGAGATTGATTGTACCAAGGTAAGGCTTGTTTTAAATGAGATGCCCCCAAGCCTGTCTATATGAAACTGAGAGCAGTACGTGCCCTCCTCACCACTAAAATCTTCCATTTACCATCTACCTAGAAATAGAAATCTTGTAAGAGGTAATGCATGATTTTTGCTGATGTTTGGCAGTTAGGTGACACTATACCAATTTCTCACCAGTGTCACACAACACCTCCAGGACGCTTTGCTCAGCTCTGTGGGATTCCTTTTCCCTCACTTCACCCCCAAATGTGAAACAACTTCATGACTTAACTTTTTTCTTTTCTATTTTTAGGTAACTGTTTCCTTAAACTACTTGCTTAGTGAGTTCCCTTTTCCTAGTTTGACTGCAAAAGCCAGCACCAGGAGTCAAACCCTTCAATAATTTAGTTGAAATACTTATTGCTGTAGCAATGTTTGATACCAAGAGAGGTGCACTGGTACTGGCTGTGCAACTTCAGAAGAAAAGTGAAGAGCACAGAAGTGGAGATCAGAGGAAAAGGTCTGGGAGCAGGAAGAATGAATGTTTCTGAGAGGTACTGGCTTGGGTCAGCTGAGGTAACACCTTTCAGCTGTGCCACAGGATTCCTACACAGCCTAGAAAAGGCACTATTTCTCTTGTATTTCAGCTCTCTATTTGTAAAACAGTGAGAAAACATTATTCTAATCATGCCATGAAGTTAATAATGTAATTTAGAGCAGATATTTGAATACCAAATCCAACCTGGGAGAAGTAGTCCAATACAGAATCTGAGACAAGGACTGGAATTTCTGACCTGAAAGAGTCAGTGACCTTCCTGGCACTGAGAGGGTATCACTGAGGTTCATCAGGAAGCAAAAGGAAGGACAAGTACAGATTGCATTGGCCTGGAGCAGGCAACTGGTGAAACTGTAAGAGAAAGAATCTCCAACCATGTGTTCTAACAAGAACCAGGAAGTTGCAATAGCTTTTATAAGGAAAAGCTAATAAAAAAGTCAAAGAACTTGATTTTCACAAACCAGTGTTTCCTGGGTCAATTATCTTCAGTTTCAGTCACTGTATTCTGCCCTCAAGCACCTGCTTGTGCTCAAATACAGGCAGGAGCAAACAGCTGAGGCTTCAGGAAAGGAGCCACTGAAACATCCCTGTACTATTCATACCATTAAAATGCCAATGAATCCCACAAGAGCTTTAGTGCCTCCTTGTTTTAAACAAGAGATCACAAATATGGCAAGTCACTAGGCTCTGCAACTGAAAATTTTTCATGCAAGAGCAAATTCAAATGTTTTCAGCAAATTGCACCTGATTTTGTCTAAAAGACTCCTTAAAAGTCCAAGGGAGAGACAGGCATTTTATCATTGTTCCATTTAAAGTGAACATTTTGCTTCCTATTATTGCTGGTATAAGGGGAAAGAACACTGTTCTCCAGCCAGAGAGGCCACTGCCCTGTTCTTACACACAGCAACAGCTGAATGATTTGTACATCGACTCACCAGGTTTGTTTAAATAAAGTACACTGTAACTAGCTCAGAGATACAGCTCAAAATGTTAAGCTGCAGACATACATTTTCTTGTCTTATTTAGAGAATGAAACCAATAGCAAAGCCAGCTGCTCTTTAAAGCTCTCTGTGTTGTATGGCACCTGAGCACAGACACTTCCCTACAAGGCAGTTCTAGACCACCTTAAAAAGCCCCAAATCTTGTTCATTTTTAGTGAACCTAGCAATAAAAACTTTAAATATGAATTCTTGGCTTGCTGCTTCTTGCTTCAAAGAAGTTTGAATGTTGCAACAAACATGGGGAAAGGGCTGGGTAAAATTAGGCAGGTAAATAAAATCAATTGCATACTCAAAAGGCTGACACTGCAAAGTAATTACCACATTATTAAGTCAATTCTTACTGAGCATTATGCATTTGGAGTGACAAAAGCCTCAGCAGCAGCATGCTGAAGGAATTTCAGGTGAGTGAACAATGAAGTGCATGTTTTTTGTGACATACCTAATTATTCAGCATTTGAGGATAAATTTAATACTGATTCCATAAAAGGAACCTTTTGTTTACATATAAATAGGCTCTTCTTCAGATTACTAAGATGGTTGGGGAAAAAAATGATACTGACATCCTCAACAGCAGGAACACCAGCAAAGCAGGTGCCACTGTGATCTAGCAGTGCCATTTCTTTTCCAGAAGGAAACTCCCTTTGTAGCAGATTTTCTTCATATACTTGCTCCAAAGGGGACGAACACATAAGGGTTTTGGTTCCTTTTCTCCTGTTATATATCCCACCAACTGTTGCTCCCAGCAATGCTTCTCTGTCTTCACACATCAGCCTTGTGTCCCACAGACCTCACAATCTGCCCTCAAAGCCCTTGTCTCCTTCCTGTGCCACCCCTCCTACTCACTGGAACCATCTTTCCCCAGACACAGTCCTGTAAGAGTCATTCCTTTCCTGCATGTCCCAGTAAATGGTCATTCTGCCTAGATCTCTGGTGGCTACAGGACCACACTTGTGCCAGGGTGTAAAGAATCCTCATGTTTTCAAATCCCATGTACACTGAATCCAGACCAGCAAGGGAAACATTCCTTTCTCTCAAAACCCATGCTTGTGTTGAGTATATTCCCAGGAGATCTGTACTCAGCCTCTCTGCCTTTTTTTTTTTTCCTTTTTTTAAATTTTAAAATAATCACTTTCATTTGTCCCCAACAGCCATCAGTATAACCACAGGTAAGTAAATTGGGAAAGATGCTAATTAATATGATACATGTCGTTGAGCCTTTGTTTGCCAAGAGACATGAAAGGTGGGTTGCACTTGTGTTTCAAGCGCTAACAACCTGTTATCTCCAACTACATAGACCCCACCCCAACACACACACAAAAAGTGCCAAAACCTCCCCAGACACCTAGGGATGCACATGTCAATAGAGCTTGAGATCCAATTAGCTGCCACAAAGGCTTCAGGGCTGCAGAGGCAAATCAAAGCAGGGAGACAAGCCACTTCCCTTGCAGGAACTAATGACCACCGTGTGATCACGTATTAGGTGGAACAGTGACATTGGACACAGTCTCCTTCAGATGCTGACAGCTGTGAAAGGGGAAGCCAGCAGTTTACTCACAGACATGAGGGACTTGGCCATTTGCCCAGTGAGCCATTTGCTGCAGCCATCCCACGGGATCAAACCTCCCTTCAATTATTTACAACACTCATTCACTTAGCTTAAAGGTGAATGAGACAGAGTTCAAATAAGAGAGACCACTACTAAAATATCACAGGAGGAGGGATAACAAAGGCAAATCATAGCCTATGCTCCCACTGTGGCAAGAGAAGATAAACAAGTCCCACACACCATGTAGGTGAGGGCTATCTGCAAATCCATTTATCCATGTAGCTCAGGTTTATTTCCCCATAGGCCAAAATACAGATTTGTCCACTGCTGTAAGGCAAATACAACTCTGCAAAAGTCAAAACAGTGACACCCCCTCTGTATCAGGTCTGGGGTGTCACCTGAGCCTTGCTGGGGCCGTGGGAAGGGCTTGCAAGTCCCTGTGGTTCATCACAGGCATCAGCATTGTCACCTCTTGGTGTCAGAGCTGCTCTGCTGAACACAGAGATCGGCTCCACGGGCAACCAGTGACATCCAGGGAATCTGTAAAGCCAGTGCAGGAGAGGGCTGGATAAACCAGGAACTCAGGGGTGCAAATTCTCCTGACTCCTTAGAGAAGGGGAACAAATGTTGTGCTGACAAGCCACCTTTCTCTGGGCTGAAACTAAAAGATCCATTCAAAACAAAACCAAACCCACTGAAGGGTTAAAATTTGTTACTCTGCCTGGAAAAACTTGTCTGGAAAGAGTGGTTCTGTGGAAACAGATTGAAAGAGCTGGGTATTCCTGGATGCAGGGAATGTCAATCCTTAGGGGAAAGAGAGGTTTGCACACAGCCTGCTTTATTATTCTTAAGATAAGCTTTCTCCAAAATTAACTCATTTTAAATAAATAATGGTGTGAGGGGAACTACCATTATGTTTGGAGGGAACAGCAGCAGGGCTGAAAGTGGGAAAAGTGCAGAACACACCCACGAGAGAGGGCAGCACAAATCCCAGACCCAGGGAAGACACAGGGGGCTCTGGAGGAACAGCCGGCTACTGTGCAGAAACTCGGCAAGACCACCACAAGGGCTGGCTGGCCAAACACCAGAGAAGGTGATGATCTCCTTGCCTGTCTTTTCTTCCTGGAAAACACATTATTTTACTTGCAAAAAACAAAGGATATGCTAAATGCCAGCTCCTTAGCTAATAGAAATCTGTCTGACTCCACTAAAATCCACATTTCTAGCTACCTGGCATTGTCACGTGGTGTCCCCAGTGGCTCAAACCCATCTTTCTATTAGGGTACATGCAAGCTTGTAAACTATTCCCTCTCCAAAGCAATATTTCTGACACTGTGGGAGTTCTGACCTTCAGCAACTGGAATTACTGGTTTTAATCCTCAGGTAAACTTTTCAGCGAAGATATTATAAATTGGTAAACAAAAAGTCCTGGAAAGCTAGTAAATAACAACAGCAACAGAAGTGAATAACTGCTATTAAATGCCTCCCTTGTTTTAATGAAACAAACAATTGCAGCTCTTCAACGCACTTCACTGAAAACAGCTTCTATCGTGAATGGAATGATTTGGGACTCAGTCACTGCAAATGAATAAACTGCATGGAGACTGCTTTCCATAATAACAGAAAACAAGCAAATAAACAAACTGCCAGTCACAATTATATGGCACAAAATGCAAGTTTCCAACATACTCTCTACTTCTAATAACGTCAGAACAAAGCCACATATCTCACTGGAAGTCACAAGGGTTGAATGAAGAAGGAAGTATGGTTGTTACCATATGTATGTTAAACAGAGATAAGTGACAGTACTTTCACCGAGTGAGACGCTGGAGGAATGCAGTATTTCCATACACAACAGAATTATATATGCTGTTTCTTCACATAAAAAGTGGCATTTGTCAAACTAACAGCAGACACCCTGTGAAATGGCAGCAAAGGTGAATGAAAGGAGAAACTAGAAATCTTGAAGAAAGGTTCACCTCAAACTCTTGCTCCCTGGGGAGCCCTCCTATATCCCAGGGTGTGACACTTGCACATACTGGCTGCCCAATCCAGCTGCAAACTGGCGAGAGGTTGGGCTCCCCTCTCAGATGCCATCAGGGTGAGCAGGGGAGAACAGCACCAGAAACTGGGGCAGATCCAGCGCTTCAGAACACCCAGGGCACATGCCAACTTTACTTCTAATTGCATCACCATGTCAACACGACACACAGACTGTGTAACTAGACATCAGTAGCCATTCGCTCCCCACCAGCAGTTTGTGGAGCCAGGAGAATCTGAGTCAACTCAGTTCCTCAAACACCTGTTGGTCCTTAATGCAAGGAAGGGACACTCAGGGCTGTCAACTGGAAAAGTCAAAAAAAAACCAGTATAAAAAAAATGCAAATACTTTTCATGTGAGCAGCAAGGGACACATTCCAGATTATGATTTGAGCCAACCCTATCCAACTCTACAAAAACCAACACACCAGTAAGCATTTGACAATCTGAGCTTGACAGGCAAACTTCATGAAATGCAACAAGGACAAGTTGAACCTTTCCTGCTCCTGGGACAGGGCAATCCCAAGCACAAGTCCAGGCTGGGTGAAGAATGGATTGAGAATGGCCCTGAGAAGGACTTAGGGGGGTTGGTGGATGAGAAGCTTGACAAGATTAGTAAACCCAGAAAGCCAATTGTGTCCTGGGCTGCACCAAGAGAAGTGTGGCCAGCAGGTGAGGGAGGTGATTCTTCCCCTCTACTCTGCTCCTGGTGAAACGTCATCTGGAGTGCTGCATCCAGCCCTGAGGCCTCCAGCACAAGAAAGATATTGACCTGTTGGAGTAAGTCCAGAGTCAGGCTATGAAGACAATCATGGGACTGAGGGCTGGAGCACCTCTTATATGAGAAGACGCTGAAAGATCTGGGGTTGTTCAGTTTGGAGAAGCCTCCAGCGAGACCTTACAGCACCTTCCAGTACCTAAAGGGGCATACAAGAAAGCTGGAGAGGGACTTTTTACAAATGTCTGTAGTGACAGGACAAGAGGAATGGCATCGAACTGAAAGAGGGCAGGTTTAGATTACATACTAGGAGGAAAGTCTTTACTGTGAGCATGGTGAGGCACTGGAACAGAGCTGAGGCCCAGAGCTGTGGCTGCCTCATCCCTGGAAGAGTTCAAGGCCAGGGTAGATGAGCTTTGAGCAACCTGATCAAGTGGAAGGTGTCCCTGCCCATGGCAGGGGAATTGGAACTAGATGATCTTTAGAGTCCCTTCCAACCTAAACCAATCTATGATTATTTGATCACATACCACATGTAGCTAGACTAGAGTTAAGCAGTGACTCCCCCATGAAACATGATGTCTGTGTTATGACAGAGATGAGTCCTACTCCAAATTCAAAGGAGCCATCGAGTAGGAAAAGGGAAGGAAATCTGTGAAACTGGTTCCTCTTAGCCTGCCTCCCTTACAAGAACTGAACAAGGTCACACTTACAAATATAGAGAGGTGTCTGCAACAATCAAGACTCAATCAAATAACTGCTGGCAATCACTTTTAATCAGTTTTAAGCACAAGCTGCATCGCAATCAGCACCTTTAAAGGGTTTAACTCCGTTGGGTAATTTCATCTTGTCTCAACTGACTGCCAGTCACCTAGAGGTCCCTGACCCATTTGTAAAGGATAGTTTGGACAACCTCCACACACCTCTAGTTTGCCTCTGAGATCAACCTACAGTAATATTAGCTTGGCTCAAGTATGGAGCTGGTGTCCAGAACTGCCTGTAACTGTGAAAATCTCCTGAAGCCTTTTATCAATCAACTACAGCTCAACCCACCCCCTGCAGTTAATACAAGCCTATGGAGTATGGGCTGGATCCTTTTACCAACCTGCTATGCTCATCCATCTTCTTTGTCTCCCACAAAATGTCAAGTTTTAATAGTTTCTGTCAGGAACGAAAACACTATTCTTCTTATTTTTTTAAATTTTGGTTGTAGCTTACACCTACTCTGCTGTGACACAATCAACTTCACCCAATATACCAGCATTCTGGAAGAGGGGCTGTGTTTTTACATACGCTGTGTTTGATTTAAGGACCTGAAACAAGTTTCTGCCATATGCAAGGGCCACTTCTGGAGATGGCATCAAGGTCCTGGAAGTAATCCAGGCAGACTGAGCAACCGTCAATGATGACCTAGTTTGTTCAGAAACAGTCTCTGTCAGAAGGGTGAGTTATCCCTCCGAGAGGAACAGAAACCAAAGCGAAAGGTTAAATCTGCCACATGTGACAATGGTGTCAAGAACATCTCTGAGGATGTTCTTCAGCTGCTTGTTTGGAATTTATTGTTCATGCTTCTACTTTTCAAAATGAGCCCCTTTTTCCTAATTAAAACATTGACTTTTTGCCAAAGAGAAGCATTGATCCCAAGTCTCAAAGCTGGAAACTGTCTGCTCCATCTCATTCTCCTTGGATTCCCTGGTGCTCAGTAATACCGGCTGTGATAGCTACATGACATTTTTCTCCATGGGACATTCACATGGGTCTCTCCACCTATCTAAATTTAGTGGTTTTGACACCTCTAAAGAGCTCACAGTTGACTGAAACCTGTTGTCAATTTCAAGGCTTATGGGGGCACAAGAGAAAAAAACCCAACTCATTGCAGCCACACTAAATGTATTTTTAAAAGTAAAATTTACAAATAAGAGACATTATCAAAAAGAGGGGATTCATCCATGGGGGGTTTAATGGGTTCTTGACCCAAAGTTATTTGGTATTTTTGTAATGCTAAGGAAGTGTAAAAATCACTGCTAAAGAAATTTTGTAGACAACACCCAAAGCTTGCCATGCATTAAATAATCTGCTGATATCACCTGGCCTGCTTGGTTACAGAGCCTCATGGCTTATCCAGCCAAGACTCAGAAAAGATGTCTAAGAACAAAGACATGAGGTCACACTACAAGACTGGGAAGCAGGAAATCTGTGGAAGGACTGAGGAAATGGAGATCGACATGCTCTGAGGGAACACTTCCAACTCACGGAGGAAAGAGAGTCATGGGTTTATTCAGTGTAAACTGTACAAAAGCTGAGTTGTATCATTATCTCTACACTGCAGAACTGATATTCATGTTTTCAAAAACCTACTGAAAATTTGAAGATTCTCAAGAAGACCTTTAAGCAAAAGCCATCAGGAGAAGTGTGCTTTACTTTACAGGACTAACATTCTTGGACAAACTAAATACAGTGACAAAGTTAAAAAGCAGCTTAATTGCAGTCTTCAGGTACCTACATGGGGAAGCAATTCTCAACAGTAGACAGCACTTTAATCTACCACAAAAAGACATAATGAGAGTTAATGGTTCGAACTTTAAGCTAGACAAATACAAGATAGAAACAAGGAGTAATTTTAACCATGAAGAAAAAATAAATCCTTGAAACAAATTATTGAGGAATGAGATGCAGTCAGTGATGTCTTTAAATCAAGGCTTAAGAATTTTTCAAAATTATGACTCAGGTGTAATTAGTTTGATGACAAGAATACTGATTAAAACACTACGGACCATAGATGACTGTAACCATTTCATCTGGTCTTCAAATTTACAAATCTTTCCAGAAGGCTACAAGTTTTTTGGGGATAAGGACTCAATGATTCATGCCAGATTATGTCACCTATGCCCTGCACTTTGATCTTTGCTTTAAGTCCATCCTGAAAGAAGAGCTGACATAAAACATACCAGTCTATCTAGCACATCCCATCCCGGGGACTCAGGCTCTGCTCCTTTTAAACTGACATTGGTGATCTGGAGACACAAATGCTCCCAGATTACAACCCGAGTTCTCTGAAGGAGCTCCATATCTGCCAAATCCACATCTCCTTGCCCATGTCAACACTCAGAAGTGCTGCTGAGCATGGGACTAGGCAGGGGTCCTCTGGGAACTGTGTCATCCAAGTCAGAGGCCAGCTGCTCCAGTCACCATCTGCACACAGGTCCATCTGCCCCGCAGCACGTTCATGGCATTCACCTTGAGGGCTGCTTTTATGTGGCTTCCCTGGCTGCAGTGAGAGAGCCCACATGCCATCACCACCCGGTCCTGTGGCTGCAGGCAGGGGCCAAGACAAAGAAGTCACAGGCAAAAAGCCCTACAATATATTACCTTAACTCCCCTCCTACAGGCAAAACCATTTCAGCCCCTCTGACATAAAGTCAGGACTCTTAGACAAACAGTAAACAGTTCAATTTAATTTTCAATGATCAATGCCCCACAATTATTTTGTCAGTTCAAACAGCTGAGTTCTTTTGGTTCTCTCAATTTTGCAGGAACACTCTGTCCCTTACCTATCCTCTGTCCCTTACCTGTCCTGCTAGATACTTCCCTGAGATACCACAGCACTGGCTTGGCAGGTCGCAGCATCACCAGGACCACCTCCATTCCATACCCATTAATGCTCACTGAGTCAGGCCATCTGGCTGCAATCCCATGGGCAAGGAATACATGGACAAGGCTGTGCTGAACACAGTGCAGCAGCAAAGGCCACTCACAGCCACAGCACTGTTTGCCACAGCCACTCACCACTGCAGCTTTAGTGTTGCAGGATCTTTCTCTTAGAGGACTCCATGTGCACCCCTGCGATTCAGAAGCCAGTTAACTTTTTATTGAAAAATTTCCATCATCTAAACTGTAACCACTTCAGAAAACATTGCCCGTGATTACCTGCAGTGACACTACCTGCCACCCGTGACCCAAAGCACAGTAAAAGCACATGTTCACTCAGATGTGACTGTGACATGCTTTCATACTTATATCAAACCTTACTATATATAGGCCTGGATCAATAGTAATAAATCTCCCATGGGAATCAAAGACGCTTGGAGCTGGGATCACAATTTTCCTTACATGATCCTGAAAACAACAACAGAGGCCCCCAGGTGTTGCTGTAGTGAAGACAAAATGTATACATATACCAAAGTGCAGGGTTTTTTGTGCCATATGAAATTGGGGTTTAGGTACAGGAATGCTATGAGGAGTTCACAATGATGTTTATAAATGCTGGAAAAGGTAGTTTTAGCAAGAATGAAAATCTATATGAGACCTCTGCTGCTGCTTATTCATTATTCACCATTGAACATTTTCCTTTAATACATTTTTTTCTTTCTATCAGGGGAATTCAATGCACCCTTTTTGGTCAGGATGACAAACTGCAGGACATAAATAGTAAAGAGTCTAAGAGAATGCTTTTTGAAAAACCTGTAAGTAACAAAAAAACACCCCACAAAACCCCCAAACTAACCCAGCAGCATGAAGGAAATTGTGGGCTGGGATTAGCCTGCACAGGAGTCACTTAATCCAAAAGAGCAGCCTTGTACTTTTACCAGTATTACCAGCTCTTGGGATACTTCAAGAAGTCACATTACGCTTGCATGAGAGTTTCTAAAATACTGAATCCAACAACCATAGTTAAAAATTTTGGCTTTTATTAAAAAAGGGTTTATTATAAAATGCCTCATGGTTTAAGTTTATGCTAAAAGTTTTAAAATATTAAAAAGCAAAAGGTAATTCCCCTTCCCCCCAACTCAGTTAGAAGAAAGAGCTGTATTTGTCATTCTGCCTCACTGCCAATGTTTTCTTGGATGACTTCATCCAGTAAAGGTTGGCAGCTTATCAGCCCTGGTAAAGCTCTGGCATAGCTCCATGGGAAGATGATATGACTATTTAGCAGATGCTGTTGATATTTATACTAGTTCAGAATCTAAAAAAAATAACAAGTACTGGATACACACTGCCTTCACCTGAGCATCAAAATGCACTTAGAATAATTACTAGAGACTACTTCCTTCTTATGATACACCCATGGTTGGTTGGGGTTTTTTTCTCTTCCCAATCAGATTCTACTTAAATCTCATTTTTCTACAAAGCATGGCCACCTTTACAAGAGGCAGCAACCACATCCCCTCAGCTGTGTACCTCTGGCACCAGCAGAAGCTCTCAAGTGGTCATACGAGAACTGCTTGACCATGCAACCACTGGCAAATAGCTGGCGAAGTCTTTGCTATGCCAGCTTTCACCTTTCTTGGATTTGACTGCTGTAAAATGCAGTAATCAAAAAATTGCTAGAATCTCTTTCTCTATGATATGTTTTCAAAAACAGAAAAGAGAGTTACAGGATCAGTTTTTTCCCCTACTACTGAACTTCTTTAATAAGCAAAGGCTTATTAGAAACAACCACAACAGCACCACAGAAAGTCTCGAGACAGGAACTGGATTCCAATTGTTCCGAAATTGCAAAGCCACATCCCCCTGTGCTTTCCCTGAGCATTAATGATTTCTTTGCCAAGCTAAGTGGTACAAGTGGCCTTACAGCCAAATCCACAAAGAAGTCTGTAAAAGAAACATTCAGTCAGGAGCCACAAGTGCTGGAAACGAGGGACGAAGAACAGGATCCATCTTGGCAAAGGGAATGTCTCATCATGTAGACAAACAATTTGTTGATGGACAAATGTGCCACAGACAATCTAATCTCAAAAACAGAGTTGAAACCATGCAAATCACAAGTAATGGATATTCAAGTTTTGCATAAAGCAGCTCTGCAGATGAAAAATAACACCCAGCATACATAGAATAAATGAGAGGACTGCAACAGTTTCAATTACTTAACCTGTTCTGCCCACCATTCTCTCTACAACATAAATAGGAGAACAAAAACACTTAAATTAATCAGCCAGGGCTGAATTTTCTCCCACCAGGACACCTTATGCAGATGCGTGGGAAAGAAAAATAAAATAATCTACAAAAAAGTGGAAAACTGTGAAAGCTGGGTATTCACTGGATTAACTGTTTAACCACAAATAAGTGAGGGAGCAAAACACACCACAATTTCTGAAACAACCAGTGTAAAAGTTAATAATGGAAAAAATGCACCAGAAGTTCTGCCTGCTTCTTAGAGATTTTTCAGTTTCAGTCTGTAAAACTGTAGCTCCCATCACCAAATTGGAGACCAGCTGCATGCTGAGTGTGTTACCAAACAGCTCAGAGAGAATCACCATATCTAAATAAAGAGTATAGGCAAGATTATTAAAGCATTAGAAGTACTCTCCACCCACCCTCCCTTTTCTTGGGAGGGCTTAAAATACTTTTAACCACTCTTACCTCCTTGGATTTGAGGGAAAAGAAAGGACAGAATCAATAGCGTAAGTATAGTTCTTCTGGCTAGTTTAGACAGATTTACAACCATTTGCAAATTGCATTAAATATCCCGAATTTAGGACAGGAAACTTTCAATTTTCTTTCACAGATCTAATTAACTAAATGAATATGCTCCAAGCAACAGCAAATTCCCCATGTGCGTTTTTGAGAAGTGATTCTTTCTCACAAAACTGCAAACCAGCACCAGGCATGCTCTCCTACACAAGCAAAGAGGGGACCAAAAGGCCTTTTAAGTCTGCAAAGCACACTTGGGGTTATAAAAATATAACCCCATTTAGAAATACAATTGCTGAGAGCTTCAGGGTAGCATTTTTGTCCAGAGCAGACAAGCAGTCTGAGCAGTCTGGTAATGAGGACACAAGATTGGGAAGTGGGATTAGAAGCCATCACTCAGGCCAATGTTAGCAGCAGACCAGAGGCAGGTTGGCACTCACAACAGCTGGTTGCAGCAGAGATTAATTTTTGTCTGCAGGAGCACGTCACCCACCTCGCTACACACCACTAAGAGAAAGCTCTGGCAGCAAGGGACAAATTGCTATTTGCTTTTTATAAATGATAATAATGCCTACAGAACCACCTTTGTTTTGCCCTGATGCATCATTTATAGAGGGGGGGAAAACGCCACCCTTGAAATTACTTCAGCCCTGTAGTTTTTAACCATCAGAGATGATTTCTTTGAGATCTAATTCATGATTTGCAGGCTTCATTAAGTTTTCACAAGCAATTTTAAACTTAAATCATCATTGGCAAATCCATCATTTATTGATAGAAACATTAGGAATCTAATGCAGTGTAACTTGTGATGAAACAAGATAGGAAGGGATAAGGCTCAAAAAACGTGCTCCTTTTTCCCATAAAAGACCATTTTGACAGAAAAAAAAATTCAAACAGGGAAACAATTAGTTTTTGTCTCCCCTGCCACACTGGGCCATCTAAGAAGAGTCTTTTAAGTTGTTAAAACTATCTTCTGAAACTTGGGTAAGGGGATACAAGCTAAACTCAAGAACAAGCATAAATAAAAAGTCTTCTGTTTTCTTCTTATTTACAGAGATACTGTAAGGATGGAGAGCAGAACTCCACCCTCTGAAATTCAGAGAAGGGAATAAACAAAAGCATGCCAAAGCAAGTAAAACACAGTAGAGAAGCCCAGATATCTGTTATCAATTTAATCCCTCACCAAACTGAATCCCATGATTCTGTGTGAGGACATGTTGAAACAGCAGAAAGATGATGACTGTATTTTAATTGATATTTAAGGATTTGGTATATAGTTAGTCCAAACTCTACCACATAGATGGCTTCCAAAAAAAAAGCATTCAAGTACACTTTCCAGAGGCCTGTTATATACACAGGCCTGTAACTATCTGAACCTGCCAAGAAAAATCTCCTTCATGCTTGTAGCCATCTCCCTTCAGTGCAACTTGCAACACAGAGAGGAATATATTATTTTATATTCCAGATAGCAGTTTTGTTTACTGCACTTTATCATACCATTGTTCCCCTGGTCCAGCAATTGTGATTTCTGGCCACTCGTTTTGGAGAGGGGTGATAAATAATGCATTTCACATATGAAGTGACATCATTGTATGAGGTGCAAAGCACTGTTGTCATGGAAAGGCGAGTGATGCACAAGCAGAAGTCCCTGCATCTTCTTACCTATGGCAGAGTGAGGCTGTAAGTCTGTGAGTAAATGGCAAAGAAAGCATGCTGCAATTGGCAAGTTCATGGACTCTGCCCACAGAAAGAGTAAGTAAAAGAGGGAGGAAAAAGAGCCAGAGCTCCCTACAGTGCTAACACTGTGCAACAGTATGAAAAATTATAAATATCCAGGACAACCCAAACAAAGAGGACGATGGAGTTTCTCTGTCTGGGAGATGCTCTCTGACTTAAGTGAGGTTATTTCACTCAAACAGAGATCATGGAACGACTGGCTGGTTCCTAAGCCAGTATTTACCTACTCTAGAACAACTACCCTCATCACTCTGAGATGTGTGTGGGTATTTCTGTGACTTGCTAATTTATTTTTTATATAAAAATAATGGATAAGAATATATGAGAATAATAATATTAAATAAGCTGACTGTAAGGCATTTAAAATAAACCTGCTACTTCTTTTTTTAGATCTAAATTAAATGCAAAGTAAGCACCTCTTCAAATCTTGTGGCTAAATTTACCACTGGGAACTTAATGGGTGTGCTGATGAAATATTTACATGCACCTGCATTGGCCATAAAGGGAGAAAATTTGCACATCCAATACATATAGCTTTACATCCAGCTTCTCCTCTGCAATATGATTGCCTGCCTAAGATGTACAAATGAAAGAGTTAATGGGAAAAACTAGCAAGTTTCAAGGTCTGGACTTCTTAAAAAAACCCAAAACATTTTCAGTTAGTTTTGGCCACCACATGCAAGCTGAGATTTATAAAGTTCTGCCATTCATATTTCAATTCTGTTCCAATAAATGCCATTATAAAGTTTTCAGTCTAGTAATAAAAAAGCTATTAATGTGTTTCCTCCACGTTAATCAATTCAATATGGGGATTGCAATGTTAAAACTACTTTACATTACTGCCTTCATTATCTCTCATTCTTACAATATATAAAATAAACAAAGACGTTCTGGATTCCTTATAGATCCATTTTTATCTCAAAGTGAAAGCTGTGCAAGATTGGTGGTTCAGACTCATAGCTGGTGATAAGCTTTTCCTTCCTTCCTCTTCCCAAACTAAATACATAAAGAGATTTTAACAAAATTAATTGCAGCGTTCATGAATTTCTGTGCTTGTGTCATTCATTTCCTTGTAGATAGCGAAGCAAAAGGGGATTCTCTTGCTGCCAAGGTTACCAGATTCATGAGCAAGCCTGCTCACAAGTAATGGGGAATAAGTGAGGAATCTCCCTCATCACTCCTTTTACTGGGGGTGAGCTTTTAATCACGTTAAATTACTTGGGCCCATCTGACTGCATTCATTAGGACAGAGGGGCAGACAGAACAAATGCTGCCAGGAAAATGCTGATCAGCCATTTCTGCCACAACTTGTGTAATGTTTGGTCATAAACAATACTCAAAGTTTGGGGACCGATCATATTCATATTCAGGTCTACCAATGTGTATAGCCCCTGACTCAATGCTTTGACCCACGCACGGTGCAGGAAAGGCAAAGCAGTCTGTGCTCCCTAAGAAAAGGGCAGCAGCAGAGAGCCCTCACTTTCCCCAACCTAATCCTACTGCCACAAGTTGCTGACTGCACAGGTCAGAAGAGGGAACTCATCCCTGCTAAGGACCATAAACAAAGTCCCTGTGAGTGAGGTGAAGTCACAGAGCAGTGTGGGGTTAATCTGAGTTTCTTCACTTGTTCCAAACCAACAAATTGACTTTCAGGTGTCAAATATACTTCTTTTTAAGAAACAGCTTTATTTGCCGGAAAAGACCTTTACAGCCATCCTTTTGAAATCCTAAAGCACTTCCTGTACATTCTGAGATAGTCCAGGCCTGGGAAGGGATACTGGTACATCCAGAAAGCATGGAACATTTCCTGAGTTTTCCTGGATTTTTAAGTTAGAGAGTGGAAGGACAATTTAATTTCCTACACCACAGAATACAATTCATCTTTCATTCCCCATTCACTTTTATAAAAATCTGACGTAAAAGATTTAATTTATTCTTCTATTTCAGCTCGAAATGGAGGACCAGTTAAGTCGCAAGTTCCTGATAAAACAAAAGAAGTGATCCAACCCTATATGCTTATTAGTATGAATGCACCTTTACCCTCCACGTAAAACCCTATTCCAAAGGGAATATGAGAGGCTCAGCACTGCAGTCACAGGACACAAATGTTAAGATTCATTCCTACCCAAGTAATTCTTCCTTGTGAAGGGTTGCTGTGGTAGGCAGTGACTGAACCGTGTCTCACCACTGTACTGCTGTTCATGGTCACTCCACCTCAGAGATGATTTGCAGGCATGAGAGGGATTTGGGGCACTCCACATCCCGGCAGATCTCATTTTCACGAACTCTCAACATTCATGCCTCTAAATTATCTCCAAGTGGGTCAACTGGGGAGAAACACCCAAATCATTCTGAGCTTAAAAACACATTTTCATTATGTAGGATGTACTTAGCTGGCTGTCAAATATCATTTTCCTTTAACATTAATTTTTCCCTTTATCTAATTCCACCACCACCACTTAAAAGAGCACCCAGAAGTTATTTAAGAACAACCTCTGTAAAAAGTGTCAAATTCTTGCCTAATTAACTCCACTTAACTCTGTTCAATCAGAATAAAAGTTGTCAGCGCGCAACCTAAAATTCCCACTGGGCCACTGTTTCAAGGACTGAAGGTCAAGTGATGAGCAAGCCAGAATTGACAAGGGCACCTCTCCATGTCGTCTTCTCTTGGAAGGTTACAGGAACCAGGGTATTGCAAGCTCTGAGAGATCAGAAACCTGATCCTCCTAGTTCATGCTATTTAAATTGTGGATTCATGGTGTTAAGCTGAACTAGGCAAACAGTCTTTGAGAAGAGAATAATTGTGTGACTGAAGAAACATGCTTCAAGCAGTGCATTTTACATTCTTATCAGCTCTGTTTCTCAATCTCCAAATATGCCATTTAAAAAAAAAAAACCTGTATAGAACAGGACTCCTTAGCTTCTCTCTGATAAATTTATCTCATCTAGAGAAGTTCATATGGAAAAAATCCTGAGAAAGAGTAATATTGGAATCCTTGAATTTAATATGCTATTAAATGAAAAAAAGATCAGTGAGATGTATCAACTCTAAACATAAAAGCTATGGAATAGACAAGGACTTACTGAATGACCCTTACAGGCTATACCACTGCATGGCATCCTACCAAGGCCAGAAAAACCCACACACACAGTCTGTGAAACAGTGACTTGAAATATGTTGCTCTTTGCCTTGAAATTGTTTCATAAGGGCACATGGAAAAGGCTCATTTATCTACCCCTAAATCTGGCTGTTGGCAGGTACCTGATAAACAGGACATAGCAGAGACCACATACAGGCAAATTCCCACCAGGACATGCCATGAGCCTCTTTACAGTGTCACTCCAGGCTCACAGGGAGGACCAAAGCTCTCCCAGACATACTGCAGACAGGTCTGTTCCAAATGGCCAGCTACTCCAGTGGAACCTTGCTCAAAATATACCTGAAACGACTGGAGGAAGGCCTTTGGTACAGAAAAGGATCTACTATCTATTTATAGATCAAGCAGGAGAGCACAGTTTAGCATCTTAGATCCTGATCTAATCTTCTCAAAGTGCTACACAGTGATGTTCACAGTTTTGCTGTGTCTTAAGGAGTGTGTAGGAGCTGCCCCTGGATCAGGAGCGAGGAGCCTGAGGAATCCAGAATCCGACTCCTATGGAATCTGCATGGCCCCACTGATACGTGAAAGCAAAAAGCCAAATTCTCCATTTTATCATAAATAACACTTGCGGATCCTTATGGGATGAATACAAAAATATAACCAATCATAAAATCTAATAAATGAGCATAAATGGAAAAGAGATATATTAAATCCTGAACAAGTCCAGCTCAACGTGGAATGAAGCCTCTCTGTGCTGCCACCATAGCAGTTTGATAGCAAGCACATTTCAGAAACTCAAAGTTTTAAAAAAAATAATTTCAAATAAATGCTAGTCAAAGTCCAATTGGAAAAGCACTTATTTCAATAAGTATCACTGAGAAAAAGCTTTAAGTTGCACGTTTGCTTTTAACTCAACTACTCTCCTTTTGTTTAATGACAGCAAACCTATAGTATGCACCAGTGGGAGTATTTTGCCATTGGAAAGCTTTCACCATTTATATGCCTTCAACAAATAACTATAAAGCCAAAAAAAATTAAATTAGTTCAAGTGGTTGGTAGGCACACAGATTTCAGATACACTCAATTCCCATAACTCTTGTGAAAAGCGATGACTAGTTGCATTAGATACTCAAAATTAGTACCCAGAATGAGACAAAAAGGCTGAAATGGGAGTGTAACAGATACATGTTTCATCTGCTCCAGAATATAGAGTGCCCTGGCTGTTGTTTTGCCAGGGCACTGGTTGAAATTTCTGGACAAGAAATGCCAATAGGATACAGGACAAGAGAGGACTCTGTCCCACCAGAGGCTGGTGAGAAGTTCTTGAAGACTGGAAGAGAGTAAATACCACTCCTATCTTCAACATGGGCAAACAGGAAGATGCAGCAACTAAAGGCCTGTCATTCTCACCTCAGTCCCTGGGAAGGTGAAAGAGCAACTAATCATGGAAACAATTTCCAAACACATGAAGGACACGAAGATGATTGGGAGTAGTCAGAATGGATTTACGAAGGGGAAATACTGTTTGACTAACATGACAGTTTTCCCCAATATGGTGACTAGCTCTGTGGATCAGGGGAGAGAAGTGGATGTTGTTAACCTTGCCTTTAGGACAGCTGTTGACACCTGTAGCTCTGCAGAGAAACACCTTGGGCTCTTGGTGGACATTAAGTTGACCATGAGCCGGAAATGTACCCTTGAAGCAAAGAAGGACACTGTGAGGGTGGTCAAAGACTGCAAAAGATTGCCCAGAGGGATTCTGGAGTCTCCATCTGTGGAGACACTCAAAACCCAACTGGACACAGTCCTGGGCACGCTGCTCTAGCTGTTCCTGTTTGAAGAGGGAGTTGAACTACAGATCTCAAGAGATCCTTCCAAAACTAAACAAGTTTGCAATTCTGTACCCTAGCAAGGGTGCTGCACAGTTGTTAAGAATGTGGATGGCAAAGTCAAGTTACCACAGCAGAAACTAAGAAATTAGTACCCACAGGAATATAGATGTCATTAATTACATTTCTTTTGGAAATATGTGATCTTTCTGCAGCCAAGATTCAACCAATTTCTGAGCAGGCAGCAGCATCCTACACGTTCTGCATCACAAGATTAAGACATGCTCTAGAACAAAACTCCCCGATTATTGCAGCTGCCATGCAATGGAATCCCCTGTAGCACAGAATACATAATTTCACACCCTCGAGTGAGCATGTTTTAGATCATTATGTTGAAAAGTGGGAAAGAGATTTAAAAATCCTAAAATTAAGGACAATAACTTCACAGAAGACAAGAGGCAGCTCCCACTGACTTCATTAAGGCCAGGATTTTACCACACAGAAAGTGGTTACTTGTGTATTTGTTCTGTGCTGATATTTGATACTGTACCGTGTAGCTAAACTCCTAAATGGCTTGAAATGGATATGGCAAAATTCTGATACCCAGCACCAATTCCAATGTCCTAGTCTTACCCAACAAATCACCTCTCACTGATGCTCTTACATGAAAACATCTCCATGAATAGAGTCAAAAGAGAGAAAACTCAAGGCAGGCAATTGGAAAAGCAAAGCTCAGTGCTCTTCAGTGATAACAACAGTCATTATGAAAGAGCTGCCTCTGCCATTTGTACATAAATCAGTGTCAAAGCCGGCACAAGCCAGGTTCCCACTGAGAACACCCAGCTATGGGAAGCCACACCTGTGGTGGTGGCAGCAGCAAGGGCACTCTGCTGACATTTACTTAAATATCAGTCCCATTTCAACACACTTCAAGGTATGCAGCACATTCTCCTCCTGCTTTCTTCACAGTCCTCAAAAGCAATTTTTTTCCCCCAAGCTGCCTGACCTTGAAAAAACCATTGCTTCTCTTTTGTTTGCAAAGAGAAGAAGCTTTTGCGACAACTACAATGCATTTCCTATTCACGGAGAAAAAGGTGGACCTGAAAGAAATCTGCAGAACATTTCCTTGTGCGTGCATGTTTTATAGAGTAATGTTGATTCTCTTCACAGCTTTTAAATATCCCTTCAACTATTCTGATTAATTCAAATCTTTTTGCAACTCCTTTGGTCGTGAATTTTTAAAAGAAAAACTAAATGCCTTGTGTGATAAACCTAACAAACATCTGGTTTTGAATCAAAATCTTACGTGCTTCATAATGATACTTTGAATCTTTTCCATTTTGCTTCATTTACATAATTTACCAATTTTTAACATGCAATTCAGTTTGCACTTCAATATGTCCTTCAAGGTGACCTCTGAAAAGGTTTCCTAAATGCTGAGGTTAGGACTTTGTTAACAGAGGCAACATCAGCACTGCTGAAGATGATGACATGTATTGCTCTGCTTTCCTGTGGCTCAGAGTGGCAAAGTGCAGATGGCAAAAACGTCTGGCAGAGCAAGATCATCCTTGGCTAATGGCAGTAAAGTGCACAATGGAGCAAGCAAGAAAATCAAAACAGACATTGTTGTATAATAATTTGATAATCTATCACAGAAAATCTCATTAAGAGATTGTATGAAAGACAATGAGTAGCAGGAGAGGGAGGTGAATGGTGAAAGAAAACCTCTCCAAGAATTCTCTGCTCTCTGGGATGCCCTCCCTGCAACTTAAAGGCATAAAAGAGGGGACAAAAAATAATTGTAGTACAACAAAGTGCATTGAGATTGTGCCATATTTACAACAATTTCTGCACACACCTCATTCATTGTTAATGTCAGGGCACTGTAGCAAAATTGTCTTATATTACCATCATCCAACTTATCAGAGGCACTGAATGTGTCAAGTAGGAAATGTGTGCATCCAGAAGCTGGAAAATAAAGCTCTTGCTCAGCTTTAAGCCATATCTCTTTACATAAAATCTACTCCTTCTCTTCCACTCAGTCACTTCCTGTTAAGTCCATCAGTGATTTTTCGCACATAGATTCAGAGAGTCCAAGATCCCACATGATTAAATATTATTAATCTCTATTAAAGATCACTACAGATATAACTGGTACCAGGCATATCAGCAGCAGGTACCGATGACAACTGATTGGGTATCACCACTGACTATTTGACTGTGCTGGTTTTGTAAGTCTGGGGAATATATTTCAAAAAGTACAGTGTCTGGTGCCTAAAACAGTTGCTAAACCTCCTCCCTATACCTGAATTTCACTCCCAGAATTCAACCCAGAAAATTATCAACTGAAAGGGCAGCACTGTCTTGCAGTGCAGCAATATTTCCAAAGAGAAGCTTTGTACATATCAGAGTTTGGGTAATATAAAGTACCTGAGCATGATTCGTGGCCTTGAAGTCAACACACTCCACACTAAGAGAGCCCAGAACTGGCAATGGTTTAGAGCTGCTGATCAACAGATCTGCCTTTCCTCATTTCAACTAGTTCTGAGTATACCACTGCTGAGTTAAATAAAAGGAAGGAGTTGAAAAACCTCAGCTGCAACCTTTGCCTAATAAAGTGGTCAGCCCACCTCATTATTCTTCAGCTGCAGCTGACAAATCCAAGACAAGGGCTATATGCTACTGGCCTGCTTAGTCTGATAACACAAAAAGTCATCTTCCCCTCTCTTTTTTACATGTAAAAAGTGTTAAGCATTTAGTTTACTGTCATTTTCTAATGTTGCCTGAAACACATTGTGACACATCAAAAATGTTCATAGAATGAATAAAAAATGTGCTGTCTGTTTCAATGTATTACCTCAGTCATTCCTCAGCATTTGATGTTGCCTGCACTTTAATGTCTAAAGCTGCCTTAATTATTTATTGTATTGCTTTTCTAAAACGTTGTTTTCTTTTTCTGTGATTATTCTCTTTGTCAAATAAAATGAATGCCAGCAGCTAGAGCAGATGCAAACTGGGGGTCAGTCACCAACTAAAACTGGTGTTGATCAGGTGTATGTAAACCAGTGCCCTTCACTTTACTTCCACTGGTACTGAATTCAATTCCCAATCCACCTAGATGGTGAAATGGCTTCTTACGTGACCACAGGTGAGTCATGTAAACACTTGTCTTCTGGAATAGTAAGTCCCCATTCCATTCATTCAGACATGAGAGCACTAAGTATTTCGCAGGACACACTTCACCTTCAGGATTTAGCCTTCAACATCACTTCCCCAAGTCAGCAAAAGCAGAGCTGAACTACTTACAACTTGTAATGTGCTTTAAGAGACACACAAAAAAATCTAAACTAAACCACCTGCACCATTCATACTTTGTTTACTATGAAACCTGAAACTTGAGACATGGGCATGGGAAACAGATCGTCGTAAAAGTGCTGTCACAACAAAGATATCATTTGACATGCTCCTGACATAATTATGTAATCTGAATTTAGATATTGCAAACTTGCAAGAAGGAAGCCCAGATACATCTCTTTCTGTTACAAGCTAGCTGATACATTGCTAAATATGTACCAGGAAACCCTTAGACGAACTCAGTGATGTCAAGAAATAAAGGATAGATCTGGCTGACTTTAAGCCAGGCATAATGGCAGCAACAGCTGTGTTCAGTTCATCTATATGGATCTGGGAATTAATATCCCAGTTAGCCAGGCTGCAGGTCAGAACTGGATTTCTCCTGAGAAAAAAGCATTATTCCAAACTGTGCAGCAGGACACTGGAAAATGGGGTACTCATTGCAATATGAGCAAAAATCCATACTGCCTAGGGTAAGACCTACCTCTGTCATCATTTCTGAAGTCAGCCAAAACAGGTAGATAGGCAGCATAAAGAGTTGTCAGGCTGCTGCATTATCTAATCTTTACAAAGAGTATTTGTGTTAGATATGGAGCTTAATTTAGGAAAGTTTGATTTTCCTTTCCCTGCACCCATTCCCCTGCTAACATTTTATTCAAGGAATCAATTAGGCCTTGATCAATCACTGATCAAGAGTTCCCAGTGGGGAGCCCTAATGCATTTTATCTGCAGTTATTGTTCCTAAATAACACCTATTTCTGAGCATGCACTTAATTCTTTTCATCAATACTGTGCTATCCTTCAACAAGCCTCTTAATAACATTTTGGAAGTGCACTTTCAATGAAATCCTCCTTTGACGAATTAGTGAAACTACTGGGACTTCCTTTGGTGTATTTGCTTTTCTCAGTCACACAGGCAAATAGATTCCATCCCCCTTACCACCTCCTGCCTAAAGAAAGGTTAAAGTGATGTGTTAGAGTTCAAGACACTAAATGGAAAGCTGTTCAGAGAAAATGGAAAAAAATAACCAATAATGCTTTAAAGCAAGCATTCATTATTTTTCACTAAATTCCCTACAGAATGAAAGATGTGATGCATCTTTACACTCTTAAGAACTTTTCACTGTCATTAGCATTTCCCTAGCAATATTTCTTTAAAAGACACAAAAGATGCGTATCAACTTTGACAAGACTCGAGCATATTATTAAATCAGTCATGTGGGCTTAAGCATACACTTAAGTTACATGCTGAACATGGAGAGATTTAAACTTATGCCTGAATGCTTTGCTGAAAAGAAGCCAAAATGAATTGATTATAATTCTTTTGATGAAATTTCTGCAACTCCCTATTGTGTGACACCAGTACTGAATCGCTAATAAACTAGCTAAAATTAAGCTTATTACCAAGTAAAACAAACGACAGACACACTTCTGTCTTTTCTTATTTTATATCACCATTTATGTAACATTATTTTCCATTAGAGAAATAAAATACTTGACCATCAGCCTCACAGAGCAGTAATTGCAGTGCATGGCCACCCAGGAGGCAATCCATACATTCCTCCATATCTGCCTGCAGTGCTGCTCCTGTTCATGTGGAGAAAGGTCTTTCAGCTACGTCAGCACTTACGCAAACCCCCACATAACCCTGGCAGACAGAGGGTACATGCCAGGAACTGCTTGATGGTTGGACTTGATAATGTTAAAGGTCTATTATAAACAAAACAAATAGAAACTTAACTGGAAAATAAAGCATTAACACACAGGTTGCTCAGAAACCATTGCATACATATATATATATTTCTCAGGACTTGCATTCTCTGAAGCTTGTTATGCTAATACAGCACATCCCTTCAGTACCACCAGAGAGAGTTAAAACTGGCCTTGTCCTCTTGAGAGCCTTCTCTGCACGCCAACAAGTGCAGACACCAACCCACGCAGACCCTGCTCTGAAATGCCCTCAGCCTTGAACAGCAGCAGGAACAGCTGTGTCCACTGTGGCAAAGGAGGATACATGGACCCAGTAAGTTCTACCACCACTCAGGAGTTTATACAGCAAGAAGTTTTAAGACCTATGACAAGGTGGTGGTGTAGGCAAAGTCAAACAGATGATGGAGAAACACCAGAACGAAAGGCAGGCCATCTGACTGAAGAGTGGTGAAGTGACCAACCACTCAGCCAGTTTTGCAGGATTTTCCGCAAGCTCTTTCCTTCCAGTAATTTAAGACCTTCTCTGAACTGCATACAATGTAGATGATCCTGTCCCTTCACTTTAGCCTCCATGTCTCCATTTTCAAACACATTAACATCTCCTATGTGTGTGCTGTGGACAGCCCTGCGGGCTATGCTGACCAGGAACATGAGGCGTTTTTCTGCCCGAGGAGACATCCTGCTTTGCTAAAGCTCTGTCAAAGGCAAACGTGGAAAACTTTTAAACTCTCTTGACAGAAGCTCTGTGAGGACAATATTCTGCAGTGGACCTGGACTAAACCTTCCATATGAATAATTTCTTCAGTTTTTTGTGAATCCCTTCCTCAGTGAGCAACCACACATGAGTGCAGTAGGGGGAAGAGATTCTGGTTTTCCACTTTTTAAAGCCAAATGTCAGAGGTTGTGAGGACTGAGAAATACTTGAAATCATACCCACTACATTCCAATCTGCTGCCTCTGTACGGCGTGAGACAAAATATCAATCAGGAATTACAATAATTTTCAGATTTTTTTTTGAGAAACAAAACAAGAAATGCATCACTATACAGACTATATTTTTTATAAGCTAGCAGTAAAACTATAGAGGAGCTCATTGCAAATTACTGCAACACAGAAAACAAGAACATTTTCACACATCTCATGAGAAACAGACATAGCCACTATTTTTCAATCCTCTGTGGACCATTCTGTGGGCCATTTCAAACACAGCTATGCAGGCATGGAATTCAGGCTGTCATTTTCACAGGGACCCCAAGTGAGTTAATGGCCTAATCTTTACTGAACATTCTCATCCTAACTTTGAGTTGCCAATAACAGTAACTGCTGCCATAATCAAATATCATAGTCAGTGATCCTTCAGTGCTTTTGTTCCTTTCTAGCTGATATTACTAAGTTTGATATTTAAAAACACAAAAACCCACAAAACAACAAAACCCCCTCACATTATTTAGTTATGTTCTTCCATTTGTGGGCATTAAATAGCTGTGCCTGTTAATCATATAAAATGCAGGCGTCTGAATAAACCTATTGAAAAAATCCCATTACAGCTGGAAAAATATAAATACGGACGTTTTTTCCCTGTGCCTCCAGGAGAATCATCACAGTAAAAATAAATACAGATTCTAAAACCAGAAGGATTATACAAGTTAGAACTGGTACAAGACTCTGCATTTTATTAGCATAATTTATATTCCAACAGGATCTAATCTGGTGTCGAGAAATATGAGTATCCAGCCTCTACCAGGAAAGGGCTCTGCTGCTTTCTTTTCATCACAGTAAAATTAAGGTTAACCCTATCAGTACTTTATGGATCTCTTATAAACATAGAGAGACTCATACAGAAATGACAAACTTAATAAAATGTCAAATGCTGCTCTGTATTAATAGAATCAAAATAAAACATACTGAAGAGAATATTCCAGCTATAGATGGGTAGCCATTCACATCATCATTTACAACATTATTGGTGTTTCAAATGGGACATAAATAGTCTGAAAAATACTGCACTCTAGAACGATAACAACCTGCCTTAGCGCTCATAATCACACAAGCTCCATTCAATACCCACATCTTTTGAGCTGATACTTCCAACCTTAAAACAATAAAAACTACACTTTGGGAACTTGCATGTGAACATCTACAAACACCAACAGAAGCTTCCAAGTCACACAGGTGCTCACTTTTTGCCGAAGACAGTCTATGAAGCAGTCACTGCTGCTTTGGAAACTGCCAGGACAAAATAAAAGGCCTGTATGTTTTCCTGACAACCATCCCACAGCAATCCATTTCATCACAGCCCACAGTGACTTCTGCAGAAGTCAAGGGACTCATATTTTGCAACATGACTAGTCAGCACAGTTGAAGGAATATGAACAAGGTGTGAACTGGGGCCCTGCCAAAGAGCTCAAGCAAGGCATTACAGCTTTCCCTTCCTGCATTATGGATTCCTGAGCTTTCCCCAAGTCCCTCTCTCTTTACAATACCAGACCACACAGCTAGTTCAGAGAAAGCCTTGTAGGCTTCAGGGCAGCATTTATCTCCTGAGATCAAGATAAACATCTGTCCATCAAGAAAAGAAAAGATGACATTCTAGGGCATGAGAGCAAGTTGGCTGCTTAAAAGCTCAGAGAAGCTGCTACCAAGTCACTAGAATGAGAGGAGGAGGCAATTTTTTGGTTTCTCCCAGACTGATGAATGAGAAAAGGGGGATTCCTAGCAGCCTGTCCTGTTTACCTCTACAGCTGCACATTCTTCAACAGCAAAAAGAATAAAAGGGCTGCAGCAACAACTTATCCATGAATGGCTGTAAAGAACATTTGTAATGATGTTTTTAATAACTAACACACTACTAAAGCAACAGTCCCAGCAGTGGATACAGACACTGCTCACAGCTCGGGAGCCCATGCAATGTGTCCACACACACATGGATGCACATCCACCCGTGGCTGATATTCCTGCAGGAGCACCAGCCTGTGGCTGTGCCCATTCTACAGCAGAAGGAACAAAAGGGACATCATTGACTAGACATGCGCTACCAAGTCACCTGCAAAACTCTGCCCTGCCATAGGCACAGCTCAGCCTCTCCAACCCCTCCCCAGCAGCCAAGACACCAAAAGCTCTAAATTTAGAATCGGCCCCACCTTCCTGCAGAGACTTGGGCAACTCTCAGCTCCTGCTTCTGCACCTAAAAAGGGTCATAGCACTGCCTGCTTCACAGCAAGAGCAGAATGTTGACTAAAATTCACAGCAGGAAGGGACAAAGTATCCACTCCAAAATTCTTTCACTTAACAAAGCAGGAGTAAATAAAAACTGCAAAGGCATCCATTATTCAATCCCTTCTCAAGCCAGAAACAGAAAATAACAGTTGGCCCCCATTTTATTGTGGGAAGAATTTGACATGCACATACACTACCAACTAACAGAAAGCTACCAGATACTTCAAAAAACTGCTTATACTTGTATATCTATACATAGCTATATCCAAAATGACTGATATAGAGGTTCTCAAAGTCATAATCTGCAGTCCTTTCCTTCTTTTGCACACAAAATTAATGTTACTGTCTTCTGATGGGCAAGTGCTAGTGTAGATTGTTCCTTCACCTATTTTCCAGGAAACTACATTAACTGGATCACTGTGATAGGCTCGTTCAGCTTAGCTCCTTCCCCATACACATGGCAATACTGTTCTTTATATGAGGAAAGCCAGTATGCAAATTCTAAACATAGTAGTTTTAGGCTGCTGCTGTTTTACTCATTCCGTAGTCAGGACTATGAGTGTAACACAAACTGTTGCTTTCCTCAGTGTAAAATTTAAAGTCATACAGGCACATTAACAGTCTCAAATTTGATCATCCACAATACACAGCCTACAGCAATTGGTTAACTCAGCAAAACTGCACTTATATGGAGCCCATATTTCAGGCTCCATTTTGATCTTACAGACAACTGCAGTGTACCTCCTGCACCAACCTACAGTACATGGCTCAGAGGAAAGTAAGTTCCCTGATCCTTTATTAAGAAGGCTGAAGGAGGGAGGGAATGCTTCCTGAAACCTTTTCACTGTTTTTACCTCTGAAGAGTGAGGGTGAACATTCTCTGTAACACACCTGTAAACCTTACAGAGCTGACTGCTTTATGAATAGAAACACTTCACTAGTTTTTTCCTTTTCCTCCGTACCCACACATTTATTGAACTATCAGCCTCAACACCAGCTAAAATCAGGGAATTCTACAAGGTGATGATGTGGAGCATAACAAATATTTATCATATACACCTAATCCTTAATATTTTCATGTATTCCTTCTGTGTTCAGGTTTTTATTTTAGGTCTGTCATTATTTTAGAAACTACTGTAACTTCTCTTCTTAAGATCTCCAAAGTAGAGGATCTCTTTCCTTTCCCAGACTAAATCTAGGTTGCCTGCATAATCCCTCTTCATGACTTCTCTCTCCCACCTTTCCAGCGCCTCTAATCACTTCCACAACTAAAACTCAGCACTACATTCACAGTGAGGCAAGTCTGTCAATTTATACAATGACACAGTAATATTGTCTGACTGATTTCCTTTTAAAACATAACCAGGTGTTGTGTTTGGGTTTTGGAAGCCCACTGCATATTAAGTAGATGCCTTTACTCATGTATGACATGTAGACCTTTCTCCCATGAGGTAACAAGTAATTCAGACTCCAATAATGCATACAAGTAATTTTAAATTGTCCCTTCTACTGTAATTACCTTGCAAGTTAATTCCATGTTCCAGCTACAGGATATTGTCTAGCAACCTAGCTCTTTTCAGTCCTTCAGAAGTGCACCTGACAATCACTCATAGTGCTAATTAATAAATCTGGAGCCTTTTTAGAAAGTAATGTTGATATCTTATCCACTTCTTATCCAGATTATTGCTAAACATCCTGAATATAACTAGGTCTACTGTTAATCTTTATTTATTTTGATATTTTGTGAAGGGTTTTTGTTTGTTTGTTTCTTAAATTTATTTGCTACTTTGCCTTTCCATTCCAGAAGGCATTTATTGGTCATGCACCTGATAGCTGTTAATTCCTGGCAAAATTTTGCCACCTACCCTATGATTTTCAAACTCCCTTACTATTTGACTATTTCAACTGAATAGGAAGCTTGCACACTATTATGCCTTTGTATTGGATTTATTTATGTAAAATTTTCTTAAAGAAAAAGTATTTTAAGGATAAAGATAACTCAGAGAGCAAATATTGCCCTTACAACAGAAGGAGCAATGGTCAAACCTAAGTAAAATTTGAAACCACAAACAAAAGCTTTGTTTATTGAACTTCTAAACGTTTACCTTGGCTTTCCACTAGACTCTAAGTACACATCTGCTGCAAGAAGCAATGTGGAAAAATGATGAATTTTGTGCCTTTGCCTGTGCTAAGGACAACTCCTTTGTAACAACATCAGCATGGCTCTTAAATTGTAAATATAGTTTTTAAAAATCCTATTCATTCTGATGGGTGTCTCTTCCTACATGCTCTTAGGAAGGCTTACTGGCTTCTTTGATTTTTTTGTGAGTTTTTTGGCGTGCGTTTGGTTTTTTCTTTTGTTTTGTGTTAGTGACAGATGCACTTAGCAGTATCTGACCTTGAGCTGTACACATGAGCAAGCAAGGCAGCCCAGTCCTGCAAGGCTGTTTATGCATTCTGAGTGAGCCCCTTCTGAGAGGAGTGTCTCAAGGAAGACAGAAGCATGATGTGCATACGAAGCCAAGTGCTTCATGATTTATTTATAGGGAAAAGGGGCATATAAATTTGCTGAAGGGGAAAGAAAAATGAAGAATTTGACTTACCTTGTCGGTGTAGACGAAGAACAGAATCACAACAGTGAGCTCCAACAGAAATATAATTAACAGCATGATAAAAAACTGTCAAGAGAAGAAGGGACGGGGGATAAAAGAAAAACAAAAGCCATCAACATCTATTTCAGCTTTTCCTGGATGCACAGTAAGTACATTCAGCAGATCATGCACAGTGGAGACTGGGAGTCATATAGTCAGCAAGATACAAATATGCAGCAACTGAAAAAACAAGTAAAGTAGTAGTCAGGAAACACGATGGTATCTGGGCATACACATGGCTCATTTATATCACTGGTTTCAGTAGAACAGCCTAACACCCCACAAAGAATAAGCCACTGCTCTATTTGACAACACTCGAGGACTCTTCCCACACTAGGTTTTTTTATTTCCTGCCATCAGTGATACCAGTGAGATACCCAAGGACATCCAGTGATATCCGATGCTATCAGTGAAATCCACAGCTTTAATTTCCCCTTGAAAGAGAAGGTAGCCTGGGCTGTAACCCATGAAGTCATAGCTCCTTTCAATGGGAACTGTGGAAAAAGTGAAAAGTATACCAAGTAGGCTTATGAGCAGTTTCAGGCAGCTACACAAATCACCCATGAGTTTCAGTTGAAAGGGCCTGATTTGTACTGAAGACATCAAAGTGAAGTCAGTCCACCTCCTTTTCCTATAAGCCATGGAACTGTCTAAACCCCAGTATTCAAAAGCTCAAAGGAGTGGATAAAAAACTTTCAACACAGGCATTTCAGGTATATTCCCTAAAGCCTTCAGCTCTGATGGACTTCAGTGAGAGGAACTGTTGGCAATGCCAAACACCTTTGGAAAACCACATCCTCTGCATTTTGTTGAGATGTTGATGGGTCTGCAGCACAGGTCTGCAGCATTGTCAACACAGCAGCTGCACAGACTTTAGAATGAGCGCTATCAGAGCATTAAATGAAACTGTGTTGTAAAGACAGGTACAAGAGAGAATAGTTTTGGAAACTTTTTATGCTCAGACAAAGGTCCCATAACACAAACTCCACACACTTAGCAGCCTGTAAGGCTGGAATTCTAATACTGAGCAACACCAGCTTAATTGGAATCCCATCCCCAAGAGAAAAAAAACAACAATTACTGTCTCTTTAGCTTCAACCACAAGACTGAAAACTTATGAAAGTTTAATAGCTGCTAAGCCTTTATCAGAATTTCTGCACTGCCTGGTAAGTCAAAACCAAACCTTTGAACCTATGGATTTCTGTGACTGAATGGAGGGCAAAAGGTCAAGAAGGGGAAAATACTTTTCTCCCCTCATACAATTACTCTGTCTACAGAACTCATTGCATTTTGCCCTGTGAATCTTAAATTATTTATTTTCAAATCTTCACCACCAGTATTTTCACGCCTGCCTGACCCTAATACTGGATCCTATTACTGCCCAGTTTTGAATCACAGAACCCATTTATGCTCAAGACCCAAGCTGATTTCCATATCATTACCATCCAACACTGACCTTCTGTATGGCTTTGCAAACCAGTCTTGGTGCAGCTTGCTTATTTTTTACAATTTCAGCCTGCTGCATACCATTAACTGAACCAGGACAAAGCAAAACACTCTCTGCAAAGATGCACTGACACTTTGCTCTATTTATTTAGCAGCAGAGCACTTTTCTGCTCATCCATAGAGTACCGCTTTTCCAAAAGGTGCATGTGAACACCAATCTCTCGCTGTGAAATTCCCTGGCATAGCCAGGATTGCATTAGACAATTTCTAGGACAAAGGAAGGGCTGGTACTCATTATAAGCTGTGATCAGCACTTCCTACCACAAGACCTCAATTTCATCAACTTTTTATTTTGCAAAACCTTAATTGTCTGTGTTTATATATTCTGCACCTGTGTCCCTCTAAAAGATAAAAGCTTTTGGAAGAACATCAGAAATAGCACTTCAATTACTTTTAAGGATGAAGCAGGGCAAAGCATGTTATTCTGCCCAGGTTAAATTCCTGGTGATTTAATCTGAAATCCTCTCATACTGCCATGTTTAGAGGAGGGACCTGAAATGGTGTGCCTCTGTTTAAGGCACATGCTTTTCGTCTCCCCCAACTGAGTGCATTTTTGTGCAAAAGTTATTAGCCTTCAAAAGATGCATTTCACACACCCAGTAGAGATGAGAGGGCTCAGCAGTTAAAACCTGCAAAGTGTATAACCACATGCTCACGCACAACCAGACAACCCACAAACCATCTTTTCTGCTCCTGTGGTGCCCACACTCACCCCCAATGCCTTTCTGCCATCTCTCCAGTGCCAATAGCCTCCAGTTCCCACTTCACAGGACATGACCTGGAACAGTGGGTATGTCCACGAACTGGAATAAAATTCAGGGACCTGTTTTTGATATGCTCTCAAAAAAGTTTTTCCTCCCTTCTTTGCTCTCAGCAGCATGGAGAGAGTACAGATGAAGCCAGCAATGAATTTGCAGGAGAAAGGAGAGCCTAAAGAAGAATATTTTTAACAGCTGATGGGGAATGGTTTGTTTTAGGATATAATCTGGCAACCAGTTTTAGAGAAACTGTCTCTACAGGCAGCAGCCGATGGAGGCAGGAGACACCAGGGACAATGGCAAGGCAGGCACAGGGGCAGAGGACACCTGCACACATGGATACCCAGGAGGAGTGAGGCCTTTGAGAGGATGGTGGGATGGGAAGGAGCCCACACTGGAGTCATGGGAAAAAGAAAAGTAAGAAACAAAGAGTGGCAGAAGTAGGAAAGCCTCCTGCACTGACCCTCATGACTGAGTACAATGCACAGGGAGTGGACTGGAGAATGGTAGGGGATGTGTCATTAAGTCTCAATACCAGGATTAGCAATTAAAAAGTTTATCCTAACTGGCAATAAATTAACTGAAATTTCACAACTCAAGAGTGTTTTCCCCTGCAACACCAACTCTGCTAAAGACCCCCATCTTCAGCCTGGAGCAGGCAGCTGCTGTTGCCAGCTGTGCAGGTGTGTCCACCAGCAAAAGGAGGGTGGACCTTCTGCCGAAACCAAGATGGTACTCCTAACTTAGTTCATAATAGAGAAATAGGTATGACATTGCCATCATAAAAAATACTAAAATTGCTGAGTCGAGCACTCAAAATGTAGGAAATATGAGAATAAAAATCTTCTCAGTGATGGTTATGTATCCTGTCTAAGTCTTTTCCTATACAGACTCAGATGTTCCTCTAAGCTGGGAATTTCGTTTCACACACTGCAGATTTTGGAAGTCATACAGTGAACCAAACCTACTGTACACAGTTCAGAAAGTCAAAACCTAGATAAGTAGGATTATCCTTTATCTCCACAGAAAAATATTTTGGTTTTATATAAAATATCTAGTTATATCTTTCTTACCACTTGTATTCACTGACAAAGCCCAGATGGTTGTATTACAGATAACTAACACCTATTAGTCCCGCTGTGTGCAGACACTAGAGACCTGTGCTGGATCTTTTATTACAGAGATAAATTACATGAGGTGAACCTCAAGGTGTAGGCTTCAAATTGATCACCTGGTAAAAGCTACAAGCACTTACATGACAGCAGGTGTCATCCCCCACCTAAGGAAGAACCATACCTGAACCCAAACTAACTCGTTGGATAGCAGAAATCAAGGCTTCAGCCTGAGCTGGCTGCAAAGCACTGCCTGCACACTTCAGCACATTTTCTGATTCACCAGCCTAAAATGCATGCATGGACATACGCACAACCTGCTCCTCTATTCCCACAGCATCCTCCAACAGCAGTTCATTTTCAGTTTCATCCTCAGTACCATCTCAAAGGGAACAACACCCAGTCTGTGGCCAGAAGCAGCCTTGGCATATACCATTCAAATTTAAAGGGAATAAACATAAACCCACTGAAGGCTCACAGCACCTAAACCCCTGCCACACCTGCTGGAAACTCTCACAGCTCCTTTTCAATTGAGTTCTCTCACTGTGGCGATAAATACAGGGAATAATAAAAATGAGTTTTGTTTGGTTCACTGGGGCTGTAGGCTGTTGGTATAATAAAGATTTATGCATGCAGAAACAACAATGCCAAAGCAAAGCATTCATGTGAAACTCCATAAAAAAACATTAATCTGACCTTGGGCAGAGAAATGTTTTACCACACTACTTGTCAAACAGTGGGATGCAAGCTAGTAGAGGTTCAGTGGAGAGGTACCTCCTCCTCAGCTTTTCATAAATTACACCTGAAATAACCTCACATAAGTTTTGATGAGAAGGGAGGCAAGGTGATGCCTTTCTGTCTGCCACTGCTGATTCCCAACTCTTAAGAAATTTAAGGCCAGTTTCTCAGCAGCTACCTTCATATTCTACAAAGCCTAAGACCTTTCTCACAGGTTCCCATTAAAGGAGTAGGGAAAAGGAAGTAAGCAAATGCTATCAAGCCTACCTCATAGATATGTACCACCCTCCTGATGTCAGAGAAAAAAATCTGCCTGAGAAGAGGAAGTCCCGGCTTTCAACTCCATCCCCACTGGAGTTGTACCAGGCTTTTGACCCACTACTTCCGCTTTGCTTCATTCACCCTCTTAATATCAGGGGGAGAATCAAGAACTGTAACCTCTACATCATTTAAAGCATGTTACCATCACAGCAAAAGAAAAACAAGCTAATTACATTTCCTTCTCAAACAAACAAGATGTCCTTGTTTCTCAGATGTTATAGACACTTGACTCTCTGCATGGTGACTGAGCACCACACATTAATACACAGGGTTGGGACTTCTGCTTCCCCACTGCCTCTCCTTTCTCAATAGTTATATCATGTTGCTCAAATTGCCCATCTCTCCATGTCAGCTGATCATCTCACAGTCTCCCAAAGACAAAAGTAACTCAGTACAATGAAAACCAATGTGTGATTATGTTGTTAGCCTCCTAGCATTTTGCTGTGAGACTAAATGTGATATAACTGCTGGCAAAATCAAGACTGCTATGTTTAGACATATCAGTGAAGCAATGCTTTTAGTTTGATAGGGGTCTGCCTCAGAAGGAGACATTAAGATCACCCCCTTCTCAATTTAGCTAATGGCAGGAGACAGAAGTTCCTTGCAAAGTATTATTCAAAACAACATGAAAGTAGTAGGAAGATCCAAGAGCCAGCAGTCTCTTTGGGATAGTGATAAATTCCAAAACAATTCTAAAGTTCATGGCTTAGCAAATGAATTGTTTAGGCCGAACTACATTCAGATTAGTATAACCTGCTTAAGAATCTGAACAAGTAACTTCAATAGTCAGCCTCTTCTGTTTTCCACCACACAGTGCCTACATTGTTAAACTGTCTGCAAGGAGGACCATCAGCTTCTTTTCTGCCAGAGACAATATGAAGTACAGCACAGAAGCAGGTAGGCTGCACCTGTGAAAATGCTCCAGCAAGATAATCGCTCTTCACCTGCATCAGCTCCCAGGATGGAGAGGGAAAAAAAAATAGAAGATTTACAGGCAGTCTTTCCTCTGTAATATCAACTGCAAGCTTGATACAGTCAAGCATTTTGCCTTTTAGTGAGGCTGGGTTACCAAGTCCTCACGGATCAGCTCTAATTTCCATGTTACATTTCACTTCCCAATTAACATGCATCTTAGGCAGAACAAATTACATGGAATTTGCTGGGCTAAGATAGTTGCTCTTCGTAGCCTGGGAGGGTTTTTGTCTGCATGGCCCTAATGTATACATACATAACTTTGGTATTCAAGAACAGACCAGCTCTGGCTGGGTCTCTTAGAATCACAGAAACATGTAGGTTGTCAGTGACCTCTGGAAATCATGTGGTTTAACCCCTTGCTAAAAAAGCATGGTCAACCAGATGAAGCTGTGCAGAGCTGTGCCCTGCCACCTTATGAGCCTCTCCAAGGATGAAGATGGACAGTCAACCACAGCCTCACTGGACACCTTCTTCCAATACTTCACTACATTCATGATAAAAAAAAAATACTCTGCATCTCTGATCTGAATTTCCTTTGCTTTAACATGTGCCCACTACCACTTGTACAATCCCTGTGAATACTTCCAAGAGCTGTATTTTCTTTAGACTCTGCTGTAAGGTAGTTGAAGACATGAATAAAATATCCTCCTTGCTTTAATTTCTTGAGACAGAACAAACCCAGCTCTCTCACTCTGTCCTTGCACATCATGTGCCCATAATCATCACAGTGGCCCTCCACTGGATTCCCTCCCCTCTGGTATGTACGTGTCTCTTCTATTGCAGAGCTTCAAAACAGGTTAAGCACTTTAGACATAGCCTTATCTTATTCTGGAAGAAGGTGTTATTGTTTCTCCGTGTCAAGAAATGTAAAGGAATGTGGGGGGGGTTGTTTGGTCCACAATTAATCAATTATTACACTTATCTATTTTTTCTGATTTAAGAAAATCAGGTTAAAGTGCAGACTCTCCATAAATTTCAAATATCTCTGATTGATCTTTAGATTATAATTTGATATGAACAGAAATACTATCAAAAATAACATAATATCCTGCACAAATCCTTCTCTTCAGGGATAGTATTGTATCTTTAATACTGAAAGTGTAAATATTATCTCTCTTTTTTGAGTAAATTACATCAAACTTTTACCTACTGTCATGGTAAGAAAATGAGCTCTATCCCAGCTGAAACCAGGTGACCTAGAAATCCACTGAGCTCCATTAAAGTCAAAAGAACTTAATGGATTTTACAGCAGCCACACTTTACCAAGCTGCCTGAAAATGAAGAATTTTACTTGAATTTAATATTCTTTGTAATTTTCCTGTTATTTTCTAATAGAGTATTTATATTTAAATAAAATTTCCTGGACTGAGTGAAAATGCCTCATTATTATTGCTGATATTGTCAAAATCTTATGTTTTTCCTGCAGCAGTATAGCATTCCCATGCCCAACCAAATTACAAGAGGCGCATCAACAAACTTAGATGCATAAAGTCAAGCACCAAAAGGGGCAACACTGTCAGAGGTTCTGAGTGCTATAAACTACTGCCAAATTTACTGCATATTCTGCATTTTGGAAAAAATCAAGCCACCTAAGAAAAGTCTGAATCAATGCAAGAATTCCAACTGAGACTTTGAAAAAACTGGAGAACCACCACTCTTATAAGGGTCCTGTATTTTTGTCAATATTGGATCTGGCTTTGTAAGCAGATCAATATGAAGATCATCCTCAAGCATTTTAAAAGGTTTCCCAGAATAGGTTTTTTATAACATACTGGTACATCCACAGAATAAAAACTGATATGGTACAGATTTTATCAGCACTCAAAAAAACCCAAACAACCAAATGAAACTTTCTTCTACTTTTGAAAGTAAAAGTATTTAATGTATCACTAATTCTCACAAGTTTGATTTAACACAATTCCCCACAAGTATTTTGATCTGATAAGTGGGAACATTATGAAAGGTTTGCTTTTTTAATTATTAATTTTTTTCTTTGATTTTCTTTACTAAGGTATTGAGCAAGGAGAGAAGAACCGAAGAAAAGGTGCAATGGGAATTGTACTCAGAAGAGACTTCCTCTGCAGCCTGGAAGACTTGTTGAGAAAGAGACAGAGCAGCGAATGAGAGATGACAGGACAGTGCTCAGGCTGTACGAATAACTGGAATGACAGTCAATAAAATCCCAGCGTATTAATCTACTACATGAACTTTAGAGCAAAAAGGGCAGTTTGCTTCTATCAATTTCCATCACAGTGGAATCTGATTCTACACCTCAATACCAAAGTTTTTGCTGACACTTGGTTTGAATGCTCCTTTTGTTAGTTCCAGGCAATTGCTCCCTTTGTAGCACCATGCATGCCTCCTTCCTGCCCAACAGCATTTAGACTCCTTGAACATTTGTAGATCTATGTGCCATCTGAGCCTCTCTCTGCCATGCTGTGCATATTTAGCTCTTTCAGTACTTCCTTGGGAGTAAATCTCTTTAGCCTCACAATCATCTTTTTTTTCCAGCATAAAAATGATAAGTTTGCTCATAAACTGTAAAAAGGCAGTAATATATATGAGCAAACTTATGAATAGAAACTCCATTATGAAAACAGCGTGTATCTAAATTTAGTTCGTCAGCTATTATTATCTAAAAGCCTCAATAGTTAATTCATTCTGATTGTGACAAAGTCTTGCATGCTTTGTGCCTGCTGGATATACAGTACAGCTCTGTTTATGTTTGGACTATATTTTTTATGAATGTCCAAAAACTCCTGCTGATCAATAAAGCTCAAAGAAATCTGCAGTAATTATTTCTGGAAAGATACACAACATATGCCATCTTAGCACATTAACAGCATTTCATTTTAGTCTCATTACTGTTTTCATTTGGAATCATTCAGTCTTACTGCATTAGTGAGTGAGAGCTGAGAGACTTGATATTCCCATACTATGCGTCACAGGATTTTAACTGGCATTTTATGGCATTTCTAGTAATTTTTCATATTCTCCAAAAACTGACTCAAAATCAATGAAGTGTCATCAAATATTAGCCAGGTATCACTCTAATATCACAACAGTAGATGGGTACAGGCCCATTTAACAGATCACAGATTTCTTAGCACTAATATAGGTCTTGCTGGCCTTTTAAGGGTTGCTTCATCTCTTCTGCAAACATAATGCAAAGGTGTGACACGATCCAGTGTCAATTTTTATACTAGTCAAGAGAGAAACTCCTCCTACTTGTGAAGTACGAGTGGCTGAAGAAGAAATAATCCAATACTGATTTAAACCAATATTCTTCACCTACGGTGATGACATGCAACACTCATTAGTGTCTAAACTTACACCTTTTACTCACACTGCAACATCACCTGTGGATTTAGTAAATGGAGCTTCTTCCCTGGCATATTTCCTGTCATCTGGAGTGCCAGCATGAAACAGGATGGGACAGCTTGGTGCCCTGAGAGGAGAGCAGCAGCAAGTGGTGCTCACACTCTGCGTGAGGAGCGAGTGGCTTGGCAGGGCTGGCATCACACTCATGTTCACACTGAACATCTGGCTGACCCCAAGTGCTGGGCAAACTGACAGAAGTTCCCCCAAGATGATAAGGGCAAATGACATGACCATGCTGCTCAGCTGACTTACAATGAGCTGAAGGGGAAAAAAATTACTGTGAAATTCTGCAGTCCTCCCTTTACATGTATTTGCAAACCCTGAGCTGAAGCTTGCAATAGGACCTCACCTGCCAATTATAATAGAACATATACTTCCAGGAGTCTCAAAACAGCACCTAAAAACTGATGTACATGTACATGAAGGAGATGGTGAGAAGAAGATGGTGAAGGAGAAAATAAAGGACAAGGTAGAGCATTTTGTCTGTATTTAAATGCTGCTGCTGGTTTTACCTCCAGACTGTTTTCTCAAATGTGCTACACAGAAGCTGCTGTGTCAGATGCATGTGGGATGGTCTTTTAGTAGCTTAAAAAACAAAAAAATAGTCAGTTTGGCTTACCTAATTCTCCTTTTAGGTGGTAATATTCTCCTAGTGGGGATGTGAAATGTTTATAGCATCAAATGGGCTCTGGCTGTACATTGTGTAGGCACCATTGATTTACAAAGACTAGTCTTCATTTCTTTACCTCCAGAGTTACATTTTTCTGAGGTTCAGGTATTCTATTCAATTCTAATCCTTATACAAAAAGAAGTCCATGTTGGTCTTCAGTTTAGGATGCACTGTTACAGTGCCTAAAAATAACAAAAGAACAACTGGGAATATATTCACACAATCTGCTTTGGTAAGCCTATTGCTTTCCATCTGAAGAGATAATTTTATTGTCAGGGGAAAAAATTCTCAAATGTTATGCTCAAAAGTGACATGAATGTCTGGACTGGCCAGGAACATACAGGTTACCTGCCCCTTACTTTCAAAACTGGAGAAATTCTGTCACCTTTCAGATCTTGCTTTACATCTAGAGCAAAAGTCTATCAAAAGCAGCAGAGGTCAGTCTTGTAGATCAGACAATAAACACATCTGTTCAGAAACTGCAAGCTGTGGCAAAAAACCAAGACTTTCTTGAAAGTGTTTTCCAGACTACCATGTAGTCTTATGCTCTGCTGTGAGGTTCCTTAGATGACTGAACTGCCCTAGCAGTTTGATGTGCAGTGAGGTATCAGTGACCCACCTCAAATCCTTACAGACAGTAGTAGGGCAAGACGAGGCTTAGTCCACTTCAGAAATGACTCACAGCCCGGTTTCTTTTCAAGAAACCTCTGGCACATGAGACTTAATTGAATGCTGAGGTAAAAGATGAGGTGAGGGAGGCTTTCCAAGTGATAAAGGAACTTGAGCCTGCACAGACTGTCCTAGAAGCTGATGTTGCTAACATACTGCTAACAACTACTAGTTAACAGATTAATCAACAAAGAGTTAGGAACTTGGAAACACTGACAGCCATTGAGACAAACAGATTAAACCTTCAACTGATATAAATTAGTTTAGCTACACAGACTTCTGCACCTGGTGCTGCCAACCCAGTTTGACTGCCATAAAGCACTGCCTTAGCACTATAAAAAGGGAAGGGGACATTAGGAAAAGGTTCTTCACTGAGATGGTGGTTAGTCACCAGAACAGGCTCCCCAGAGAAGTGTGGGCCCCAAGCCTGGCAGAGCTCAAGGAGTATCTGGACTACACTCTTAGTTACATGGTTTAGTTTAGTAAGGTGCCCTGTAGGGAGCAGGCAGTAGCACTAGGTGATTCTTATGGGTCTCTTCCAACTCAAGATATTGTATGATTCTATATCTCAAAGCACATCAGGCAATAGTGGTATTGCATCAGTCTATATTAGAAAACTAAATACTTCCCTATGAGGTAAGCCCTTCCTATACACTGAGCCTAGAGTCAAGTCTAAAAACAGGAGGGAAGGAAAACAGCTTCATTCTTTATCTCCTCTGTTCCTAGCTCCTTTGATTAACTGCTACCAGAGTTGAAGAAAAGAAGGTAGGAAGGGGAGGACTCAGACAGGTTCCATCCCCTTCCGGGTTTCAGTATCAGCCAAGCAGAAGGAGCTAAAAACTGAAAGGCAATGAGGAGCAGATTCTTCATAAGAGAGACAACCAAACTAGGGGAGATTGGTGCTCAGTACTTACAGTCCAAACAGGCTTTCATCAGCAACACAGCAGTACACAGAGCAGTGTAATACATGATATATAATGCTCTCAGGCTGTATGTATGGCAGCTGCCTGGCCTCTGCATTACTTGCTTGCTGCAGTGGCTGCAGCCACCATCTCCCTGACTTTGCTAGCTTGATTGCTAAAACACCAGCTCCTGTGCTAAGCTGGAATGAGAATCTATGGTTTGATCTGTAGCATTAAATCTCTGAGATGAAGTCATTCATGGGTTGTTTCTTTCCCATTTAGTTGCTTGGAAATAAATTCCCTGTCACCAATGAAATTTCAACTGCCAGCTCTCCGGATCCCGTGACCCTACTGAAAATAGTAGGGTTTTTTAGTCTCCTTTTCTTCCCGCTCATTAACTTTTTCCTCATTTTCCTTATTGCTATTTCACTTACAGATGAGCTGCTGAAGTTCAGAAAACTCTCAACAGCACAGTACAAAACATCACGGGCACTCGTTTTCCCCTTGGACTATTCCATAAATGAGAATCTTTTGATGTCTGGATAGTCACACAGATACGTATATAGCATCAGCACATTCCACAGCTGGTCCTGACCTAGTATCGAGGTTTAATTCTCATCTCATTCATTCCAGCAACTGTGATGAACTACTCGCTATTAACATGAGGTCCTCATTTAAATTAAACCGAACACACAGATCTGGCCAGCAATTATTATTTTCCTTCCTTCTCATTAACTGTTATTTCAGCTTTTCTACAATAAAAATCAGGGTTATCCACAAATCAGGAATAAGGGGAAATAGGGTGTATCTAAGACATTTTCTTATTTATCTAATCTAATCTGTGATGTGATGGAATGTACCCAACATTGGTGTTTTATAAAGAGGCAGTTTTGGGTAATCAGAGAGGAATCAGCATATTGTCTGCTTCAAGCCCTTTCTCCTTTCTAGCTTACTCTTGCGTAGGCAATGTGTGGTAAAGAATCCCCTCATCTTCTACCTCTTTTCACTGGATTACTGACCATGCTGCATTCCAATCAGGAGCTGAAGAACCTATTCTTTGTATCAAATCACTGGAGGAAAAAAAAAAAGGGTTGCAAAATCTGAGGGTGAAATAAAGAACTGCCTGTGGATCTCATTTCCTTCTAGGACATGGGTTATCATTTAGTTTCAACTGTCTGGAAACGTGGTATCTGTAACAACCAAACAGATACTAAAACCCTTCCTTCACAGAGGGCCCAACAAACTGGTTTTTACCAGTATTACTACAAATTTCCGAATCAAAAATAAGTTCCTATTTGCAAAAAAATCATACGCCTAGACCATGTTCACTGTTCCTTTATAGCAGCTTCTCTAAATGTTCTGTTTCACATTTAACTGAAGGCAATGTTGCAGTTAGGTTCATCAGCTCAGCTGGGACAGCCTTGAATGGAGCCAAGTCTGCAAATTAGGCACTTTCAACAAAATAAAAATTGAGAAATGATTTTACTTTGGGATGTTTTTATTTATCATTTGGACATAATATATATGATAAATCAAAATTTGTATTGCTATTATGGAAAAATGGACTAAATACTTCTTGAAGGTCACTGAAGCACACAGGATGGCTAGACATGTTCTTTGGTAATGCCAGAAAGATGATAAAGGCACTGAGATTTAGACAATTTTGGTTTGCTTTACAGCTCTCCCACAATCTCCCAGTGCAATCTCCTCAAGGCACTTAGTGTCACTTTGTTGCAGCTCCCCATCTGTCTAATGAGGATAATAATATTTTCCATTTGTCTTATCTAATTAGATGGCAAACTCTACTGACCAGGTATCTCTGTTTACTGGGAGTTTTATACAGAATGAGCATCCTCATGGGCTGCCTGCAGGGGATACTGTAATACAGATAATAAATTATATAATCCATCATGATTTAATGTCAAGAGCTAAAACTTTTAACCTGGACTATCCATAGAATAATGAAAGACCTTTTTCTGTGCAAGCATATAAATATAGATCTCTGCTAAACATGTACAAAAGGCAGAGAATTCAGGCAATTTAACTCCTCAAACATAGATCTTAAGCAATTAACCTAAAAGACAATGTTTACACAGACACTGAAGGATCAGCTAGGTCAACGTTTGAGCATGAAGGGACTTAATCAGGCATAAATTTCTTTAGCATAGAGAAATGGTCTGTTCAGGTGTGCATGCAGCACCTGCCTGAAGTCAGTACTGTGATCAAGCCACCACACCTGATTGTGCTGGAGTGGTACAGCAATGTGGGGCCCCAGCTCCTGCCCCTTAGGGGGACAGCATGTGCATTGCAAAGGGTAAAGAGCACACCAGCTAAACACTTTGTTAAAATTCACTAAGATGATGGATATGGCTAAAAGCTCTGAGGGACAACAGAACTATATCCCATTTGCAAAAGGAAAATGAACAAAGATTCCTAATTCTGTGCCAAGATAGCCTACAGAGATTTGTAGTACAGCTAGATGATCCAACAATGCAGGACCAAATACCTATGAAAAAAAATAAACAGAAGTCCATAAACTAACTTTCTCAAGTCAGACTGTTAGCTTACTACCTCTGTCACTCATTGAGGACCGTGATCCAACACATCAGCTGCCATTTTCTAATTACAGCTCAGCTTGTAGCAAGGGGACCTCTGTCATACAGTCTTGAGCAACAAGACTAGCAGAAATGTCAAACAAATCTTTCTGATCAAGAAAGGATTGTTCACCTGCTTCATTCACCAATTTGCACCTACATTCAGATGTAAGATTATATACACCAGGTTGTATACTTATCTCAAGAATGCCTGTTGCTTTGATTTCCCTAGGGAAATCTAGTAACGGGAAAGCTTATCTTCTTTCACATTGCAGCTGGAGCAAATAAGAGTCAGTGCAAATATCATTCCTTGTTCACTGAGATCTTAGAATGACAGCTGCAAAACTCACCCCATCTACGTATTTGTGCAGAATTCACAGGAGAGTTGAGGTTTCCTTTTATTTTTTCCTTTACATTTTCATATTACTGTATTGCTCTGAATGCAAAGAAATAGCAATGGGCCTGTTTCTTAAAAGATTAATAAAGCATTTTCCTGACTACACATTGCCACTGAGTAAAGAATATCTGTCAGCTCTTTAGTTCATGGACACCAGGTAAGTCCTTCCAAGTCAGTCCATCTGCAAAGCTTTAGACTATCTAAACTCTCTATTCAGAGAATTAACATGGATCATTCCTGACTATTGCACACAGCTATGCAAAACTCTCATTTACAAACTAAACTTTATATCTGCTTTGGACCGCCTTTCTCTGTCTGTCCTCTGCTACTTAAAATACTTGATCTGTCCTCCTTTTTTTCAAAAGTCACTGGCAAATGCCAGAGGTAAGCAATAACAAACATTCGTACCTAATATCACAGCAGCCTAATACCAAAGAGCTTACAGGCGTGCTGACAACCCAATACAAATGTCATACATGGAGAACACAAAGACACAGGATCAGAGTCTCATCTGCTCTGCAAGCTAGTGTATGAAATGCAAATAGACTGAAATGTCTCTTTGATACTACTTATTTTTCATTCACTCAAGCGAATGCCTTAGGAAATCTCATCCCTCATCCCATTATCAAAGAGTAGCACTGTTCCTAAGGCAAGACCATACACGAATATCCTGCGTCTAACATGTGTCTAACACCACATAAACTTCTGCTCCTCCAGTGCAGGTGGGTTGAGCTGGTAGCTCTTCCTGCCCTGTTCCCTCCCAGTTCATTTTAGGATCCCAGTAGTGCTCCATGGCTTCTGCAATAACTCCAATGTATTCCTACAAACCACCCACTCCAATAACAGCAGTATATCCTCTCAACTAGCACCTGCCACATCCTTTCCTCTTTCTTCTGATTTTAGGAAGCAAAAGAAGAGGTGCCCCTGTTGTATGGGAAATTTGTCTTTCCAGTCCCTGCAGGTCAGACTGCCAACAACCTGTCATTAGGATGAGGTGCATTACGGGAGATATGTGCAAGTGGAGGTCCAACTTGTTCTTGGTTAAACCTGGCATGACTATGCAGTTTGTATGCTTAAAATGCCATAAGTGTCTTCAAGGAGATCTTAAGGATGTGATTTCAGACTGGGCAGCAACAGGAATACAGTACAGGCAGGGCATCTGGAGAATGATTCACATCATCTTAGTTACTGCCTGTGGTCATACCTAACATCCCAGGCTTTCTGTTACAGCGTATGGAACAGAGGAAGGGGGGCGGTCAATGAAAACTGCGACTGTCTCAGATATAAACAAGGACATTCTGCTCAGCAGAGCAATGTCTGATCTTATATATGTAGGTTATCACATGAGTATCTGCCATCCCACTGTGATAACATCCCTGTGCACTCCTCCAGCTTGGTTTACTCCGCTTTCTTTTCTTTTTGTCCACCAGAAACCTCTTTTAACTGCCTGCAGACCTCGTCTACCTCCTGTCCCTCTCAGTTCCGTGTTTGCTGAGTGCTTTTTTCCTTATTGGTCTAGAATATCATGAAGTTCCACAAGGCCAAGCAAAAGGTCCTGCACCTGACTCAGGTGCAGGCACAAAGACAGGCTGGGCAGAGATTGGATCAAGACTAGCCTTAGGGAGAAAGACTTGGGGGTCTTTGTAGATGAAATACTCAACATGACTTGGCAATTCACACTTGCAGCCCAGAAAGCAAATTATATTCTGGGCTGCATCAAAAAAGCGTGACCAGCAGGTGAAGGAAGGTGATTGTCCCTCTCTACTCCGCTCTCCTAAGACCTTAACTGCAGTATTACATCCATTACTGGATGTATTATTCTGGAGTCTTCAGCACAGGAAAGACATGGACCTGTTGGAGGGAGTCTGTAGGAGGGCCACTAAATTGATCACAGGGCTGTAGCACCTCTCCTATGAAGACAGGCTGAGAGAATTGGGGTTGCTCACTCTGGAGAAGAGAAGGCTTTGAGGGAGACCTGATAGCACCTTTCAGTACCAAAGGAGGCCTACGAGAAAGCTGGAGATGGACTTTTCACATGGGCCTGTAGTAATAGGACAAGGGGGAATGAGTTTAAGCTCAAAGAGGGCGGGTTTAGATTAGACATTAAGAAGGAATTCATTACTATGAGGGTGGTGAGACACTAGTTGCACAGAGAGGTTGTGGACTTCCCATTCCCAGAACTGTTCAGGACCAGGCTGGATGGGACTCTGAGTAACCAGATCTAGTGGAAGGTGTTCCTGCCTGTGGCAGGGAGGTTGGAACTAGATGATCTTTAAGTTCCTTTCTAATCCAATGATTCTAGTGCTGGGGCTTGACAACTATCAGGAAGTGAAGGTGAATGATCCAAATACATTACCCAGTGAATAATGCAACAGAATATACTACCCATACAACCAAATAGCCTCTATCCCATTTTAAGCACCTGTACAAACAGACTTAAGCTTCTCTGTTTGTGTACTGTCAAAGCCCCTGTTTCCAAATGAAAGAAGAAGTAATGAAAAGTTAACTAAAGCAAATGCTGCACAAAAAGGTATGGTAGTGACATCACACATGAGCAAGACAACTCCCTCCATGAGTTGCTGCACATTTGTGGTATTAACTTCTGAAGACATAAATAACAGGAATTCAGTTCAAAAAACAATCTTAGCTACTACCAGGACCAAAGCCAGATGTTAAGTGGTAGCCAGGGAGATGTAGAAAGGAGTGTAAGGACTTGATCCTGCAGTGATTGTTAAACACTGTGTGTGTTTAACACAAGGCTGCCAGTACTTGGGAGCTTTCCCTTTACAATTTAGATGATAAATCCTACTGCGTCCCAGGTGCAACAAAACAATTCTCTTAAAAAGCAGTAGAGAGCAGCATTTTCAGGGATGTTTAACAAAAAACAGAGATATTTTTGGAAGAGATTATTTTCATTTTGGCAGAACACAGTGTTGGGAACACCTGTGGAATAAGAAAAGGATGAAGAGATGTAGCAATCACACCCCCTAAGAATAGCCTTGGTTTGATATTCAGCAATTTCTTTCATTCAAGCGTTTATTTTGCTGTCTATGTTACCTAGAAAAATCGGAGCTGGCCAAAATGAAATGCACTAGCCCTGAACTTGAGAATGCTATTTCAAACACTAATCAAATAGATCCAGCAATCTTGGGCAAGGAAGGCTAAGGACAAACCTACACGATAAGGTTTTGCTGTCGAAAACAGGAGCTCCTACAACCATCCATTTCCCTTCCAAAGAGACAGGCACAACAAATGAACTCGAACTCAAAAATCTCACTGGTATTTACTGAGAGCAAGGAAGCACCAATGCACATTGAAGAAAGTTACTTTAGACTACACAAAAAGTGAATTCACTGTAGACTATTTAAACTGTATTTCAATCCTCTATAGTTTGGCTTATTTGGAGTTAAAGTAGCTGTAATCAGCTCTAACATAACTCAATTTTGAGGAAAATGAGTAAAATGGAGGCTATGCTGAGTAACTACAGCAAAGAAAGGTAAGGACAGGCAGAGTGAAATGTGGGTACTAAATCAGATCAAGTTTCCCAATTCTCTCATGCAAAGAGTTCCTAAATGAATTTTGATTCCTTTGCATTATTTAACTTGATCCATCAAGTTGAGTCCTTATGCACCAAAGGGCACTAGATTCTGAGTACTGTGCAGCATATGTCAGGAGGACATTTCCATCTCCCTGTAAGGCTGCCTAGGTAGGGTTCACCAAGTACATTCACCCTGGCTGCAGCAATGATAGCTGATCAAGGGAGTCTCTGCCCTTGCCAAAAGGAGAGATGAGGGTCGAAGAATCATATGAGATAAAAGGCTGAAACCCTTCCAGTACCACAGGACTGATTGCCTGATGCTGACCTGATCCTGACACACAAGAAGGCACTGCTCACTGCTGGCCACACCTGAGCCAGGCCTTCAGAAAAGCACAAAGCAGGTGACTAATTTTGTACATACAAGCTATAGACTCAGCACCCTGCGGGCTCCTGCTGCATTGGCACTGAAGTTGTAACTCATTACAGGTGGCTGGCCACACTCTTCCTCCACAAAGTGTGTGTTTATAAGATTGTTGCAAATTTCAAGGTCTTTCAGCCTCAGATTCTGACTTCAGCCTTCCCACTTTCAATTTCCACTCACATAACTGCCTTAATTTTGATTTCTATTATTCATTTTAGTTTCAAACGACATACCTGCCACATAAATAGCCTAGACTGACTAGTCCTGACTGGTTAAAAACAACTGACTAAGGCAGGGGTCTGGAAAGAGTCCTCTGTTGAAGGCCTGGGGGGCTGTGTGCCTCCACTCATTCTGTACTTCCCAGGGGAACAGAATGAGTATGTGAAGCACAGGAAGGAAGAGCCTCTTACAAAGGCAGCATCAAACTGAACTCGAGCATCACTTCACTCTGAGGTTTGCCAAACATCATGGTCAAGTCGTAGACCGGAGCAGCAATCACCTCATTTCCTGGTCCTCAGCTGAACAGGATGTGAAATATACACTAACACCAACTACAGCAGGTATTCACTACTCCTAAATCTTGGCTTTGAGTGGTATCAAATTGCTTTTTGATAGAATACCCGAGGGATGTGGCTCAAGCCTCTGTGAAATCATGGAAGCTGGCACCTTATTAATCTTTGATTTCACAGCAGTGTCTTTATGGTTGTAGCTTTGCTCTAAGACATCTCAGACTTTTGAGAGTTAATGATTAGTAAAACCAGCATTGTCAAATCTGAAGGTCTTTTTTTTTTCAATTTAAACCAAAATCAACTTCTTCACAGTGTTTCCTGCCTACACTGATCTTTCTGCCAAGGACTTCAGACCATGAGACCCACCAGCGCAAACATTTAGAGTAGATCACTACCAAAGCTGAGTGACAAAGAATTCAGGGACAACACACTGCAAAAGATGTCCTCACAAAATTCTTCCTCTTCTTTGAGTTCAAAAAATCTTACACCACCACTAGCAATTCCCTTCTTGCAGGTCTCATCCTCCAAGCTAACGTGAAAAGTGTGGTCAGGAATGAGCTAGCAGCTCCTTAAAGTTATCAATGCCTGATTCAAACATGACTCATATCTCATCTGTGTCAAGTGAGCGACTTGTGTTGAGATTCTGGTCACTGTAACATGCATTGAAATAGCACCAGCACGGTAAGACAGCAAACAGCACAGCAACACAGCAGTTTAATACTCACACTCAGCAGGAGGCACTTGTTTTCTTTGATGGCGCCTATGCAGCCCACGAAGCCAATGATCATGACAAATGTCCCTGTGACGATCAGTAGGTTGGCAGCTGACAGGGACGGGAAAGAAGAGGAGAGGGTGGCAAAGTTCCCTTGGGTAACAGCCAGCCAGATGCCAACACCAAGGATTCCACAGCCTCCCAACTGAGAAAACAAAGAGAAACAGAGAAACTCAGTTATTGCATCCAAACAACTCCAGCTATTAATCCATGTCAATATGGCAGTGGTAGAATGACTCTGGGGGAGGTAAACCAGCAGTCATACCTAATAAGAAATGGTCTCTCCCGCTATGGCACTGTCAGTAGGGAAAACATAGGAGAAAGAAAAAAGTTATAGAGGAGAACTCATCAGTAAGATGTAACACTCAAGAAAAAGACACAGATTTCCTAAACCCAAGGCACAACTTCAGATACCAGGTCTCTTCCCCTCTAGTGAAAAAGCAGACACCAAGTAAAGGAGAAATTCCCTAGGGTTCAGTTCTCGAAGGGATAGAAAAAAATCCATTTAGGTGCCTTAGAGAGCTGCCCAGAATGGTTGAAGCACTTTTGATCCCCCGTTCTTCCCATCCCAATACACTGTCTCTCATCCCTCACACATACCATAAGCAAACCCTGCAAAAGCATTCACCTGGCAGGACACCTCATTACTTCTTAGTTTCTGTCTAAGGTCTGGCCCCTCTTGGAAGCAAGAGAGCATTTACAGTGTAAAAGCACCAGAGAAGGAGGAAGAATCCTCCCATAACATTAAAATTCCCCAAACAGATGTTTCCTCCTAATGTGACGCTTGATTGGTAATTAAATCCTCAGAACAGGACTTGGCTGGTTTAGGAAAAGTTTGAGGAGGAGCAGTAGTACCTAGGCACAGGAACAAGGAAAAGGGAGGATGCCAATGCAGGCAGCAGCCACCACAAAAAACATAAAGTTTACAATTATTATATATACAAGGAACTTTCAAAAAATTCAAACATTTAGAAGCATGCTGCTTATAACTGCGAGAAAACCTGCAGAATTGCAACAACCTGAGTAAAGCTGAGCAATTAAATACAATTAAACTGAAGGGGGTTTGCATTATTATATAGTCACAAAGCATCTCATCACTTAGGTTTCTTTCTCTCCTGCTCTCCCTTTAAAATAACCAATTTTTATTGAGTTTTATAATTGCACTTTATTACCCAAATCAATTAAAAGCTAGGAAAGAAATTGTGTTCCTAAGAGTATTAAGCCAGACACGGGAGCATATCCATTAAATACCTGCATAAAGTGGATGAGCATAAGGCAGCTCGTGAACCAGGGAAGGAAAAAGATAGAGCTAATCCTGGGGCAGAGCTAAACCTCAGAAATGAAACACAGAGGAGAAACACAAAAGCCAAAGCAATTCCTTACATTAATTACTAAGGTCGTCTCTGAATGCCATTGAATTATCCCCAATAAAGGACAATAAAGGCAACTGTGTTTTAAGGCAGGACTCCTTATGCCAGCTGCAAACCAGTCTATTTTGTTCAGAACTAAGGAACCAAACTATACCTCAATGCAATGTACCTCAGCTGCATCAACCTGCATGTCTCCACTGAGGGAAGGAAAACTCCAGAATGTCCAGGTCACAGGGACTCAAATCACCTCATTCCATGGCCTTTTCCTATTACAGGCATCCCATATCACCACATTCACCCTTTCACAAGTACCCTCTGCAAGAACCATGGAGGGATAGGCCATGCCCTGATCAGACACACTGGAAATACCTTCCCTCTATGTCCACTTACAGACCATGATATTTAACATGGTCCAAAATGATCTAAGAATAACCAAGGCAGAGGAAGGGAAGAATACTTAAAGAATGTAACCCAAAGAAAATAATTTAGGATAACTGAGGGGATATAAACAAAAGCTATTATCATGGCCTAAGGCAAAAAAAAAAAAAAAAGGAATCTAATCAGTAAAAAATTCCTTAAAATGGGAATAAAACTTTGAGTGTTTATTGGACTACAGAACAGCATCAAAGGAGAGGTGGCAGACACCTGAGCTAAAACCAAACTGGTCCAAGTGCTGAAATACAGCCAGGAATAGCACTGAACTGGCAAAGGAATGGGGTGGAAAGCCCGGCCACTGCCTCTTCAGCCTGGTTCTGCCTCAACATCAGCCTCAGAGCTGCAGGCACAGTGAGGCCACACAGACCAATTAAGCCTAATGAAGGTGGATACCCAGCAGCAGCAGAGGTATGACCTTGCAATATGTTTAGCTATTATCTTTAATTCTTTGTTCTGAAGCAATTCAACAGCACCAATAAGAGGCAGCTTATTTCATCACCTTTCATGTTCCTGCGTTGCTACACTGCTCTGAGTGATACCAACACTTGCAACAATCACTTGTATTATGCGAGGTGGGTCTCGCCAAGGACGCTGTAATGGCAAAATCTGCTTGCCTGCTCCTCCATCACCCACTAAATTCTTTATGATGTTCAATCCATAATGCTTGAGACATCATTGCCCAGACATTTGAATCCAGCCTATTCTGACTCCAAAGTCTTTCCTGTTTGCAGAAACTGGAAGTTGACCAGTGGCACAAAACATCACATTTCATGCAAAATGCCACAACTGTGGCTGTGCCCATTTAGATCAGGGATGAATATTTCAGATCAGTTGGTCAGCAGGAGTATCTCACTACACTACCCCTGGTTCAAAGATAACTCTCCATCTTCCTGTTTTTCAAGAGGCGATGCACAGCTCTTCCTTAGGTTGATTAACCAAACCCTGAAATGCACAAAGGGATCCTCTGAACACTGAAGCCTCTGACTCAAGCCGGATCTTCCAATGTCAGCACATGCTACTGAGGACTGCTTTACCCTAGTTCAGCCCTTTCACTTTTCCTACATCAGAACATCCCTTCACGGTTCTCAAATAAATATGCTAAGTTGTCACAACAGGCCTGGGAAACTCGAGTCTAAACTGCTCTTTTTTTCCCTCATGGAGTGAAGCACATCTGTAAGCCTCCATACAATGGCCGTTTTAACACCCAAGCACTTGGTTAAGGAAATGCTTCAGGGAACCAAGACCCACCAAGACAGCCACAGGAGCCTTTCGAGCAATAGCCAAGTGTTTTCCAAATGCTTGCTTCCTGCCTGCCCTGCCCCTCATCCTGAACTTAACAGCAGCATAATTCCCAGTCTAAAATCGAGGGATTAGAGTGATCATATTTATTTATTCTGGATCAGAGCCAAGAGAAAACTTGTTGTAGTTGGTTTTACACTGCTTTATCTGTTTTTACTTCTTCCTCTTGGTATCTAAGGCACTGTTAAGTTACGAATAATTTTACATAGTTAGTTATGATATTCCCTCCACTTTTTCTCTCCTTACCCCATCTCCAACCCCCAGTCCTTTTTTTTTTGTATTGAACAGTCAGAAGCAGAGTGAGGAGATGATAAGTTTTAACAGTTTTCAGGGCTTGCCGAGATGTGAAATTAAACAAAACCAAAACCATTAACAGGGCTATCCTTGACAATTTGGGGGTTTCTATGTAAACAATGATGCGGTCATGGTTAAAAGAGAAAACATTAAAACAAAAAGAATAGTGAAAAGTCTACAGTTTCAACTTCATCTATTGGCAGCCAAATTAACTCAATTTAGTGAGTGCAGAGTTGACTTAAAAAAACCAAAACCAACCAAACAAAAAAAAACAAACAAAACCCCTTGAAAGATACCAGGCTGACAACAGCATTTTTTTAAATTCCCTTGGTAAATGTTTAACACATTATTTGCCTAATTATTCATGATAATCAGTCTCTTGCAAGCAGGGCAGCTCATGGCAAAACCTGCAACAAAATGCAGCTTCCTCTAACACTTCCCCAACCCCAATAAATGCTAGTAATTTTTTTGCAAAATCTTTTATTCTAAAGTGAAAACAGTGAGACATCAAAATGAATACTGTCATAGCCCTGAGATTCAGGACATTTGAGTCAAGTGTCTGTTCCAGGACAGATGTCAGCGTAAATCTCAAATAAGCTACTTAGTATGTCTGTGCCTGAGCTGCAAAACTGTGAGTAAAAAGACAGGAGTAGTGGGTTCTTTGCAAGCCCTGGACTTTGCAATTGGCTGTGGAAGGAGAGGATTGTTCTGCTCAAGACAAATTGCCCACGGGCATTTATACAGCAGAGTCAAGCAGTAAGGCAGGTGGCTTCCTCTAAAAGCATGGATTGAGTCTGCCTCTTCTTCCGCAAGAGATACACCAACACGTGCACTTGCTCTCTTGGCAAAAAAGCTGCCTATGGAATTAGATCCTCCAAATTGTTCTAATGGGTTAGAAAATAAATTATTCAGGCTTCGGTGCATACATTTAGAATTGATCTTACAGTATGATAATCAAAGTAATCCCAAACAGCCCTGGATATATGCACATTGGTAGAGAAAATTATTCTGAAGTTACAGCTACACACTTAAAATACTGCAGGAGAAACTGCCTCATTGTTCATGATAATGGTGCTCGTGCCTTTAAGTAGGTTTTTTATTGGTTTTATTACATGGAAAATGCATCTAATTGAGGCTTTTCATATTGTATCTGATTAGGATCTACTCATACTTCCTCTTTTAGCTACAAAAAATTCCTCGTGTATTAAGAAATATGCTGATAACAGAATCTAAGTGGATTCTGAAAAATCAGTTGTTTTACAGTTAAACTAACTCCCTTGGAGGACTTTTCTCCCCCAGTCTCTACATATTTAAACTAAAAGGACTTTCTTAATCCCACTTGCATGAATATGCATCCCCCTCTAAGTACAGAGTTAAAGTATACAGTGAAAAAATCAACAGCTAAGTATCAAGAGTAGCAATGTGAACATTATCCAGCGAATGTTCTGGCAATATTAGGCATACTTAAATTACTGTTCCTCTCAGCTAGAAGCACAGAGAGATGGAAATGGAATACATATATACATCAACAGGATCAAATGAATGAAGAGCCTCACATGGAGAAAGCAGAGGCATGTGTGCAAATGCAGAGCCCACGGTGCTCTATATAAACACATGCAAATGACCTGCCCATGCAGCTGTTGCATACGTAGGAGGGAGAAGGGGCTGTTTCTGGAAAGCAACTTCAATTACACTGGCAACTTCTGCAAAACACCTTCAAACACACTGGCCACTTCTGGAAAACCTTCAAGCAGGTAGTTCATGGCCATCATGCTACTGAAGACCTCACAGACATCCATGTGCACCACACAACCATGACCCACTCCCAGGATGCAGGATAAATGAATTTGCAAGTGGTGTCCCACCACATGGATCAACACTTTGGATGAGCTCATGTGACATAAAGTAGTAGTATTACCTGAGAGTAGCACAAGCTGCATTTCTTTCACTAGTCAGAGGTCTGAAATTTAACAAGTAGGGAATGATAGAAATTTAACAAAGGATGGTACAAAATTTGATCCCTTTGTGCCTCTGATTTTAGACAGTTAAATGGAGTAGTAAACGAGGAATAAAGCACATTTCTACCCCTAAGAGTATTGAGGCTAAAACTAAAGCATGTCCAGACCTTATCTAAAATGGCCATGATCTGCGCTGTGCCCTTTTAGGAAGAGTTTATAAAGAGCTAGGAAAAAAATACTTGAAAACAAGATTAGTTAGGGACCATAATCCTGGGAGTGAAGAGACTGGAACAGCAGCAGTCCATAAACACCAACAAATGATGGGAAAGATGACTAGAGGATCATTATTCATTTTTCTTAAGATTAAAAAAGATTGCAGTTATTTGGTCTGCAGGTTGAAAACCAATAAAGTACTTTTCCACAAACCATTTAATTAAATTCTGAAATTCATTGCTACCAATTTTTATGGATGTTAAAATATATGCAGGTTCAAAAAGGGATTATACAAATCAAATGAGGACAAGGTATCCTAGCATTTCTTAAAAGTAATATTTTATTTCCAGTCTTCATAGGGGAAGACCTTAAACCATGAACTGGAGCCGCTGGTAAAAAATACCCTGTCTTGTCCTTCCTTTTTTCTTATATTCTCTCTAAGCATCCCTGAGTAACCATGACCAAAAATCGGGTACTCAGTTAAATGAAACCTTTTCAACATCATGGGCATTTTTATGTTATCCTCACTTCACACTCTTCGCCTCTCTAGTTTGAATGTTCACTTAATGTTTAAATCTATTTTTTTTAAACCCACTTGCTTGACTTGGCATCAGCCTATTTTCAGACAGGGCTTTAGATACAGACAACCATCAAAGAGTTAAATCCCCGTTTCTCCTTGCCTAGACATCATATTGGTTTTGTATCAATGAACACATAGCTTATTTCAACCCAAAAGTTAAAAATCTGTTCAGTAATCAAATTTATCATATTTAGATACAAATTCAAAATACCTACCTCCCTCAGATCCATTGGACCTATAAATGCTGTATTTCTTTTCCCATGAGCATGCAGATCCTATTCAGTCCCTTCTCTCTCAGACTTAGCAATTCAATTTCTAGCCTCTACACACCCAGTCCACTAGATCTTTTGCAGTATAGTGGCAGGGAAATCCTAGAATTTATTCCCAGGCGTAACAGACTCTTGTGTTAGCACAATCAATAGGTAAGCTAGAAACAGCACAGTGCTTATGCCCACTTTCTCAGTATGGCTTATGGAATTTGGGCAGCTGTCAGCAAATTCTCAGCTGTCATCACTTCAGAGCACTTTTAGCTGTGTCATAACTTGCATCAAAAAATCAGTGAGAACAGGGCTTACAGACCCTCTAGGTCATTGAAAAACGTCTCCCTGATTTCCCACCCTGAGGGAGTAAGCACCCTTTTAAAGCCTGGCTGAATGCAAGCATGTTCTTTCCACCCCATGCTCCACCCACACACCTTTAGCACCTTGACTGTCAGGCTGGCTGAGTCAGCACAGTCCTCTGAAGAAGTTTATTCACAGAAGCATAAATAAGGGTAGAAAAGACTCCAGTGTATCAAGTCTGGGGACAGACCTCAAAAGTCTGTTGAGACTTGGGATTTCAACAGTTAAGCACTTCATGAGGTTTGCACAGAAGAAGAGAGGAGGGGAAGAACAGAAAAAGGAGGGAAAAAACCCTAAAAAGCTAAGCCTGAGGTCTGTAAAGTCACTCTGTGAAAGGGAACAGGTCAGGAATGGACTCTCAGTTGTGTTACTTCTCAGACAGACATGTCTGTTCCAAACTCCTACTAAGGGCTAGCTCCATCCAGTAGATGGACACTATTCCAGATAATTACACATCACAAACATACGCAGCTCCACTCCCGGACTCAACACTTCCTTTTAGAACATCTGCTCATGGCAGTACATTCTCTCAAGCCAAAATTTTATTTTGTTGTGGTGTCATTTAATTCCACTTTTGAACTCTTTCACTAATATCTCTATGACTTACAGGAAGATATTTTAAAAGAGCACAACTGTGTAAGACACAAAGCATTTCAAATGTATTGAAAGCATTTCAAATGTCAATCTCTTCAGTTCTGCATATAAGCAGTAAAAATTCAAAAGCGCTATGAAACCAGTTGTTTGGTCCCATCATCCCGTATTATTTTCATTTTGCTTAAAAATTAGTTTTTAATACAAAAATCTCATCGTGCAATATGGATCATTATGTACATGAGCAGCAGACAAAGGTTTCCAAGAGTTGGAGGCCTACACTCCAGCTGGTGTCAGCCAGCATGACTGACTTGTCACCACCCTGACCAACAACAGCCACGGACCCAGTCTGGATGTCATACTAGACATTCTCCTGAACTAATATCCTGTCTGCCTCTCCTTTATGAGCCACTGTGTTGCCAGGAGTGCGACACAGTGTGCAGCATTTAACATCATTTCAAAGTAGATGTGATGGACCATCTTCCATGAGCCTGAACTTGACACCCTGCATGTCAGGCAAACAACTGTTTTGTGAACACAGGTAGCTGAGCGCTACAATCAGAACCTGTGTTCTGCCTGCCAGCATGACATCCTGGGATTCATACCCCCATGGTCCTCTAAGGCCACTGTGGCCTTGTCACAAGTTAGAAGAAACACATGTCAGTAGCTCATGTGGTTGCTTTTCTTCCTTTTAGACCCTTCTCTCCAATGAACAGGCTTTGTTTTAGGATATTCCACCCAGTACATGAGCCTGACAAACACCAACTGATTTTATTAGGCCTAAAAAGAGCTCCAAAGTCCTGTTTGTAGACTGTGTGAGCAAAAGAACATCACAAGAAGGGCATTTATTTTCATAGCTTCAATAATGTAAACATGAAATGCTGCTTTTTCAGTTACCCTAGTGAGGATTGAGCCTCAGGAACTTAAGCCTTAAGAAATCCATTATTCTTTCCCAGTTGAGTTCCACCACTAAATTACAGTCTCATACAACTAAAGTAAATTTGGGGACAATTGAAGACGTCAAAAGACAGAATATCATGCTGATCCCCTGCTAATGGAAAAGTGAATAAAGAGTCATTCAGTTAATCCCTGCTGTTTTATGAGTAGCACTCTCCTAACACTTGTTCCTCCAAATCATAGATATCTATCAACTGGAGTTACAGAAGAACAGAACTACAACATTTATGAGTTGATACATCCCATCTAAAAAGCAATGGCTTCCTTTCATGGGCTCAAAATTCATTGAAACACTTAAATGTGTGCTCAATCCCATCCTTATTAAGCAAAGCAATAAGAGCATGTGCTTAATTGCCATTGGCTTTAATTAGCCACGTCTGTAGTATACTTAATCGCCCCATGCTGCAAAGCTCTATCACTGAGGATGCAAAAACTTGCAGAAATAGAAAGGTGAGAATGACCTATTAAGGCAGCATTGCTGACAAAAGATTAAACACGATCAAAGAATATTAAAAAACAGTGATTATCAATGTCACAAGCATCTGATTTGGCTACTCAACTAAACTAATTCAAATTAAGGATTATGAGTAAAGCAGCGAGTTAATGCCAACACACTGAAACAGAGTAAATGCATGAATTGGAAAAAGAAAATGGATGAATTCACTCCAACTACTCTTCAGATTCTAGCTTTAGCTCCTGCCAAACTGAAAGTGGTAAAGTTTTTTCACCTGCTCCTCAAAAATAATTTCTAAACCCCCCTGGGATTACTGTAATGAAACAGATACAGTTGTAATGAGGAATATATGCATGAGGTCTGGAATCAGAATCCATCAAATGAAGTTAAACCATTTAACAGGGAAGCAGAGATGGGAGAAAACTGGGTGTGACCAGGAGTCCCTATTCTGTCTCATCCCTATAGCAATAAATACCTTTTTTAATTACTTTGTAACATAAACTGGGAAAATACCAGATCTGGAGCTCTAGATGCAATTTTTGTCACCCAGTGTCACATACATAGCATTAAATACTGAAAGCAATTAAAGCAAACAAAATTTTAAAGTGTGGTCTTTTATACAACACAAAACTTGTGATTTCTATAAAGGAAATTGCTGATGGACAATTTTACCTGAACCATTTGCTGAGATGCTGAGAGACACTGAGGATAATGAGCCTCAAATAATGACTCCGGAGGCCACAGCTCAGTTCGTTGGTTTACCACAAATTTCTTGCATTAGATAAAGTCCAGATTATTTGGTATCTTTAGTGTTTCTCTCTCCCCTAGAGGTACTGAATGAGTTTAGAGTAAACAGCAGTGAAATATTAAGATGCTACGACTCATATAAAATCCAAAGATAAACAACCAGGTTTCTTATGGAACACAAGGATGGTCATTCTATTTCATATTACTCAAAAGTTTTAAAAACATGTTGCAACAGGCACGAACTGCAGAAAAATAAAATGAAAATCAACTTTATACTGCATGTTTAATCCATACAGAGGCAGGTAGAGAGCACAGGGCTGGTTGCTATAGAAACATACATAGTGAACACAGATACTATAGTTGAAATGCAAAATTAGTCATCTATCTAGAAAAGAAAATAGCTGATACTGTCAAAAAACCTCCCCAAAGCTAAAGCTGATATCCTCTCTCACTAAAGCTTTCAAAAAGTAAGAGTCTTGACTGTATAAACCAATCTTTATTCAGCAAATAATCTCCTGCTGTGCATAATGGCAGAACCTGAACTTAGTTTGGAAGCTGAGTCAGATCATGGAAAGAGTCTCTGGTTTCAGTTCTGGAATTTAGGGCAGGTGGTCTTTACTAACATGCTTGGTTTCACATCTTGAGGCTGATTTTAAGAGCATCCTTTCTCAGGTCCCAAACTGTGCTGATATGTTCTATTGTGATTATGCATAATTTTCCTAATGAAAATCTCCTGCAACAAGAATTGTTCTTCTTTGCAAATGTAAAGTCTACATGACAGAACATCTTCAGTTTGTCCAGGAGTAATGCAGTTATGCCACATTCTCTGCTTTCTGAAGTTTACTCTGCAGCCAGTGACAGTATTAACAAGAAATATATAGGGTCTATACAAGAATATATATAGCATCAAACACTGCTCTCCAACCTCCCAGAGGACAGCAGAGGGCTGGAGGTGAGGCTCAGTGGGAACACCAGCAATAGAGCACTCCCTTCCTCAATCTGTGCCTGCAACCTGCTCTCTCTGTCCAGGTGCTGGAAACACTTGAGGACAGACAAATGTTCTGTATCACAAGAAGTCCCTTCCCACTGTTCTCCAAGTCCCTCTCAAAAAACCACAGGACCCTCGGGTTGATTCCTGGCACACTCAACTTTCTTCTTGAGGAGCTTTAGCCCTGATCAGGAATTGACCCCATCACAAGTAGGGACAGAAAGATTTTGTGAAGCAGTAGGACTTTTCCACAGGATCTCATTTCCTGAGGTTAAGCTTTTCACGGGGACAGGGAGAATGACTGAACTTGTACACCACAACTGGCTTTTAATGAGAAGTCTTTTTTTAACAGTCCCATCAGTAAGTGGCTCACACGGTCATAGAAAGGGTTTCTGCCACATTCAATATTGATATCCTGATCAATAGCAGACTTGTGAACAATAATCATGCCCTAAAGCCACACATCACAAAGTTCATCTTCTTTCACTGAACGCCATCAGAAAGCTGAGCAAAACACATTCTGAATCTTTCATGGGTTCTTTTTAATGGATTGTTAATAATATTTGTACAAGCAAACAAAGTATTTACTTCCATGGCAATTGCCTAATAATTCCTTGTAAGCAGTCCCTTGTAACAACACCAGCATTATGTCTCGTATAGCATCTCTCACTTCAATAGTTCAAATGCCTTGTCAAGAAAACTATTCTAATTGGGTAGGAGTACAAGAGAAAGCAAAGATTATTCCCTTGTTTTATGTTAGCAATTTTTAATGATTGCTTATTTATATTAGGCTTTGCTATGCAATAGCACATCTGAGGCTATTTATACACAATTGTTCATATCCCAAGCCACTTCCAAGCATGGGCAGTATGCCATCAGTAATGAATGCCACCTCAAATAATCTCTTTTTCTGTGTTAGTTAACCCCAAAGGAAACATTACAGTCCTTTCCTATCACCAACCAAATACCTGCTATGGAAGCATTTTAGATGCTTTGGAATAAACACATTTAGTTAAAGAGATCTGTGATCAGCAGCTTCACTGCATCATACAGACAGGAGAGCCCACAGAATCCCCTGCTTTCACATTTTATTTTGCCTTTTTCTGTTTCATGGATCTGCAGAAATGAGCTCAAAGACTACAATGTAAAAATGAGTGCAAACATTTCCTCTGGGACCGTCCAAACAAGTTTACACTAAGGGCTCTTTCCAAGTAGCCTTCTGGTCACAGAAGTACTGTTGACACTTCTGAACCATGGAAGATTTTTAGACTAAACTACTACTTCTTTTGTCAAATGCTGCAACACACAAAGACTGCAAGTATTTCTTCTGACTTCAGGTCTATACCACCAGCATTTAGAAACCTAGGGTGGGATTCAGGTCACCTGACTTTTGGTGTCAATGCTGTTGGTGGTGTCTAGACATCACTGTGGCTAATCATAGCCTGACTTTGGTGAGCTGAAGTGCTCCCGAGACACCATTAATGGTATTGACCAGAATTGCCCTCACTGCAACAGAAGCCCAGACATCTTGAGTCAGGGCAACTCATATCTTAGCCCAAATCCATCTGCGCAGACTCTCCTTCATTGGAAAGAAACAGGCATCCTCCAAGTTCACTCCAGCCTATTCTAGAATATGCATCCTGGACAAATGACCCTTTGGGAAACCTACTCTGTGCACTGATTGAAGGCTAACCAGAGCAAACAACATAGACAGCATAAAATCCCTCCTTCACCCTGTTACCTACAAGACAGAAAAGACTATTCTCTCTTCAAAGGTCAGGTTGTGAAGCTTCACGATCCTCCCTGAGGTAATTTGAAAATTAAATCATCTATCCTTATTAATTAAAATTACATATTGCCTTTTTAATTCCTTATGATAAAAGCATGCTATTACATAGATATTAGACCCCCATGTGTGTACAGATACACACAGAGAGCAAGAAGAACCAAATTATCTCAGTTTAGCAAGTGCCTTCCAGTCAAGTCATGGAAAGCATTCAGATACACTTAACATTCTTGCCCTGCCCATTACATGTATGGCTTAGTAGCTGTTAATAAAGGGGCATGACTGACATAAATTTATAGCTTTATTACTTTGCCCCTCAGGTTATAAATTCATGAAACAGTTGTAGTTTACTGCATTTTTATGTTTGTCAGTTTTATTTACATGCTCTTTCTTGCCATTAGATGGGAAAAAAGCTTTTGGGTTTCTGCAGATCCTCAATCATTCTGTGCCAGGGCCTGAGATGAGACAGAAACAAAGACTTCTGGCTCATCTAAAAATAAATGGTCATCTCAGACACTTTCTCAGCACATCTTTCCATCATAAAGTACTGCCACATAAATATGACTTCATAAATTATATATCTTAAGTCTTTGCATGCTCACAGCAGTTTACCAATAAATGTTCTGCAATACCTGCTTAAAAAAACCCTAGACATAAAATCATTGCCAATGATGATAAATGATTACAGCTTAATAACAGTCAGGCTGACAAAGCTGAAATGTCCACAGGGTGCATTACAATTCAAATGCCATAGGTGAAAAAATAAAAAGCTTCCAAATATAGATGTTCCTGCCATCAGCAAAGAGAGGGAATCTAGAGAAAGGCTTTGTGATACCAGGGTGCGTATTAATTCTAGGATGTCCCCTAAAACAAAACACTGACATTTAATGTAAATTTAGTAGGCAAGAGAATAAATGAGCTTCTGAACAGAGATAGTTGCAATGTGTCTGTGCTTGGTGGGACAGGTCTGTCTCCAGCATAAAATCAAAGACTGACATGAGAGCAGGACTGAAAAGAAAGTCCAACATTGAGAAGCACAACTTTACCCAAACAGGAACAAGAAGACATTTTGGATAGTGAACCATATTCTTGAGTTAACTACAAAATTAGTTTCTCTGGATAGGAAAGTGGAAGGCAGCAATGGGACTATCAGTATGAAATTTCACTTAAGTTCAGGCTAGAACTCGTATTTGTGAATCAAGGGAAAAATCTTGTTTACTAATTCATCACAAGGCCATTTGGAGTCTGCAGTTGTACTGTACGGAACCTGCTCACAATTGATGACCCATAGCCATTTAAAGATCAATAACTGATTCCAAATTGTAAACAAGCAGTTCTGTATAAAGAAAACATCTCAAGATTATTTCAGCCATCTTCATTTCCATTTCATTAGCCATTTAACAGGCAAAAAACAATGAAAGGGGTAGAAAGCTCTCACTTTTACCTGATGAAGGGAATCCCCAATTCAGTTCAGTATTATTCTGGCCTTTCTCACTCTCCCAAGAGTGAGTGAGCATTATCCAGCAAGTAAGAGCAAGACAAAAACAACAAGAAAAAAGCATGCAGTTTTCAGTCCATCTCCTCTCTTTTCCATGTCTCTTCTAAGGGTGTGACTGACCAGTGAGAAAATACACTCTCACAAGAGGTAGGCATCAAAAGTACACAGCTGAAAAGGGAGGAAAGGATAGCAGGATGAATGCGTGTCCTCTAATGAAAGAGGAGAGATAAAGTCAAAAAACATGAAGGAAAATCTTTTGAATAAATAGTCTATACTTCTTAACTAGTTCCTTCTAGACTCAGTGATCTGGATGAATGTTCCCTCTCCATCTTTGACCTTCATCCTGAGATACGCTATCTCAGCAATCTTTGTTATTCCACAGGAACTCTGCATACATCCCTAATTTGAAGACTTTCTATGTTCACTGAAGCAAATCCCCTTTCTGCTCAATGACTGTGGTCTCTGATTTGCTTATGGAGGGGGAAAGGAAGGATTGATGGGGGAAAGGGATACCAAGATTGCAGTAGTTAAGCCAAGGGTTGACATGACACAGCCAGAAGAGGGAACACTAGGGATTGGAAACAGTTTCCTAGAAGAAAGCTTTGAAGGAAAAGGCAGCATTCTCAGACCTAATGTCTGCTTTCCCTTCACTGCAGCAGCACAGGGAGAGCTGATGAAAATATGTCATTGTACTCCTTTATTTTACGGGAAAAAGTTACTATTGGCAAGCTGCTGCCTGCGTAATTGCTTTCTTTTTGGTCTGATGACTCTGAGATTTGTTGTCAGCCTTCCAGGGGCAGTGAAAAGCTCATCTATTTTCTCCACTTTATCTGGATAAAATGGCCATGGGATTTGCTCAGTTGGGCAGCATTAGTGTGAATGATTATGAGGAAGTGCTACAGCACCACCAAGACATGCATGGCACTACTAGAGCTGTTTATTAGTCCTCTCTAATAAAAACTAGTTCTTATAGGAGTAATTATCCTCAGCTGTAATCTTTAATAGCTGTGGCTGGTCCAAGGAGCGAGTTTCTGAAACACTTGAACAAATACTCCTGTCAGGACCTCCAAGGACCTGTGATCCAAATATGACACTATTCTCAGTGAGCTCAATGCTGCATCAAAGTTAGCTCTCTTCAGGCTTCCTGTGTAAAATATCATCCTGCTCTGCCAAGCCCAAGGAAAGCACAGTCCATCTTACCCCAAGAGCTTTGTAAGTACAATTATGTACATTCTTTATGCTTACACAAACTCACATGTTAGAAGAGACAGAGCAGAAGAGATTTTAGAGAGAAGTGGAAACAGCTTGCCCTGCAGTGAAACCCTCTTCTTCAGAAGTGCATTCCCAGCCATTGCTGCCGCTGAAAGAAGTTCTCATTTGGGAGAGGCCTGAGTCTGGCACACTTGCTTTCACTCAGTACAGAAGCCCAGCAGAGGCTTCCAGGCAATATAACATTTTTCAGACTGAAGAGGAAAGATCTGGCTCAGGCAAGAATGCTACTGCTTTGTTTTACTCTGAATAGATTCAAAGTCAAGTTCTTTCTCTTTAAACTTCAACAAACCAGGGCCAAGCATGCAGTGAGCCTGAAACAGCTACAATCAGCTAAAACACCCCCAAAACTCCAGTGATGCTGGTGGCACACAAGCACTTGGCACCTAGTATATTGACACACTTTGGGGCTTTCCCTTAAAAGGACTTCTGACTATCAAAACTTTTTGCTTTTCACACTATTAAATTGACAAACCAAGCATATCCTTACCTTAAAGTCAGTTAGAAATGGGGAAATAACTCTGATAAAGGGGACAAGAGGCTCACAGTGAAACTTTCATGTCTCCTACCCAAGGGCAGCTCCTGGAAAGTCAGGTTTATTACAGACACAATCTACTCACAATAAAACCTTGCTACAGGGCAAGAAAGCCAACGGCAGAGAAATATTTCTCTCTGCAAAGCATCTGCTTGCTGACTTTATTGCTGTTGCCATCTTGAACTGCAGAATTAAATAGTGGCAATATTTGTATGAAAAGGAGAAATGTTCAGCACTGCCAATGAGAAATGGTTCTGCTGTCTTTACATCACCCTCCAATTGCTCTCCTTTGTAAAATGGACGCTCAAAGGTTATAGCAGGAAGATAGAGTCCAACATTTCTCCAAGTGCCTCTCAACATACCAATGTATTCACCAGCTCTTCACAGAAGCTAAGGCAGAAGCACTTGGGCGTAGGGTTAAAAAGGTGCCAAACCCTTTTGCTAATCCAATGCATCACCTTTTGCAAGGTAATGGCCATAGGGAAGTGGGAGGCTGTTCCAGCACTGCAGCTGGAGTGCTGACCAAAGAGAGCTTGTTGCCTGTCCCCAGGCCTTAAGGTTATTACCTTGGAGCTGCTCTGGGACATTACAAGGACTGTTTCACTGCATCCTGGGCAATATTCAGTCCCAATCATTACACTGTACCTCCATAAGTGTTCACTACAGCCTGTTCCTGATAGGAAGGCTGGCTTATAGGAAGGTTCACACTTGGGGACCACAGTGGCTTACCACCACCTGTCCCACCACAAACAGATTGAAGCAAGGGCAGCCAAACTTCTAGCATAAACTGGGAGAAAAATATCAGCCAAGCAGAAGATAGAGTCCTGCAGCAATTCCAGCCTCAACTGGCCCATCTGAGACACTTCAGCATGTTCAGCGATAAAAGCATGACTTCTGTGTGATGCCAGATGAGCACAGTGAGAGGGAAGAACCACTTACACATAATGCTCTGCACTAAGACGTGCCCTCCACCTTTCTGATGTCAGTGTGTTTTACAAGCATGCTATTCACAGCTAAATTCCACACAAGTGCTGCTCATGCCTTCCGATCCCACAGTGTCTTCTGTGGACCAACTGCAGATAAGGAGTTTGTGAAAGCCTTTTTGCATTCACACACTCGGTTTCCTGCTTAGATTTAGTGAAAAGCTGCCAAAGTGGCATGACTAATGCAGATATAAAACACAAGGTTTAGAGCTCACTAGGTAGACTTTGGTCCATGAAACGTCTCTTGTCTGGGTCTGCAGCTGCTCTGTAATGGGTATGTGATAGGATTTGAACATGCACTGGAAAGTTTATCCAATCCTAATCTGCTACTGATGGTTTCTGCTGTCTGTGTAATAACGGGGTAAACCTGCAGCCAGGCAGAACAGATGAGAAAGAAATAAACTAGTTTAAGTCTGTCTGGTCTGCAGAACACATTGGACAAATCCACTTCTGATACGAGAGGAGTTAAGGGAAAGGAAAAAAGAACCGGTAAAAGAAGCAAAAGGAGAAAACAAAAACAAAAGAGGAAAAGCTACATGCCCTCAAATACGCTCATTCACATGCACATGGTATGTGATGCCTACTCCTAACAGAGTATTCACTGTCCAAGTCTCTGATGTAATTTATAGCATTTCAAATGTCTAAAGGTATGAGTCACATGACACAGCCAAACCCAGCTCCTACAAACAACACTGACTTCTAAGCAGCTATGTAAACATGCAGAACCTTTTCCTCTATGGTTTATCTCCCTTTTCCACCCAATGTGTAGGGTTTACAAAATGTAGTAACGTAGAAAAGCAAAATACAGACACTTTAACTGTCTTGAATTAAAATAACTATTGGCAATTCCACACAACTCGTTAACTTTCTGCATATAAGGCAGAAACAAGTCAGCAGAGCATTTGCAGCAAGATCAGTGGTTTGGAAAATCTGGTCAACTCATACAATCATACTCTGTAAATGAGAAGAGTCTGAAACAGCAAGAGAGTCTCTCCAGGGGGAGGAGCATCAGCAACAGGAAGTGCAATGAAGCTAAAATAATCAAATCCCCTTTTTTTTTGTTTTTAAATTCCACTTTCCAAGATTGCTTGTGAAGACTATCAATCCGAAACAGAGGCCCAATTTATAATGCTGAGCATAAAAGCAACAGTGTGGCTGGCTATTGATACAAGTTTTTTCTTTTAAAAGACTCCTGTGTGGATTATTCTGAGCATTTGTACAAAAAGAAAGAAAAGGCAGCTCTCTCACAGTATCTTCCCTAGCTGTTCCAAAGCAGGTGTAAAAAACTGACAGACATAAATAGCATATCTGAGCTGGCCAGGGAGAGCAAGTATAAGTGAACCTTTTCGGTGCTTTTCACCAACTGTGCCTCCAGCTGAATTACTGAATCACAACAAGAGCAAGGGAAGAAAAGGCCACATTGCCACTTTCAGGTCTCTTTTGTATCATGCTGCAAAACCTTGTAGCAGAGGCCTTAGTTCTGACTGGCATGGCAACACTGACATGCTTACAGAAATTTTTACCATCAAATTTTATTACTGAGATTAAACATATGGTCTCTAAAGAGGGGTGTTAGGAGTATACCTTTTTGCACATGTGGGAGTCCTCACCCAATGCCATAGTTCCCACCCTCCTTATGGCCATGAGCTATTCCCAAACTTCCTCTGATTTCAAAGACTTCTGGTTCAGGTCCCCAGCCATTTAACCTTAGCAATGCTTTATGGTCCTAACAACACCACGTAATATTTTCAAAGCAACCTTTTCAAATACAAAAGGATGACACTGAAAACAAATTTCTCAGTTCTCAAGAAAACTGCTAGAAGGCCTTTCCTTCTTCCCCCTGCCACTACAGACATTTTCAGCTGGTAGGGCTCTTTTTCAGATGTAAAAATGTTTCCAGATAACTGAACTGTGACAGGCTCCTCTGAAATTTTTTACGATGAGTACTCCCACCATCACACAAATTATTGTCATTTTTGAATTCAGAACCTACTTTCACATAAACACGCTGTGTTCAAGTGCTTTATGACTATTGCTTGCTATAAAAGTGGACAGGCCCAAAAGGCTGCTGTGCTTCACCACTGCAGGGCAGAGTCTGTTCAGCCTTGGTCTACCCCTCTTTTTGTTGAGGGAGACAGAAAGAAGGAAATAACTATGTGGTTTTATTCCTATTTAGTTTTTCACTATTGTTGATTCTACTTATTTTATTTCCCTTCTGGAAAAGTACAATTCAGTAAGGAAGGCCACAAGGGCTCTTTACTTTGTTGCCAGAACAATGGCATTTTAAAAATAATAAAAAATCTCCAACAAAACTGTCAGCTTGCAGAATGTTACATGAAAATACAATGGCAACAGAATTCACCAAAATTAGAACTGAGGTGCAATTTCCTCTGCACACCCAAGTTTTGCCACCTAGTGTTTCCAAAGAGAGACACCAGAGTCACTGAGCTGTGAACTCCAAAGACTGCGGCTTTACATGAAGAAAGGTAGAGCAGCTGAGGGCGTCAAAAGGTTGTTTCACAGACTTGGAAAAGCCCTCTGCCATTCAGTAAATGCCATGTTCTCAAAAAACTCTCTGATGGTAGATTATGGGAACCAGCAAGTATGAAATAACTGTGGTATCTTTCAACACTTAACATACATATATAGAAAAAAAAAAGCTGAAGGGGGACAACAAGCAAGAGAAAATGTGTAGGACATCAAAAACGTGAACCTGAACCATATGTGTGTGCATATGGGCAAAAGAAAAAAAGATATATAAAACAAGCTAGATATTCCACAGCATAAATCATGCAGCTCCATGGACTTCAAATTTAGGTCTGCCACTGTTGTTTGTGAGCTTCCCTTCACTAAAGGTTTCTGTTCTGTTTACTTTTTCCCTTGCCCATCTAAATCAGCAGTTGCCATCTGTACAGATGAGCTTTCCTTGCCATCTCCTTCACTGTTTCCCTACCCCCTGCAAATACAGCTGTCACCTCTTGGCTGTTCTGCATCCTGTCCAATTCTTTTACCCCATCTGCACCTTCCTTACAGCATTGTTTAGCTCCCACTTACCTGTTAGAAAAGAAGGAAGAAAAGGGGGGGAAGAGTGGGTGGGAGGAAGGCAAAAAACCTCCAAATCCTTGCATTACATTTGCCTTACTCACCTAAAATCTTATTCACTCTTCCTCACTCTGGACAACAGCAATTCTTAAAAATCTGATGACACCCTTCACATGAATCATCTTCTCATAGGATTTGTAATTATGGTCTACCAAAGATAGATGTATACTTGTTGCTATACTTCTCAAAATTCCTTTGTCCCAGTATGTGACAGTCTCTTCACCGAGTAATCCTCCATGTCATACATCTAGGGAACATTATCTGTCAAAATTACAAAGGAACCCAATTGAAGCTGACAGCATATGTTCTAAAAATCTCCAACATTTGTTATCAATCAAATTGTAAAGCCAAAAGGTTGTCAAGCAAATGCAAAAGATGAAACTCCTGCTCTTCATAGCACTCACATACGATGTAAGGAATTGCTATCCCTGCAATACACATTGCTGGTATTTCAGAGCAATCAGCACACTGTAGCTGTTCAATGCTACACTGTGATAAAGCACTTCTCTAGACTCCCTTGCACTGCCCAAAAGACCATCTGCAGATAAACACATAACTCAAGAGATCACAGCAGAGATGTTCCACCACCAAGTCAGGTCATGCTTACACAAGCTGTTTTTGCCATTTGATGGGCAAGGGTGCTCAGGATGAAAATCCTCACATCCCTCTTTTCTTGATCTTCAAGTGTCTCTACTTCTAATGGTTTCATCTGTCTGAATTTATCTGGAAGAAAACCCTTCAGACGGAAGGTCAGGAGAGCAGAGAGGCAAATCAATCTAAGCCTGAAGGATCAACAGATTCACACCTTTCTGCATGATGTGCCCTTCTTGATCCATGCTGTAACTCCAGCTTTTATAATGGGGAACAGATGACATTACTTCTATAAAAGCTCCTTTTCAATTAATTATTCACCTGTATAAATTAGAAGTTACTCTGCTCATACAGTAAAGAAATTGTATGTGTTGTAACACCATCTCCCTTCTAAACTAATGGCTCCCTAATAAAGTGGGCATCTGCCATTTGGTTACAAGATATTTGATTACTTGGGGTAAGCCCAAGACGTTAAAAAATACTGGCTACAGCTACTTGTCTGTTCTGAAGTGTATGTCTCAAGTCCTTTAATAATTTCCAGTAGCTGACATAATTACAGTGGATGAAAAGGTTAACTCCATGCCTGCCTACAGTATTCCAAGATATTACATTTCCAGGAAATGATGAATGCAGTTGTGTTATTCGAGTGGAAGGGATCCTGTAACTGCAGCGCATGATGGGATAATACAACAATAACTAGACAAGTTAAGGAATAGAAAATACTGTAGGACTAGAAACAATTTCCCTTATCAGCTTTTTCTAGCAGTATTAGCTCAGGGACTTGCAGAAATTAAAAACTGTGATTGTGTTTCCTGAGAAACAGAGGTAAGCACACAGGTATCCTGCTGACATTTTCTACATGCAACCTACTGCCTTTTGGAAGGGTTCAGCCCTGGATCCTTTTCACAAACAAGCAACTAATAGCACTGGATGTCTCAGTAAGAGTTTCAATCATAAACAAGAAACACAGATTTGCAAACAATAGGATTATAGCAGAAAAGGAAGCCCAAATACATTTTGATGCAAAATGAAAGAAAAGCAGAGAAGGCAAGTCTCAGACCCAGCACTCCAATAATGTTTCTACTACAGTTCACAAAGAGCCCTCCAAGTAATTTTGTGAAAATGAAATACCACTGTTGTCTTGTGGTTTTGCAGGGGTTTGTTGTTGTTTAAATAGAATGTTTATGAAACGTTTTTGAATTGTTATTGCTCATTGTGGAATGTTTACGTTTTCCTGCAGAGCAGTATGAGATGTGCTTATTCACAGATGCGCAAGGTACATATATGGATGGCTATGCAGTGAGACACCACATTAATTACCAACCTTAGCTCCCTGTCTCTGCACTACAGATGCTGGCAGTAACTTTAGCTGAGGGCAATGAAGCCTGATGTAGGGCAACCAATGAATATGTAAGCATACCACAGTATAGAAATACACCTCACTCCTCAATCTTTCCACAGGTAAGCAGAAGAAACATGAATTTTAATGTTGTGACCCTATTTCAAGTCTGCAATTCTTATGGAGGCAATGCTGCTTCTGCAATCATGGTCAGCACTGCATCAAAACCACTGCAGTAGAAGAATTCTTAAAACAGTGCAAGAAAACTAGGGGAAGAAATTTATCTTCCACAGAAGTCACATCTTTATTAACCAGAAGGAATCCATGAGTAGCTGTGATGCTTCAAAGGCACTTGCTAAACGATCAGATGAAGCTTGGTGGGATAACAGATTTTTTCAGGAGACCAGCCTCATCACTGTAACAGCAGCCCCAGGTTTACCTCAAAGCACACCAATACAAGCAGGCACATTTGCAGAATAGCACCAGCATTCCAGGACTACTCCAAACATCCAGTGACTACAGTCTCCAGCATATTTTTATTACTTTTGTAATCACCAACTGTATAAAAATTTCCCAAGAACAAATGAATTAAAAATAAGCCACATGCACTACATGCAAGATCTGTATTATTGCAGTCATTTGGCAGAGGGAAAAGATAGGAAGATACAGTAGAAGTGATAGAAATAAGCACTCAGCTCTCTTGAATCCTACTCTCATATCTTGTCTACACAGCTTTTCTGCTCTCAAAAATTGTAACTACAGGCTTTCTCAGCATGAAACAGGCTGTCTCCATTCCAATCTGGGCTGGTTAAAGATCTGCACAACACAAACTTGAGGGACTAAAATCAACTGGTAAAATCCTTTTGCCAATGGAGACTGTGTAAGCCCAAGATAACATTATGTTGCAGGGTTTTACCAGCTATTAACTGGCAGAAAGCTGAATGGGAAGGAAGCTAGTTAAACTGACACAGATAATGCTGAACATTGATTTTTTTTCACTAAATTGTTGTCCACACAAACCCCAGTATGGACATTACTGAATGTGTTTAAAATTGACTTATAATGATTTAGCGTATGTTGACTCTCTATTGACTCGAGCTGTGGTCACAGTCGGGGCGGGGGGGAAAGTATTTGTGTCAGAACACAGAAACATGTCCTGTGAAACATCTTAACAAGAAGAACAAGGTTGTCCAATACATGCTCTTAACAAAATCAAGGTTTGAAGATTTGTCAAAAACAAGATGTAAAGCCAAGGGGATGTTCATATAATTGCAAAAAAATCAGAAATATTATTTAAAGGAAAGTAACTCATTTAATCCTGAAGTTACTTCTCCTCAGCTAAGGCAGGGAAGCCAAAAGTGCAACTCTCAGCCCCAGCTGTTTGCTTCAGTTTGTCCATTTCATTCTGTATTTACTGGATAATCAGTGTTTGTGCTGGCACTTAACACATTCAGATGAAAGACAGGGCTTTGTAAAATATTCTGACTATTCCAAGTGCTGAGCCACCAGGAGATTCTAATACTGACAATGTATTTTGAATGGCAGTCATCCCCCAATGCATGGAAGTCCAGTTGTATCGTAACATAACACAACACCAAAGCCAACTTCACAACTCACTTCCAAAGTGAGGTCAGTCACCAGAAAAGATCTTCTGGCTCACATAAGGCTACACAGCAACCTCAGTGCCAGCACTAGACTGCAAACAATGGTCCAGCATGAGAATGGCACCTTGACTGCTCACTCCTGGAAGGTGGTTCAAAAGCCACAGGTTTACTGTCAAGTTCTGTAGCGACATAAACCATTTTCATAATGGTTGTGGAGCACCAGAAGAGGGTTGTGCATCAAAGTAAGGTGGTTTAAGCAGAACCCCACTTCACTGGAATCAGAGCTGGAATATATGCATTCCTAAAGGGAAGTTTTAAAAGGAGGTGAACATAACAAAGACCCTCTTTACTGTGCAGGTGACTGAGCACTGGAACAGGTTGCCTGGAGAGGGGGTAGAGTCTCCCTCGCTGGAGATATTCAAGAACCATCTGGATGCAATTCTGTGCCATGTGCTCTAGGATGACCCCGCCTAAACAGAGATGTTGGATCAGATGACCACTGTGGTTCCTTCCAACCTGACCCATTCTGTGACTCTGGATTAATGTAAGTTTACCAACTGATAGCTCTATGCTGAAAATTATACTGAAAGGAAAAAAAAATAGGCACTTTCCTTTTGACAGTGGTAAAACCATGACAAATCTAGGTCTTGACACAGGCCCAGCTATTCAAGTTTGCTCATTTCTTTGTGACTTTGAAATATCCTCTATACAGATGTATTTGCCTTTGCAATTGCAGATGCGAAATTAAAATCTTCTCCCTCTTCCCTGGACAATCATTTTTTTCTTCTACACACAGTTTATGGGAGCTCATTCTTTGATATTTTTTTAATAACTTGTGTTGTGTCTGGTGCTTTGGGGAGTGCCTGTGACAGAAAGCACTTTATTACTTCTCTGTTTGAGTTCACTGCAGAGTGCTCACCAGGCCCTATCTCTGAAAGGACATATCTAGGCAGCAATTTAATCAAGCAGTGATTGAAAAATTAAAGGTGGTGGTGATTAATATGGATTTAAGACTTCTTTTGTTTGAATGGGTTTTAGCTAGAGAACACAGCAGTCGGGCTTTCTACTTTTTTCCCCCTCTGAAAGAGAGAGAAGGATAAGAAGGGGAACACAAAGGAAACCTCTTTAAGCAGATCGTTTCTCTCCTTTTAGTATTCAAATCAAAGCCAAGGGAAGAGGTTACACACAGTGCATATTATTATCCTTAGGTAAATAACCAAGTGTAATTTCAGCCATCACAAGCACACCTCTGTGTTTAAGCAAAGATCCAACCACAGAAACTCAGTTTGGACCAGCAGCAGAAGGAAAAATTTCTACCCAAGACACAAACAAATTTTGACATCAAATCATCAGCCTGGCTTATGAAGAAATAGATACCTTTTAGGAACCATGAACACACTCTTAACATATATGGAGTGTTTTATATTTAAAACAGATAAACTAAGATGTTTGAAAGCTGCTAAGAAACAATGAAGGAATAACCTACTAGACAATCACACAAAATGCATCTGAAGGTCCAGCAACAGAAGCAGTGTCCATATCTCTGGTTAGAGGAGGAGGGATTTCTGTGAATATAGTTTAGAGATATCTGTATCTTGCAGAAATTTGGATATGCATTCACATGCCTTGCACACTCTGCAACCATTTACAACATAGAAGGAGCTGGAATATACCACCGTGGTTTGAATCAGATTTCAGATCAAGTCTTTGTGTGGTAAAACATCTGCATCAGTCAACTTAGCAGAGGTCGTAGAGATGCCAGAAGTTTGATCAAACCATTTTGTACTGCCTTTATTTACAAGTTACTACTGTAAATCTATAGTCAATTCATATTAGTCTTGCTCAAAGTTATTATGTTTAATTGATTGTAAACAACTTTGTGTATGCACATCAATTTAAACAGTTTATAGCACTTAAGGTCATCTGAGAAATAGGGACAAGCCAGGATAAGAATGGCCATGAAAATTTGCTTCTGCTTAATCATGAATACTTAAAAAAGTTTTAGCCAAACTGACATAAGTTGCATATGATACTGACCTTAATGCCTTCCCTGCAACAAGTGACTCCCACCTAAGCATCTTTGCAAAAACATTAGACATGCCTCATCTCTCATAAAGCACTGAAAAAATTAAAAAGGAAACACAAAAAGCCTAGGCAAACAAAGAAGATTATTTGTGGAAAATTAACCTTGTTATAGTAAAAGCCATTTCTGAAAACGGATTACCAGAGCTTCAACTAATAGACTTATTCTTCCCGAAAGACTTATTTTCCCTTCACCTTTTTTCATGCTTGGCCAGAGTACGTGATGGATATTTTCCCCATGTCTCTTGTTCCCACAAAGAACATCATCTTTGTAAGAAGTTGCTTAAGAAGAACTCTAAAATTCATATTCAAAGCACTTGGATTAATTAAAAAAAAAAGTTACCTACAAAATTGTTGTGGAGAGAAGTATGTTTGCATGCAATTTCAGATTATTTTTGCTAACTAACAGTTATATAATGGTCTTGTTCCCAAAGGATTCATATAATTTAAGTATGGGGTGTCTGAAAGAAAGCAAGTGCTGGAAGGCGGATACCTGACAATCCAACCCCATATGCCCCTGGGCACAAGCATTATTGTATTATAAAGTAGCTCGGCCAAAAGCAAAAATAAAACACAATACATACTTTATTGCTTACAGTGAAGAAGGTGGTTTCACTATTCGTGCATATCCACACCAGTAAACATCAAATAAAACAAATCAATAAATGCTGCTTGGAAATACAGTTATGAGATACTGCCATGCCATGCGTGTACTGGAGACATTACACAGTCAGAACCAACACTTTGCCACCAGTCTGATCAGCGTTCTTAAACTATTTTGTTAAAACTGTTAAATGAACACTTTTAACATCAAGGACAGCTGTGAGCTGAAATTCTGGAGGAACCCAGACAAGGGTAAAGAACTCTTTCTGAGGGTGCTGTGATTTGATTTCTCTTCCACACCCAAGTGTCCAATGAGAGGCTGAAGTAAAACAAAATCTGTGTGTGCTCCTCATGGTTAAGGTCAGTCAGAACAAAAACCCCAAAATGCAAGACTGAAACACAACTTCATCATATAAAGGATTCTGACAGAGACTGAGAAGACAGGGCTAAGGCAGAGTCACCATCTAAAGAAAAGGAAGTATAAAGAACAATATATTGCAGAGCAGCAGAAAAGTAGTAACACAGTGATGTCCAGGATTTTCTTTGATCCCTTTAGCCCAAGGAAGTCTCTTAGGCCAATGTTTTTCAGAGTAGCCTCAGGTTTCATGCAGTATCAACACTTTCCAGCTTCATAAATGCCAAGCACTTTAGCTGATGTCCAGAGAGGCTCCACACGATCACTATCTCTGAAAATCTTGGAAAATGTATGCCTCTTAAAACAAGACACTTCAGAAAATGCTGGACTGTACTACTCTGCATGTCAGTCTCTCCACATGCAAACTAAGCATGAAAATATTATCCCACCATGAAGGCATAGCTAACAGTTTCCTTGCTGTCTGCAAAGTTCTTTTGAAAGAGGAGAATAACCAACACGATAAAAAAGAAAAAACACCATCATTGGAGTGTACAAATGCCTCATAGCCATCTAGCCCACTTTCAACACCTCTAGGGACTGGGTCTTCCTAATAAATGGCTCAAAATCATGAATGGCCAAAAAAGAAACCTAAAGAGAACAGTGGAAGATGCGTAACTGGTTGAGAGAGAACCATAAACAATTACAGGGAACCCCGAGTTCCTACTTGCTACTCCAAAGATGTAGCTCCCTTATAAACATGCAGCAGCAACTTGCCAGAAAGTGTAGAAATTTCTTTTTGCTGCTGAATCACAAAGCTTTGGAGAACTTCTAGGGTACTTAATTTTCTGGCAAATCGCTTGAACCAGTTACCTGCAGAGCATTACCTCCATAGCTTCTGACATGCTGCAACTCCACAAGTCTGCTGCCACACACAGCAACAGACCTGACATTAAAGCACTGCAGAGTATTATTTATCTTTCTGCAGTCAACCTTTACTATTAAAGGAAATTTAATAGTAAATTAAATTTCCCTCTTCCCCTTTCTCTGTCCACTCTGGTTTGCAGGACAGTGAGCCCAGGCAGCACGGACTGCCTGATACGATGCTATCAGTGTTGGTCTTGCTGTCCCCTTGCATGGCAGAGTTTACTGTGCACACACTGGGTCTGGCAACCCGGCAGCAACTCCACTGCTCTTCAGCACAGCCCTGCCAAGCAGCTTGCAGAGCTGACGTGTCCTCCCTGCCTTCTCCTGCCTTTCTTGTGTTTTGCTCAAAACAATTCTTTAGCTTCCTGCTGCCAAACAACCTTTCCCAGCCCCCAGGGGCACAAAGGAGGAGCTGTGTTGTTCATTCCCAGCCCAGCATCCCCCGTTACTGCTCCAGTATGAAAAACTACAGCCTAGCGTACGGCGTAAATTGTTACTATCACTCCCTTTCTCTCACAAACCAGGCACTGCCAATACCAGACTGCTGTGCTTCATGTATAATTCATCAGTTCCTTCATGTGCAAAGCTCTCTGCCGCAGCTCTTTTCTCTATATTAAAGTTGTCTGTGGAGGAAAAAAAAGTGTCTGTGCAACCTCTGCTTGAAATATTAAGAGTACACCTGAATTTCAAAGTGTCTGTTGGCTTCTTTAATTTACCATAAAAACAAAAGCATCGGTAGTGTCCCCATGAGGGGACACAGCTACAGCCGGTCACAGGGGTATTAAGCCGAGCTCTTCCATAGTAAAGCTGTGGGTATGCTGCTTGCCATTTAATTCTGCTCAGAAACCAAAATCCTTAATAAAAGCCTCAAAGTCTTTGCTGTCAAGATACACAAGGCAAAGGAGAGAGCAATGTACTCATAGCAGTGTGCTCTGTGTTTTTCCAAAGGCCCCAGTGAAACAATGTCATCATGCAGAGTTCCTGCATGACAGCACTGCACACACGAAGACCCTCATGACCTTTTAACTACGTTTAGCCTTTTGCAGAGTCTCAGATTGCTTTTGGACACTTGGTAACAGCTTTCTTCAACCTGCCTGTTCCTCCCCAGCCAAACAGCACACGATCTTCATGCCTACCCCCACATGCAGAGTCTTCCTATTGCCTTAACTGCAAAAGTCTGAAGCTTTCCTCTGTTCTTCATCCAACACCTCCTCCACATCTCTTCTTCTAACAAATTTCCTCCAAAAGTACTACATATTCCATCTCTCTCCTAGTTGCTGCAGAAAACGTGAGGTTGTGCAGTGATGAGAAAGGGGCAGCTTTGCTAAGTTCTACCTCATGCCTTTAACTGTCCATCACTCCAGGATGAACACATGATATATTATACTATTTATTATTGTATTAGTCACTATAATAAATACTGCACATGTCTTACCAGCTGCTGGCAGAAAGCCATACCTGGCTAGGATCTATGGTCTCTGGTACACAGCTGGACAGACTAGTTGTTAATACAATGGCTCTTCCAGCTGCTAAAATCTAGTAGCACCAACAGCACTCCATAAAGAACATTAGACTCACACAGACCCATTGATGTTGCCTTTTCATGCCACCCTGTTGCAGAGGCAGGATCAAATCAAAGCAGACTCCTTCTGGAAATCCATAGATCAGAAACCACTTGCAGTAGAGAGAGTGAAGGTATAAGCAAAGGACCCCATAAAACACACCAGTGCTTCTGTTCCTCCCTGATTCAACCAGTACTGACAAGAAACTGGTTCACTTTCAGCAGTGCAAATTTCTAACTACTCCTCTTCAGTCTCTTAATCTGCCCTGGTTCAACCTCCTTCCTTTGCAATTGTAAAGCTGGGTCATTTTAGCTCGCACTTGACTTTAATATTGATGGGTTTGTTGGTGTCAGCTGAGGGTAAGAAGCAAGGCTCTTCCAAAGCTAAGGCAATTTCTGTTTCTGCCTACATTTATACTGCTTGTTCCACATTTTCCCTGCAGCAAATAACTGTAAGAAATGTTCACACAACAGAGTGGGGAAAAAAAACCAACATGAAAAAGTAACATGACATCTATTTATACATTAATGAAACAATTACTAACTAATAGGAAGCAAACAAACCAAGCAGGACACAAACACAAGGAAACATTTTCCAATAAAGCTTCCTGCTCACTCAAGTGGCAAAGACACATGTGGCTATTTCCCTTTAGAAGTGTAAAACAAACACTTACAGTAGGCTGTAAAAGAGTTCACTGGTTTGTGAAGTTTTGTCCTTGTCCTGATATTTCTTACTCAGGCCATGGTTACATTCAGTTTTATGTCCCAGAGTGGGTTGAATCCAAGAGTTTACTTGCCACCTTCCCTCCAGAACAACTCAACAAATCCAAATGGGAGAGAGCAGACAGGAGCCTAACAAAGAGCCAAGGTCGCTTCCCCTGAGAGGGCTGGAGAGAGGACCTCCAGGTGCTCTAGTGAGCTATGATGGGACACAGTTGCCCCAAGGCACACAAGTGCTGCAGGGTTGTGCTACTCCTGAGAGCAGGGTTTTTGCTTCCTATCTTTACTTAAACCATTTTGGTACCAAGAAGGAACCTCAAATGAAAACCTGATCTTTCTGCCTGGTTGCAGCAGGGTCTCTTCCTTTTTCAAACAACAAAAATCACATACCATATAATTCAGCACTGGACTTCTCTGTTTTCTGCTGCTTATTTACCTCCAGGTCTGCTTCTTCCCTCTCTGCAGGGAATGGGAAGCCCAGCCTCTCCTCTGGCCTCCAGCCCAATAACCATGCATTAAGCACCACTGGTCCTACCCATCCCTCATTAATCTTCCTGACTGGTTTTACTCTTCCTCTTCTTACATTTTCCCTTGCAGTTTCTCTTAGTCTGTAGCTCCAAAACCTGCACCTCGACCTTTCTCTTGGCATTCACCTCTTCCTTGGTAATTTGCAGTCCCTTGTTCTCATCAGCTAACTGGTTCCAGCTGGGGCAATAGCTAGACTCATCCTCAACCATTTCTGGTACACCATGCTGTCAATTCGAAAAGCCCAGCAGAGAAAACAACACTGGGATTTGGTGCATCTTATTATAAAGATCAGAAAGGGAGCCTTCTGAGACTTGGACCATATTTACAGAGTCACGACTCATCACCAACTTAAGGCCCACATGAAATAGTGCAGCCCTCTGTTTTACCTGACAAGAAAACATGTCAGACAAGGAGCAGCTGAGGGAGCTGGGGTGGTTCAGCCTGGAGAAAAGGAGGCTCAGGGGAAACCTTATGGCTCTCTACAACCACTTGAGAGAAGGTTGTAACCAGATGGGCATTGGTCTCGTCTCCCAGGTAACAAGCAACAGGACAAAAGGAATCAAGAGAGATTTAGAATGAATATTAGGAAAAAAATATTCACTGAAAGAGTTATCAAGGACTGGAACAGGTTGAGCCACTATCCCTGGAGGTATTTATAAGACCTGTAGATGTGATCCTTAGGGACATGGTTTAGTGGTGGACTTGGCAGTGCTGGAGTAATGGTTGGACTCAATGTTCTTAAGGGTCTTTTCTGACATAAATGATTCTATGAGTCTGTAAAAGTCATATACACTTGCAGGAGGTACAGCAATATTTGAGAGGCTGGCCCTGCTGCACAGAGCTGTTCCAGGCATGGGAATGAGCAGATGGGAAGAGTTTGACACTGTAGACCTACAGAGCTTTCCAGAATAGCTGATTTCTTTTCCTGACAGACATCCTGCATCTGAATAATGGAGATGCCACCTAGAAAGGTCTGTAGGAAACAAAAAGTATATTGTTTTACAGACAGATGGTCTAAGCCTAGGACTGAGTCTAAGCTGAGCATATGGTCCCTATAACACATGTAAGAACCAGCTACTGCCTAGAGGGACAAAGGTAACTTAATCAAGAATAAGAATACTGCAATATCACTGAGTGATTTTGTGACTTGTGGAGGTAGAGTTCATTTTAGGCAATTTTCTCATATGTTCCCTACAACTGCTCTCCTCAGTGATGATGGGCTGCAGTCCATAATAATAATAAAGACACTAAAAGTGATCTGGACACTGGAATGATTCCAGGAATAAATTCCCACCTCCCCAAAGGCTGGAACAATCTAGCAAAGAAGGGTATCACACAGCACATATGGCATGCCAGGAGGGGAGAGCTGGAGTCAATCTATTTCATCACCTACGAAGGAAAGGAGAAAAGGAGCAAGAAGAAGGAACAGCTTGACACAAAAGAACATTTCACGTTGTTTAGGACAATCTATTGGGCACTGCAGGTATGATGCAAGCAGTGTCTTTGGGTCTCCTCTTTCCCCTGAAAAAACTAACAACTTTGGACAGTAAGAAAAATTCCTTCAAGAATAGACTGAAATAGAGATACTTGCCTGATTCTTAGGAGGGGCTATGTCTTTACTGCTAATGGATGCTAAGTTACTCACATTGCTCCTCTACTCAAATTGAATTCTTAAGGTCTCACAGAGCTCCAGATCTCTATAGCTCTTTTTGCCTCTACCAGGCTCTAAGGAAGTTACACCACCACAAACTGTGTGAGCCTTTGGCTCTGCCTGAGCATATATGAGGAAGTGAAAATAAGAGATGACATATCTGAAACTAGTAAATGTGTGACAAAAGATGCATTAACTGGCTTTGCTGCAAATTGGCTAACTTCCTTTTCCACCATGTCCTAACATTGTAATGCCAAGAGAGCAGCAAGAGCACACAGAGATCATACCAGGCTTAGATGCAGGAGGAAATCAATATCCACGCTCTGCCCTGGCCAGCCATGGGGAGCCATGAGAGGCGATGCGGCAATCAGCGGGTGAGTGTCCGCAGGGCTCCGGAATCACAGCTCACCTTGGACCAGAGCTCACTTTCACCAGCTGCTCTGCAAACATGGGACATCTTGCTCAGATTTGCTTTCCTGAACTATTCTGTGCCCTTATGCAGCCAGTCTTCAGAATTTAATTCTCACCATTATTCTCTTCCACTTATATACATAGCTACCATTTCTACAGCCCTGCAATCATGCAGGAAACAAGGCTTTGGATCTGAGTTTTATGTAAATTTAACGTGTTCTGAAAAAGCGCCTTAACAAGTGCTACAGCTCTGTTTCACTGATTTCCCTTTGCATTCCCAGGTTTACATAAAGGTGCCTCAGTGGAAACTGTAATCAAGATATTTTTAAGACCTGACATATAAAATTCAGTTCTTCATAATTCATGTGCCTTTTTTCCCATACTCCTTCTCTCTGTGTTTTTCTTTAAAAAGATACCTGTCACAAAAAAGGAATATTTAGCTGGATTGTGTCTAGTTCTGTGAGATTGGTACTAAGTCCTAAGGGAGAATAGCTTGTTCATTTTTTTGCTGAGTGTAAGTTACATTAAATATGCTGGACCCGTGCAGGTTTCTGCTAAGATGTCTCCGTAAAACTGAAGTTCACTTGTCTTCTGAATGGCTGGAAGTGTTCATGAAGCATAAATCATTTCTCTTTCTCACTCAGCCCACAAACTTCATATATTATATAAACATATGGATATTAAAATTATATGTAACTTTTAAAATAAGTGGTATCTGCCTTTGAGATGCTGGGCAGGTAAATTATAGACTCACAGACTAAGGAAAAGATCTGAGGACCATTAGATATATAGTCCAATGAAATCAAAAGCAGAATAAATTAAAACAGGTAATTTTAAAAGTTGGATACTATCCAATTCCTCTATAAGAAAGTCGAATGGAACAAGGGCACTGGAACAGACTTTCCCAGTGGGAACTGAAACTAGAAGAGGTTTGGACACAGAATCTGCATTTAGTTTATTATTTTGTCAGTACTTAGACTGTCAATCTGACTTGGCTTTCTGCCTCCTCATATTAAAACAGCACAACTTTACAACCTTAGTGCTTTGGCCTGTCTCTAGGGATCTCTTGCAAACATTTACACCCTCCTGAGATCTAAGAGAATGCAGAAGCCTAGGGCATGCAGCTTTTTAAGGAGACAGGAATAACAGAACAGGAAAACGCACTGCTTTGGTAATACTGATCTTGTCTTTTGTTAAACTCGTAACATTTCCAAGCAAATGCAGACACTAATTGAACAGATTTCACATGTAACATATTTACAGTTATATATACATCCATATTCAATCTTGTGTCTACCCCATGCTGTGTGAAGGGTTCTGGGCTGCCATTAAGAAAATGGGATGGCGTTTAAATCAGGACACCCTGCCCAGCAGGCAGCCCTCCTGTGATGTCCACTCCAGTCAATGGCTGAGCAGCATCACTTCCAGCAGCACAGGAGCTGCTGGGGCCTAACTGGTCCTTGAGCACTGAACACCATTTTGAATTTCTCTGTCCTCACAGGATTTGCTTCACACTTAACTCAGCGCATTCCTATTACTTTTGCTGATTTTTGTGTTTTGATTTGCAGTCCACATGCTCAGGAGAGATACTAAGCATAAGGTCAAAACTGTTTCACATTTTGCAGTATAAGGAGTTTTATCCCTTTCCACCTTGCCCTTTAGTACTTCCATGTGGCAGAAGGCAGGGATGGAGATAAGGATTAACTTTATTTAATGTGATAATTAATGTGTGAAAAGATCCAAACCCTTCTATTTATAGACAGTTCTGAAAACAGACCAAAGCACTTTTTAAAATAAAAAAAGTATAAAACAGCATAGTTAACATTTAATTACATTAAAAAATTCCAAAAAATACTACTGCAGAGAGAAGTGCAAATGGGTTAAACCAAAAACTCCCTTTATCCATGGGCTCCCTGCAAGCAGATCCTTGTCCTCAAACTTTATTCCTGCCAGCAGCCACTTTCTAAGAAGTCCTTAAGGAACACTGTCCATAAGACGTTTCTCTCTTAAGACCCCCTTCACTGCTCTCAGCTCCATACAGTGACCTTCCTGTCTTCCATACTCAAGGTCTCTGAGAGTCCCTAACCTTGCTGCTTCTCAGCTGGTGTCCAAGGAAGGTGTCATTTCTTTTCCATGGGTGAGGGTTTCCCCTGACTCAACCATGCCATTTACAGAAACACAAGCAAAATAGTTGAGACTGAACAGGTCAAACATATCACCTGTGTTGGACCATGAGCACCAGCCTGTTATCCTGAGACATTAATGGCAAGTCTTGACTGCTTCTTTCAAACAACTGCCAAAAGTCTGCTGTGGAGCAGACAAAATTCAGGGATGGGGTTTTTTTGCAAATAGAAATACAGTGAAAATCCAAATAAAAGTCATTGGTGGGATCTGAACATGTTGTCACCTAAGGTCTTCATTTTTAATAATGTGGTATAGCCTGTGACAAGTCTATTGCCCAACTAGCAGTGCTTGGGCCTCGCCACCATGACCTTCTCTAGTTCAACAACTCCACAATTTATGGCAGTAATAGATTGTGCTGCAGGCACAAACCAACGTGGAAACTTAGAAGCCCAGTGCTGAGCCCCACCTCCAGATATCCTGCACCAGGGCTGCTAATGGGCTCTGCTGACTAGCTGTGTCCAGCATTCAGAGGTCACAGATTGTGATGGTCACAACCAGCAGCCAGGTACAGCTTCATGGGACTCAATATGCTACCTCACATTGAAATATTTCTCTTCTCACAAGGCCAAGGAGGAGAGGAACAAACTGCCTTTGTTGTGTGTCTCACCATGCAAGAAGCATTAAATGAGGCAATAAAAAAAGCTGAGAAGCCTTTTCTGTGAAAATTATGCCATTGCTGCAACGTTATTGGTTTTACGAGCTACACAGCACCTTTGATTCAAGAAAGCATTTAAGCAGGGGCAAGGGTCTGTAGTGAAGTGGTAAGAGAAGCAGGCAAGAATGCTTAAATCACAGCAGTATCTTAATTCTCAATTGCCAGGGGAGGAAAAGGAGGCCTGTCAAGCACAGGGCTAGACTCAGTGATACAAGGAAACCCTATTGTCTGACCAGGTGAGAAAATCTGTTTAGGTATGATATTTTCTCAGCGTTAGAGTGGTATGTAATACTTTGAGTAGGTTAGCATATATAATCCAAAACCACTTCTTTCCTCATCTGCAGACTCAGTGAAGCTTGTAAAGGATTCCATAAAAGTAATTTTAAATATTCATGCAATGTTCATCAACCGTGTGGCCCAGTAAACCTACAAGGATAACTTTAGGCTTTCTAGGCAACTCCTCTTCAAAAATAGTCCTCTTGCATGCAAACATTTGCCTGTGTGCTGCAATGACAGCATATGCCGCTGCTTGCAACATTAAACATTATTCAAAGGACTAATCTTCATGCTATTAACACAACAGCACACACACTGTGAATGCCTTATCTCCTCTCCTAGAGCCAAATGGAAAACAGACCTCTCTTATCCTCTTCCCTGAAGAATTTTCTCAAACAGCATCATTTTAACACCATCTCCCCCTTTTGTGTATCATGTCCAAAGAATACCCTACAAAAACATTTCCTGAGTCCTAACTAGACTTATTTTGTCAAGACTTCATCTTCTGCTGAAAGCTGGAGATGTCAACGCTGTCCTGCATCTTATCTCTAGTGCCTTGCTGTAGAAGGAAAAGCATCTCCCTTGTGGACCGAATTATATATTCTCAGCCTGACAGTAACAGATATCACTGTGCTGCATTGAGTAAATTACAGCATCTTGAACTAGACAAGGGATGTATCTTGAAATATGAAAAAAGGCAGTCACATCTTAAGATTTTGTTCAAAAAAACCACATTTTCCCTACATCACAGTGGGAACACACAGAAAGGATACAGAAAATAAGTGCAATAGGGCACTAACTAGGAACTATGATTTGGATCTCCTGCTTTGCATTGGACTGCTACAGGATAGTAGATATCAAAAAACTATTTAATCCCAAAGATTCACAGTCTTATATGTCTGGGGCTTTCATTTTTATTTTGACATGTCTCTACAATTTTCTTGCTCATTTCTTTTCCGTCAGGTCTGGTCATTCTCTGTGGCCAGATCTAAAGCCCACTGAAACTTGTCTCATGGTATTAGAAGACTCTGCTACTCAATGAGAGGCAGCAGGGAGGAAACAACCCACGCAGTGTAATACATGGAAACATTCTGTGGAGCTATCTGTCCCCAGAATACAAAACAAAAAAATCTAGCAGCCTGTTTCATATACTATGAAACTATACGCAACTTCTTCAACCATATGAATCAATTCTTCTCAATATCTGTTGTTAATATCAGATAATTCTTGTTATTTATAAAGATTAGATAATAAACCCAATAACTTATCAGAAAAAATAAGCATTTAGAAAAAGAAACATTTAAAATTGAGAGACTGCTACCAGCAAGAAGATTTCAGAGACAGCTGACTACCTTTTTGCTCCCTGCTTCAATTTTTCTACCCTTTTCAGTCTTCTATAATGAGATTTAAAGGTGCATTTGGTATTAACTGCTCTTTCAGGTCTTATCAGCAGATGAAAATCTGCTCTTGAGACAGATATTACCAATGTTTAATTCATTGTTGAGGAAAAGGATCCATGCATTTTATAACTCTTCAAAAATATGTCGATAATGCCTCTCATTGCCAATAGCTCGAGTTAAAACCCCTAACAGTGCACAGTTTTCTCTGCTTCTACAAAAATACTTGTCTTGTACAAGTACAAAAAATAATGTCCTTCTTCTCCTTACTAGCCCTTACCAGGGGAAGAATAGAGAAAAAATTTAAAAATGAGTGTTTACACATTCAATCAAAATTAATAAGTAGGCTCCATATAATAAGTAACATTAATGTCAAGGGCCATTTTTTCTAAATATTCTGCTTCTAATAAAATCCTATTTGAATTAATAAGCATTACTTCAAAACAAGGGACTCTGAACAGTCAGCCAAGCACACTCCTCAGCAAAGTATAAATGGTCTGGATAAATGAGATTAAAGTTAACTCCAAAAGCATGCAAAAGAAATAAGCCACCAAGTCCAACTTGATTCAAACTTTCATCAAATACAAAGAACTTCATCTCAGGCATAGGATACTTTTGAGTACTTCAAGACGTTTTTCAATTATTTAAAAAGATGTTACTTCAGGGTTTTCAGTCAGGTTATAATAGCAGTTGTTCCAATGACCAAAAACTTCAGTTTATCTATTTTGTTAATAGCCTCATTCCTTTTCAGTGTAACATACTGGGTCTGGTACACATCCCTACTACATTACTGAAATTGATGTGGCAAAAAAGCAAAGGCAGTAATCGAAATTTATGCAAAATATTGTAACAGAGGAAGGAAAAAACCCACATGCTTCACTTTTTTTATTGTTTCCCCAAAACAGAATTTGAAATTTGCCTGATTGCTTTGTTTTATACCCTCATCACTGATGACTCTGAGCCTGCACAGATCTGGCAATAATGCTAATGATTTAGCAGCCTATGCCTACACCAAACTGGAGCTGAGAGGGAGTGTGCAGAGACATAAAATAAAGCTGTTCTGGGATATTTTCAATAATACAGTATTGTGACAGCAAGGAGAAGTTCTGTGAAATGTAATAGACCATTATAACTGACTTACCAAGGAAATATTTTTGGAGAAAAATTGTAATAATCCTTTTGCAAACTCCAGCCACCGCCAATCCAAGTCTCTAGGATCTGTGATGAGTTGTTTCTGCTTGTGGCTACGTGAAATGTTCCCAAAGTCTGGTACACAAACAGGAATCAAGATGACCATCTTTTTCTCTCGAGAAGACTGGGTATTGCCTGAACAACTAACCATCTGCCTCTGTACATGGCCTGATATGGAGTCAAAAGCTATTTGCAGTCACTACTGCTGTCACTGCCACATGGTACCCTATAATATCTGCTTTTTGTATCTCAGCAGGCTCAGTATGCAAAAACCCCAGGCTATACTGCTGGTACAGTGAGATGCAATAAAAGGATATCAAAGATTATGAAAGGATATTTCAGCAGCAGCTCCTGGCCCTTGAAAGGCAGAATTAGGTATGAGGAGAAGGTTATGTTGACTGAGATGACAGCAGAATGGAGACGGCTACTGCATGCTGGAGTAGTGGCCCAGGCAAAAAAGGTAGCCGTGTGATATAGAAAAATGAATAGGAGAAGTTCTGGAATTTACAGATAAAGCAGATGATTCCTCGGTTGCTTGGCAAGGACTCTTTGTTCCTTCTCCAGCATAAGGAGAAGTCCATAGCTGTATGAAACAGGATGTCAGTGTCCTCTGGAAGCTCACTTGCCCAGATTCTTACTCATCTATGATTAATCAGTTTAGCAGTAACAAGCCAATGCGTATACTTTGCAGAAATGGGTTCACAAGACAACTGACCATGAGCTGTCATCCAATGGTACTCAGCAGAGCTGACCCCAGCCAGTACCTTCTTTAAGAAAGCAGGGGGTTTAAACTCTCTCAGTTTTGCCAACAAGGACATTGCACCAAGGCCAATAGCAGACTGCACTCTTTGCAACACAAACCACATCTTTTGTAGTCCTTGGTCCCAGAATTTGCAATTTCCTTCCCACAAATGCAATCAAAACAAACAACATAAGTCTTGATATCTGAAAAACTCCTCTTTGTAGTAGTTCCATTGTGTAAATTTCACATTTATAGGAAAAATAAAACAAAACAAAAATACCCCCCACTCTTTCCTATCAGGACTGCTGTGCAAAGATGTCCAAGAGCATATACTTACAATACAACTGAATGTGCAATGTTGGGTAATGACCCCTCCAGTTGTGCGTTATATATATGTAAAGTTGCCACAGTAAAGCACCACATTAGTTCTGCTCTATTTCAGTGTTCACTAGCTAATGCAGAGGTGACAGCATCAGAACAAATACCTGAAAAGAGCAGGACTGATGGAAGCCAAGCTCATATCAAGACTTGGTGCTTTGAGAAAAGCCCTTGCCTCAGCCAAAACACAAGTGAACCAGGGCTGAATTATGACACTGTGTACAAATCCTTTGAAATGAAATGGTTCTGACAGAAATATTTGCTTAGTCAGATGATTTCAGGCTTTGACGGGATGTTGGTACATAAGTCCACTGATTTTAGGAGAAGGAGAGGTATTATAGGACAAAACAGAATAATACAAAAACTGTAGGCTGAAAGTTTTCAGGGAACATTTGCTTACAACTTAGTCATATTCATGTCCTTTGGAGATGTACCATTCAACTTGGAAACCTCTCTAAGCAGTGTCTATTACCACTGATAAAGGGGAACGTATTCACCATCCTTTAAATAAAAAAGACCATTCGTTTTACCCTTCTTGATTGCTTTTTCTCTATTGTCATTACAATAAGAAAGCACAACAGCTTTTCTACTCTAAAGCTACTCACTACTGTCTGTGTCTTTTCAAGGGAACAGAGACTGACACAAAAATACAGTGAGTACCCAGTAAATTTCACCTCAGGCTCCTATAGAGCTAGTAGGCACACACTGGTATGAGATGACTCTAAATGAGAGACCTTTATTAAAGGTGATGTAACAGTGGCAGACTAAATACAGGAATTACTCATTGTAAAATACACTTTTCTTCCCTCCTATTGAAGAAATACTGCACTGTCTCAAAAGACAGTTCTTCCAAACTGAAACTGCCACCACAGAACGTCCCTTTTCAAAAGGATTTTTCCCCAGCAGGCTTTTCTGATGGGTGTCCTTGAAATTTTGCAGAGGCAAACAACTGCAGCACTAAAATGATCATTTGGCAGCTTGCTGATGTTTGCTGAATGTCTCTCTGAGCCAGCTCCTGCTTTGTTTTCTTCTCCCTCTTACAGTGATCTCATACAGCATGGGTATCTCAGAGAATGATGTGGAACTGCAGTTCCAAGTTTTCTTTTTTTCCTCTCAAGACAAAGACAGGTATTTGCTTGAGATAAAGTGAAATACTCTATGCAGCTTAACTCCACTGCAGTTCAGGTGTGAGCGCAAGTGCATCTGCGTATCAGAGGGTTAGAAAGCTTTGTTTCACACTAGAATAAAATCTAGGATCCAAATGCTCCAGAAATCTGAATCTGATGTTCTCCTCTCTAATTTGCACTGCACAAGCTCTGGTAGTGTAAAGTGAGAAGGTCAAATTACTTGTATTCCTTAAACGAAATAAGCACAAAAGCTTTTGCTTCATTTCCTTTTCAGTAGGTAAGGTTAGGTCTTACAGAAAACCAGTGCATTCTCACTGCTTATAGGTATTTATCAGGAAATGGTTTTGACCCTTAAAAGATGATTATCTGCCTCTGCTATTTATCTGCTCACTGAATTTACACTGAGCTTTCAGAAACAAAAAATATCCTTGACTCTTTGCAATTCAACTCTAAGCAATAACTGACAAAGCCAACATATTGCTGAAAAATCTGCCTATCAAATATCATACTTTGTGTCTTTTCTACCTGCCTAGTTCCATCCTCCCACTGGATAACAGAAAATACAATTTCACTTTTCAGAAACCAGCCAGACACCTCTTCAGTGTTCAAGCTCACCCTTACATAGCACATACTACTCCTTAACATTTACTTCTGACACCTTGAAGGTACGTATGTAGCAAAGGGAACGGGGAACGCACACCAGTGCCTGAGTCTAGGTTTCACCAGCAGAGCTTTCAGGACCATCAGATCAATTTCTTTGTGTTTCCACTGTCAAAGTGGCAGACACTAAAACAGAAATGTTGGTTCTGAGGCATGTCCTGAATGCACGATAGTGTATGTGGCACAATATAGAAGTTTTATTGGCCCTTGTTAAGGATAACATGCATAACTTGGTGTGGATGTAAAACTTTAGCCAATAAAACTTGTGGCCATAAACTTTTGCTAATAAAAACCTTCTATGCTTATATCATCAAATATTTTCTCTTTCTCTAATTATATTGAAATACAGTAATATGATGAGCAGGTAGATGCAGACATTAGGCCAGTATGAGATGCTTCTAACTGTGGTACATCACAAGATATAAACCTGATCAAATCTGACTGGCAGTAATTCAGGAAGGCTTAAAATTTATCATGGCAAACAGATCTATGATTATCACAGAGGAGTTATTGCCTCCTGCGTAATTAGTTTGCTCTCACCGAGCTAGCCCATGGCTTACAGGCATCTTGAAATGTTGTAAAACACCCTAGACAAAGATGACTACGCTGATGAAAAAGCACTCTCCACTGCAACACACAGGCCAGGAGAGCTCTGTTAGCCCTCTGTACAGGGACTAATGCCTTCAGAGCTGAAGAACCTGGTTTATATCCTGCTGCCTCCACTTGGTATTTTATGTGCACAGCTGGCTAATGACCATGTTGTATTATGTATAAAACCATTTACTGTGATATGCTCGTGTTGTTAATATGCTGTAGAGTATTTCTGTTCTGCTTAAGGGGCAACTCTGGGAAACATTAATGCTGGATGATATGAAAACAAGGGTAATTCCAGTCCAGACGGCAAGAAGTAATCCACAAAGTGGCCAAACATTTCCATCTGCTCAGTGAACAAAGAGACTTTCATGGCTCAATTTATGCTTTCTGTTGTCAGCTGCCATCACAGTGAGTAAGGAATCCTCCTTGCATCCACAGAACCCATGCTGCTGAATGCTGCTAGCAGTGCTTCTCTTCGGTGGCCTCCATGCTCCTTGTCCTTAGCCCGTGCATGAAGCTTTTGGGCTGTTTTGACTACTTCTAGTCCCTTTGCAGCTTTCCCCAGCAAAGTGATGCTGAATACAAGGAGCTTTCTGCTACACCAAAAGACACCAGTGGTCTGAACGTATGAAGGTTTTGAGAGTGTGGTGCTGGCAACTGCACTGTCTTCTCAAACCAGCAACTTATCACACACCTCTTGACAGTGTGAAACAAAAACCCCTTTGGTTCAGCCTGTCCTGTACGGTTAATCTGTGGAATCTCTGCATCCTAAGAGGCCCTTGTCTGCTCAGTGTAAAAGCAATGATGTGCAGAAAGTAGGCCTGTTACCTTCTCACTACAACTTGTAATTACAGCCAACTTTTTCCCCCTCTTTTTTTTACTGGTTTTATACTTTCACTGATGCATCTCTGGAGTGGCTTGAAGAGACAAAATAATGAAAAACACCACAAAGGCACCTTAGAGAAAGCCCCTAGAGACCTTACTCCATAAGATTACAAAAAAATAATATGAGTGGCACCTAAGATGTGTGGATCTGCCAGCATACACATGCCATGCACAGTTTTGCTGCTTGCAGTAAATCTGACTGGGAGTTCCAGGTCATTACCCTGTGAGTATCAAGCGGTGTAGAATGAACTGCACTTAGTAAAATTTCGCAGCTGCTTCCTTGCACTCCCTTCTTCCATCTTCTTTCTCAGCAGGATATTTTTCCAGAATGAGTGTAACAGGAGTGATGGAGGAGCTCTGGCTCCCTAGAGTGGCCAATCTGCTACATCACCGATACTGGAAAGATGACTCAGCCCACTTCACTGTTCTGTGCCTCAACAGAGACTTCCAACAGTGTTTATAAACTTCGCCTGTGCTGGTGCTGATGGATACTGGAACTTGCACCACAATATGGAAATGCACAGGTGGTTAACATCAGGGCTTACTTCATGTGAAACACCTAAGCCCCCTGCTCACACTGCAATGAACACGCAGTGATTCCTGAGACACTCAGACAGTGTCAGGTGCCCAGGTATTCCCCACCAGCCCTGTCACCCTTGCCATCCTGCATCCTCAGTGCAGCCTGCAGAACTCACACGATGACTGCAACAACCATAGATTCACAGAATTTTAAGGTCTGGAAGAGACCTTAAAGATCATCCAGTCCCAACCCCCCCCCGCCAAGGGCAGGGACACACCTCACACTTGACCAGGTTGGTTAAGGCCTTATCCCACCTGGCTTTGAACACTGCCAAGGTTGGGGCATCCACAACCTCCCTGAGCAACCTGTTCCAGTGTCTTGCCACCCTCACAGTACAACATTTCTTCCTAATATCTGACCTAAATTTCCCCTCCTTCAGTTTGTACCCATTACTCTTTATTCTGATGAAGAGCTCCTCTCTGGCTTCCCTGTAGGCCTCTTCAGACACTGGAAGGTTGCTGTGAGGTCTCCACACATCCTTCTCTTCCCCAGCATGAGCATTACAATGTGCTGCACATGAAGGCCATTCAACAATTTCAGCTCCTTCAGAAGGAAGCTGGCTGTGAATGTTTCTGCAGGGACTCCAATATACCTTCGGGTCCCTTGATCTGGAGCACTATGCTCTGCTTGGATTAATTTGTTCAATAATTTTTCTATTGGCTTGGGCTGTTGGTAGATCCACCTAGTTCTGAAAAATCATAACTGTGATTCTCCCCTGCTATAGTTCCACAGAAGCAGGAATGGGTTTGCAGGCTAGACTCTCAGATAACACAGTGGGAGACATGGCAGCCTGAATCAGTCTTTCACAGGTCTGCCACAAAGACAACCTTCTCAGGCAGCTATGACCAGAGAAAGAATGCCCAGCTCATGTTCATCCTTATCAGGGGAAGGCAGACTTAAATGTGTTTGTTTATAACAGCATTAAACTTTGCTGAAGTATTTTAATAAGTATGTAAAAAGAAGAGGGTCTCAAAAAGAACCATTTTTTCTCTGATGGAGGAAGAAGGAGAGAATCTAAATTAAAATAGGTATGTTTTCATACACAGAAAATAAGTGTGAAGAGTTGTGATATTTTTCTGTGAATAACATCCACAGAAGCAGGCTACACTTCATGATGTTACTCTGCCTCTGAGGGTAGGGGAAGCTTGTTATCATTTTTTGTGGTGGTGTGAGGAATTTTTCTATGGAGTTTTCTCATTCACTGATCCTAACCTACGTAAGAATCACTACGAGGTTGCACTTATAATCAAGACACAAATACCATTAGTGGGCAAAAGAAGTTAACAGGCAAAGGTAAAATCTAGAGGGTGGGTACAACATTTGTTTTTGATGTATGTTTTGTGTCTCCCATTATACATATACACACTGCATGCTTACATAAACTTTAAGGCTGTGGCAATTCATCCCTAAAGAAATGAAGATCAGTGCTACAGTTTAAACTAAACTCTCTTTGTCAGGAGAGCCTAAAGCCATTGTTCTTTGTAACATTTTATTTATGGAGGTGTTCTGGTGATGCAGATTGATTTTTCTTGGCTCTGTATTTCACTACCTCACCTATCTGAAAGTGGACATTGCTAGTACATTGATTAATGAATTGAAAGTTTTCTAGTTACACTGCTGTTTCAGTACACACTTCTCTTCATTCCCCACTGATGATCTCCAAAGGTCCTCTCAATAAATCACAAACAGCATTACTACACTGAGGTTGCCCTCACTGGACTCTTTTCTCCTCCACCAGGAATTAAGAAATGCCAATTGTAAGTCTATATGGAACTGAGAATCCAGGCTAAGTCTGACTTCTGCAGGACACTAGACTGAAGCAAAAGCTTTTCTAGAAAAAAGATTGAGGATATACCAAGTGCTAGAATAAGTAACTCACAAATCACGGGACTTGATTCCAGTATTTTGAGCTTTCCCCTTTATGTTAAATTGTAACATAAAGACAATCACCATAAAATTTATTGGGGCAGTTACCAGGCATTTGATTTTCTATGTACATATTGTGGATTCAGAATGGTTTTGACAGCAATGGCTGTTTCTGCTTGAGAGACACCACAAGTACCAGGATTATGACACTCTGTAATGCCCAATGCCGATTATTGCACAAGTGAGACAGTTTTTTTACCACACATGAAATATTTTATATTGCCACAGTTGGAAAAGTTACTTTATATTCTGCTATAAATATGAAGAAAATATTACTTGGAGAATCTCTAAGATAAAGATGCACAAGCTGAAGCAACCATTTTGAAAAATCCATCTGTAAACAGATGTTGTAACTTACTTGGCTGGTGCACGAACACTTGAACTTCCAGCAAGCTATTGTAAGAGCAGATTAGAACTAAAGGAAAGACAAGCAGTCTATAAAATACATCAGTGTTATGGCAGAAATTGTTCTATGAGTCCCCTGAAGACAGTATCATCTCATATGAACTATCTTATTTTATTGTACTTGACATGATACTGTGCTGAAGACTTTCTTAAAGAATATTTGTAATTTAGGATTCTCCGTAAGTAGAACTTTGTGCAAACAACAAACTAGGTCAGGTCATCAGATTCAGACTGAATGACATACTTAATGCACTGTTTATCCTATTCTTTTCAAATTAAATATTTATTTAACTGCAGGATGATGGGGATTTGCTTTGCTTTGATCTTATTTGGAACACAGTGAATGCATACAGTGAAGGCACTAGGATGGGATGCCAGAGTAAATTACTCTATCCTGAAACATTAAAATGTGCCCTTAAAATTTCATTTTTCCAAGGCAACTAAATCTTACCCTCTCCCTCTGCACATTTTATTTACATAGGATAGTTTTCAGCAAAACACTGTGCTAACATCAAGTTAGTTGTAATATAACGTGTGTGCACATATATATGCATGTGCAGTACACCTTCACTCCAGAAAAACGCTGAGATCCACTGCAGCAGGCATACAAACTAACTAGCAAGAAGCCTGATCAGGTACCTACCAGCTACACTACACTGTTTCTGTAATGTAAAAACAATCTCAGCACAACAGGCATGTGTTCAAATTATTAACTCTCAAATCAGAGTCCTGAGCAGGTGATGAGCTAGTTTTATGGTGGGCTTTTTCAGTGTATCATTTCACTGAATTCATTACTGCTGTGGAACAACTACTTCAATACAGATGAACTGAAATGACTGAGGTTCATCTAATGTTTGACTTTGCTATACTGAGAACCAAGAATGTGAATTAGCAGATATCAAGTTAAATTTACAACAGTTTGACCAGGGACTGGGGGGATGGGGGAAATTAAAAAAAAAAAAGCGTTGGGATAGGAAGTTCAGGTACATCACAAGAATTCTGATACGGTCTCTTCTCTTTTGACCCATACCCTATTTATGTACTGCATGCAGCTTTCCTCTTCCATCAGTGACCCAGAAAATTAGAAAAACAGGTCACACATACAGAAATGCTGGAGGAACTAATAGTTTAGAAAAGAGATGACTCATGGGGAAGATGATCACACTCTATAAATATCTTCAAGGCAATAACATAAACGTACAAATGAAAAATGGGAATTGCTCTGTCTCAGAAGTTGGTAGGTAAGTTGGCAGTATAAGCCAAGGAAAAGAATAACTGGCAAGTGAATTGAGTCTCCAGGGATGTTGGCTAGGAACCATTACTGTAAATATTCAAGAGCAGGTAAAATCAATACTAGTGGGAAAGACGCAGTGAGAGACCTGCAAGACCCCTGGAGCTAGACTAGATGTTTCCAAGGCATCATTTCTGGTGCTATTTTTGCTATCCATGACATTATGGTAAGGCCTAGACAGATAAAAGATTATACTCACCGAAGTAAATGTGGTTGCTTGATTTACAATTATCTGTAAGCAGGTGTTTCATTGACTCGGCACCTGCCATACACTTCCTAGCAGTGCTAACTTTTATGACATGCTAATGGAGAAGGTACTACACACCCCTGATACAAATTCATAGTTGCTAATTATACTATTAATAACATTGAACTTATCTGCTGCTAATCTTATTGATATAAATAGTATTATTAACTCCATCAGGCGTCAGCAGTGATGTTGAATGACACAGCGCACAGTAATCTCCCTGAATGACTCATTAGGCTCACAGAAAAGGACGACCTTCTTATACAGCTGCACCTGGCCTGCCTGAGGCATTAATGGCTCAGATGTCTTTACTTCCCATCAAACCAATAGCTGGTGAAGTGCTGTGACGTATTTTTATTACATTTAAAAAACAAACCAGAACATTCTCCAGCATATGAGAGCTAGGACTGCAATGCCAAACAATAACAGGTTGCCTGTTGCACTTCAGGCTTCTTTGCAGTGCATAAGCACTGGGATGCACTGCCAACAAAACATGTTTCCATAGGAATTATAGCTCATTTAGTGACTCTGTAGTTACTTGGTAGTTCTTCTCAACCTCCACATTCAGTACCACTGCACCACATCTTATTTCTGTACTCCCATAAACCCTAAACAGCTGCATCACACTCCAGGCCTTTATTTGTTACACTAGCGAGCACCAGAAATTTTCTTATTTTGCCTCAATACTCGTAAAACATTTGGCACTATTACAATCTTTTTTTCTGGCAGATATGAAACTAAAGCTAGCCATGAGTAAAGTCAAAGCAACTAAAACTCTACATTTAAGAAAGAAACTTAAAATCCCTGGAGTGTGATTTTTCCATAGGACTTCCCATCTTTATGGCACCCCACACAGGCAGAGCACCGGATCCAAGCATTGTGCTTGCAGCTGGGAACACTCAGCATTTATGCAAATCTGGCCTAACATACATCCTACCAAGTACCTGCATAATTAGGAATGTGCTCATTGCAGCACAGAGTATTTTGGCATTGTTCAGGCTTATCCACTGCCTGCCAGCAATCCCTGGCCTTATTCACTGCACAGTTTCCGAATAAGATAAGGGCTCAACCAAGATCAGATTCAATCCCTGCACAATCTTGCAACTTTCCAGTGTGTCCTGTATGAGGAAGTCACTCTGTGGAAGAAAACGGTATGTGAGCCCCTAATTAAAGACCATGTCATAGTGTATGAGCAGAAAGAGGGCGAGTTAAGACTGGAAGGACAATCAATCAGAATTCTTGAGTCTATGACACAGGAGGACTTCATCTATCAACTTCTTATATGATTGCCACTTTTGAAAAAAGCAGAGTAAGCATATTTTCATAGGTAATAATGTAAAGAAACAGCCTCACTAGACTTAGGAAAGCACTATCCTGCAGTTTCCTACAATTCTTTAGAAATCCACAAACGCTAAATGGCATGGTACACACAGGAGGATGTGGGGGTTTGACAAGACCCATGTAGTGCCTCCTGTTCCCTATTTAAAAATTCAGAGATGAATATGAACTAGCTCAGCTACCTAGTGCTTTACTCCAGACCTGTGACCATTCTCTCCCACTATCACATAATGAAGGGATCAAAAAATTCTTAGCACAGAAATTTTTTGCTCAGTGTTTGTATTAAATCTGGCAAACTACATCTCTGCTTCATCACTGATTCCAACCATGTGTCATCATTGCATAAATGATGCTTGCAGTTTTGGGTAAGTCAATTTGAGCAGTGATTAGTTTTCCTATCTGCTAAACCTTTAAATATTTGATTTGCAAATGAGCATGACTTTTCATCCCAACTATTTTCCCCACTATTTCACCTATATTTTGGACAGGTACATATATATCCTGGAAGATAGCCTTACCAAGCATCATACAAGTGCAGTTTCTCTTTATGTTTATAGACTTATAATGTGTGTTGCTTTCGATCCTTACTATACTTTAATCTCTACACTCACCATGGAAGAAACAGAATAACCGGTTAAACCTCACCTAAGCCAGATGCCAGGGAGCCCAGTTTGAGGCATAGAGGAAAGCAGACAGCTCTTCAAGCCTCGTTCCTAGTGAAGTTTTCTGGCTCTATTTCTACATGATTCCCTTCCCTCCCATGCTCAGCACAGGCAGCCTTCTTGGCCCAGTAATTTTGCCCAGACTGGAGAGAGCCTTGAGTTGCTCCTAACCTAAATAAATGGTCACTATTCAACATGACCTCCAGGAAGATTGTGTATACAGGAACAGCAAATACAACCATACCTGCATCATTAGAGACTTCTGCAAAAAGAATAGTTAAGCAAACAACTTAGTGGTTTTGGTAAGTCTTAGACAACAATCTGTGACAGCAGCAAAATTATAAAAAGGGCAACTTCAGCCCTAAAGAGAAACAGGGAAGCAATTTACACTGGTGTGGCCTCACCTTGAATATTGCAGTTTTGGGCACCACAATACAAGGAAGATATTAAGCCATTAGACAGTGTCCAAAGGAGGGCAATGAAGATGGTGAAGGGCTTGGAGGAGAAGCCATGTGAGGAATGGCTGTGGTCACTTGGTCTGTTCAGCCTGGAGAGGAGGAGACCAAGGGGAGACCTCATTGCAGTTACAACTTCCTCATGAGGGGAGGAGGAGCGGCAGGCACTGATCTCTTCTCTCTGGTGAGCAGTGACAGGACCCCAGGAAATGGCCCGAAGTTGTGCCAGGGGAGGTTTAGGTTGTACATTAGAAAAAGGTCCTTCACCCAGAGGGTGGTTGGGCACTGGAACAGGCTCTCTAGGGCAGTGGTCACAGCACCAAGCCTGACAGAGTTCAAGTGTTTGGATTGCACTCTCAGACACACATGGATGAGTCTTGGGGATGTGCAGGGCTAAGGGCTGGACTCAATGATCCTCATGGGTCTCTTCCAACTTAGCATGTTCTGTGATTCTGTGAAGGAAGAGAAAGAAGCTGGCCTAAATGTCTCCAAACAACCCTCTTGGCCTTGACTCTTCCAAAAATGGATGAAATTTACTTCACTTGTCCTCATTTTGTAAGTTCTGTATTGCAGAAGGAGTAAAGCCAAACCTCACAGTATCCTTGAGGAGCCTTGGATGCTCTCTGGTGGGAATCAGGAAAGATTTTCCCACCCATGCTTACTTGGCCAGGCTTCTTCCAACTTAGCCCAAATATTCCCTTGTCTGAATATTTATTGCTATTCTGAGGCATCAGAGCAGCTGCAGCTAGAGCTGTGGACACTGTACAGAGAGCTACTGCTGTGCTATATAGCAGAGTCCTTTTTCTTGAGGGCTGGCTGGTGAACATTCCTTGGATGCTCAAGAGCATGCAGATCACTATGAGATACTGAAAAAGAATTTTCTGAGGGCCTCGAGGGATATTTTTTTTGCCTATCTCCCTTGCATAATGCATAGCTTGCCTGTTAGAATCATGTGGACATATTTAAATTAATACATTTCTTGTCTCTGCTGCTTCCTGCCAGGAGCATAGCTTAAGGTCCTGAGAAAAGCAACTCCTCAGTCTACCTGGCTTTTGGGCTCAACATAAGGAACCCTTGATTGACCATCTGAGTAAAAAATTATTTACCATAATATTTATTGTCTCTTTTTGTCTTTAGCACTCCTAATCACGAAAAAAATGCTCAATTTGCTATACAGATAGCACGAAAAACAGACAACAGACTGGGCTGAATACAATCAGTTTCACAATTCAATTTATCCACCTCCTTTTAGGTACTTCATTTGTTCTCTGTATTAACAAATTGTGTAGGATGAGCAAGGATCAGTTACTCAGATCTGATATACCAATCACACAAATCCAGGAGGTATATCTATTTCTGTGGCTGACAGTCCCCTTTCTCTCCTAAGTCACAGTCATAATCTGTAGACTGAAACACTGTGACCTTTCTGGTCTACCTGCAGGATTGTTCACACTGTCTGGCTCTATGCGTGGAAATGCTGAAGTTTAGTCTTCGTAATCATGTACATCCAGCACAACTAACTCCCATCTACCCATATAAAATGATCTCACAATAATTAGTCTGTGTGTGTGCACACGTGTATCTTTGTGCCTGTGCCTACGTGTAAGTTCATGAGCTTCAGACTCTTGGCTACGGTATTATGCTTCACACCAAGCCAAACAATAAGCTCAGAGTTATCACAGATGGCTTAAGTACAGCCAAAGCCAGGCAGTAAAAATTAAAGGTTCAATTTTGTCTTTTCATTCAGGATGTCAGTGCCTCTTTCATACAAACTTTCTAGTTGTCAAGTTTTCATGATATGAGTTCTTGGGACTGGTGCTGTTTAACATCTTTGTCAGTGATACGGACAGCTGCTGAGTGCACCCTCAGCAGGTTTGCCAGCATCACCAAGCTTTTGTGCAATCAACATGATGGAGGGCAGGGATGCCATGCAGAGAGACTGACAAGCTAGAGAGTCGGGACCATGCAAACCATATGAAGTTCAAAAAGGCCAAGTGCAATGTCCTGCACTTGGAATGGGGCAATGCCAAGCACAAATACAGGCTGGGCAGAGAATGGATGGAGAACAGTCCTGAGGAGGACCTGGAGAGTTCTGGTGGATGAGAAGCTTGACATAACCTAGCAATGTGTGCTTGCAGCCCAGAAAGCCAGTTGTATCCTGGGCTGCATGAAGAGAAGTGTGGCCAGCAGGTCAAGACAGTGATTCTCCCTCTCTACTCCACTCTCCTAAGACCCTTCTTGCTGTATTACATCCAGCTCTGAAGTTCTCACAACCCAGGAAAGACACGGACCTCTTGGAGTGGGTACAGAGGAGGGCCATGAAGATGACCAGAGGGCTGGAGCACCTCTCCTATGAGGACAGGCTGAGAGAGATGGGATTGTTCAGCCTGGGGAAGGAAAGGCTCAGAGCAGCCTTCCAGTACCTAAGGGGCACAAGAAAGCCCCATCTCTGGAAGGTTGTAAGGCCAGGTTGGATGGGGAAGGGAGGTGTCTAGTGGAAGGTGTGGCAGGGGGTTTGGAACTAGATGATCTTTAAGGTTCCTTCCAACCCAAAACATTCTGTGATTCCATGATTATTCTCTGTCATCATTGCCCTGGTGAGTGACTGGCAGTATTTCCCCCAAGCAGTGAAGCAGCATCAGGAATGCTCTCATTTATGGAGACCTCAGAGAGCTGCCTTTGCGAAGCTGACATTTCCACCATGTGGAAGAGCAGGCTGCACTCATCACTCTCACAGTGTAGGGACTAAAAAGAAAAGATGTGAAAAGACAGGCAGCTTTTCAGGGAACCCTGGCTCAAAATATGCGAATCCTGCTTGAATAAAAATTAATCTGGGAGATTAATTTCAAGATGTGGGTGATGGCAAAGATAAACTAGAATGCTAAAGCGCTTAAGTATTCAGGGTCACCTCCAGCCTCAAAAGGCATCGTATTTTTCATTCTTAAAGTACAACAGGAGATATGACAGGCAAAACACAGATGACAAATAAAGTTTCATTCTGATTTCTGTATTTGAAGGCCCACTCACATCTCTCACTCAGGACAGATTCTCTCCTGCAAGCACAGGACCACAAGTGCTTGTCCCTTTCCAAGTCTGAGCACTTCTAATGGATTCTTGCTGAGATGCTCAAAGGCTCTCCCCAGTCCCACTGCTCTATCCACACTTTAAAGCACTCCTTTTCATGTCTGCCCATGATCTACTAAACTTTACTCCTTCATTCTCTTTATTAATATTCATGCTAATTATATCTCCACCTGTTTGTTTCACAGTGGAGACTCTGTCCAGATCTCCCACACAGATCAGCAGAGGCTTGATGATGTAGCTCACTTAGGATGAGAACAAAGATACACATAACAGGAAAGCATTTGAATTAACTAAAGAACACTCTGTTCCCCAAATACTGCCAAACAGATCACACAGGGGAAGGAAAAAACCCAACCAAATCCCAAATAGAAAAAAGGATATTTATAACAAGGCTATGAGATAGCAGTAGCAAGCAGACAGTCAGAATTTGTGTTTTGTACAGGCAGTTACAACACCAATAGGTCAGTTCATCCACAACTCTGATTTCAGAGAAGAGTTTTATCTCTATTCTACCAAAACATTGTTAGGGAGAAATTCTTTTCTAGCACACTTGTGTCTCACTTTTCCAAAGAAAAGCAGCACGATCATAGATGACTATCATCACTTCCCTGAAGACCAACCACATCCCTGGGGTTCAGTTATCTGATACCTGGCATGCTGCAGGACAGCCATGAGAATCTGGCCCAGCTTTGTTGTACAAAAATGGTTACTGAGCTGTGAGACAACCCATAAGCTAAGGCCAAGCAAGACAAAAATGCAGACACAAATGAAACTACTGAGATGGTTCCAGTCAGTGCCTCAAGACAGAAACAGTGACACAAGAAGCTATAAAGCCCTAAGAAAAACATGGAGAATCAGAGACAGCAATTTACCACAAATGGTCAAGGATAAGCCTGACTGAGCAAGCCATAGAGGAGAGCCTTTTCCCATCTGACATGATTAGCTGCCAATTAATCCACCACCCATTAGACCTCTGCAATCAACACAATGATGTTCTGCTAGCCTAGGAGTATTTTTATCCTAGTTGACTAGTACATGCGTTAGTCAATAAGTTATCACTGTGGACTCTTAAAATCTGCTTTCACAGTCTCTCTGCACACAGAGATGCCTAAAGAGAAGTGACCCACTAGAGGGAGGGTTAGAGAGTCTCTCAGTCTGCGGGAGGAATTTGCTAGCACATTAAAATGATAAGCGTTGCAACCAGACACTTCCATGGGGCTGCAAAGCAGAACCAGAGAACAACACTCCTTATTTTGTTCAGGACTTAACTGCACAGAGGCAGGCAACATGCTGATACAGACACATGAAAGCAAGTGCATTGGTCCTTTCTACCATTTGGAACAGCATGCCAGCAACATGCTGTTTCTGAATATCTTTTTCTGAATATCCTATATGTATCTGGAAATGATATCCCAAAAGCACAGTAAGGGAAGCTCAAGAGAAATAAATAGACCGAGTGACAGTGTTGCTGCTGCTACTGCCATTTCTGCTGCTTAATCTGACTGGTGATATGAAAAGAAAAAACACACAGAGACGACAGCTACTTTAGAGCCAAGACTGTCAGATCAGCTCTCTGTTTCTCACAAAGCAGCAATACATCTAAATTCCTGTGCCCCAGAATGGGCACCCGAGAGAGCATTTTCCAAAACCTCCACTAGTAACTTATCTTAGGTACCTCTTTAGGTCATGACCCAGCAAGGTAATCTGTATCTAGTAGGACTGCGAAATCAGAGTGCTCATGGATGCTCAAGATGCATTGCCCAGTTGTTGTCTTTACAGTGCCTACATATTTTCACTTCCCCTGTGTCATAAGAACTTAAAAGGTTTAAAAGAGCATAAAGCTTAAGCACCTGTTTATGCTGCCAGAATACGAAAAAAGTACAAGCCAACATACTATGGTTTTTTTGCCTGTGTGTTGAATGGAAGGGTGGAAATAATGTAATAGGCAGCTATTAAATAATACAGTTGATAAAAGGAACCAGAACACACACTGTGAGCACATTTAAATTAAAACTCATACTGACATCCTGTGACACTACTGGGACACAATGTAAAATGGGGTTTAGGTGAAACTCTGTTGCAACACTGAAGAAATCACAGACTACAGCAATGTTACCTTTAGAACTGACTGGAAAAGGAGGAAAAAAATGAAATGGAAATTATTTCCTCTATTTTTTTCTCCTGTGTTGAAAATCTGTACTGAAATCGTAAATGCATCTTCTCTCACTTGAGTAGGCAAAGAGTCAAGGATCTTTAGCACTCTCAGCAGACTTTATTCTCTTGCACATCACATTCTGCCACTGTGATGTTCACTGGGACTGAGTATGTCAGAACCATTAGCAAAAGCAGAACAAAATGCTGCACTTCTTAAAAATCAGTAAATAATTCTGGATATGAACAAAAATGTCCACATTAATGGGGCCTTCATGTCCACACTGGGGGACAGAACAGTGCTATGCATCCCGGAATCCCTGACAGTGCACTGCACCTCTTACATCAGAAAACAGAAATGACAAGTTTCTCTTGGCCTCACATATCCATTCCTGTATGATCACAATTCTTGGTAACAGCTGGAAAGAAAAAAGATTATAACTTTCTAATTTACTTTCTAATATACTTACTACACAAAGTAAATATTTATACTGTATGTGTGAGACCAAGGCATGAGAAAGCAAGCAGAAGAAAAGGTCTGAGCTGCCCCAAGTGCTTTCAGATGGACAATCAGAAGATCCAAAAGTGGAGACAGGGATAAGACATGAAAAGCTAGAGATTACATCAGGTCTATACTGCTGTTTCAATTTAATGGAAACATTTCTTTTTTAATTTTTGGTTCTGCTTCCATCTGATAGTGTGCCATATAGAGTCATTAAACGCTGAGTGGATTTTTATAGCCGCTATTAGAATTGAATTTTATCATCCTCCAAAAAGATTTAATAAATTAAATTTCAAAGGCAAAAATAATGACTTACTACTGTACACATTCCTCCATTTTCACTGTGAAAGAAATTCATCAATAAGGAAGTTTTCATCTGATAATCAATATCCATCAAATTTTTTGAGCCAAAGACTAATATATGAATTAGTGACATACAGCAACACATTCCTGTTCTCCCTGGGTCCCAGAGCCTAAGCATTTGCATGAATCACTAATGCACTGAATTGTTGATTCAGATCAACAAAGCTTTCAAATGCACTGTCTTGTTGATAACCTCTATAAAACACATCCATAGCTCAGAAATGCTGATCCACACTAAGGCACTTATTTCCCAGTACTTAACTATACAGTCTAATAAAAATATTAATGCACTAGAAGTGCTGATGCAACCCCATTAGAGTGAGATTTCCGCACCACAGAAGCATCCCGGCTTTCTTCCCTGTGAGCTATGCTTTCAGGAAATGTTAGGCTGGTGCATACCAAGGAGGAGAAAATATTAAGCAGTTCTGTCCTCATCAGTCAGACAAGGTTATGGTGATTCAGAAATGATGACGTACTTCTTGCCAAAGAGGCAGGGTGAGAGAAATGGAGAAAAAGGTATCCTGGCAGATGAAGGAGAGAAGAGGCAAATGTCGAGGTAACTATGCTGTAGGAAAGAATCAATTCCATTCTTTAATGTGGTTGCATAGGCTGTAGGTCCTAGAGGTCCAGAGCTAAGCAATTCCTCAGGTGAGTGAGGAAGGACCGTGGTGGATTGGAGAAGATGGTGAACTACTGTCACTGACTTCAACTTGTGTGACACACATTGGTCCTCACATTCTTTCCTGTCACAAAAGTGGCACATGTTTGGGAACAGAAGCTTCTTATAATCTAGAGCACTGTTTTAGCCACCAGTGGGGATTAGAGAGAGCCAGGAAAAGCTCAGAAAGGCAGAGGTGAGAAAAACATGTAGCAAAGTAAACGTTAAGGCACACCAAGTAAACAGCAGCTCATCTTATGGGCAATTTGTCCTTCTATAAATCCACCTGATCTGTGGAACACAATTAAATTTGACTTTACTTGACAGTTCCCCAATGAAGCTTCAGAGTAAGATACTTCAAAATGCATTTATGGAACAAATTAAGTATCCTTACAGGTGTTCACATGAACTCTTTTTCTATGTAGATTTCCACTGAACAGATAAAACTGGGGGCAGATCTGTAATTAATACAAACATTTTACTCAGCTGGATTTAATGGATTTGTTATTGAAACTGATTTATTGATGTTACAATTTGTTGCATTAACTGGCTGAAAGCTAGAAGGGTGGCGCTTATATTGTTTTTACTTTTTTTAATGGATTCCACAAAATGTTAAAAATACAGCTATATAATCAGAGACGGGCAGAAGGAACTTTAACGTCACTCATTACTCATGGGCAACAAATCCACACAGATAGATACACATGATTCTGTTGGAAAAACAGGAATGAAAATGGACTGTCTTCCTAGAGTATACTTACCATTAATAATTTCTTCTTCTGAATGTTCCCACAAGCACAACTCCTCACTTACAGCCCAGTAGTTCCTTTTAAAGGAAAGCCTTAGAGTATTTTATAAGAAAATTTTGTAGCTCTCATATGAGAATCAGTACTTCTATGACAAAAAATCCAAATCAAAAAAAACCCAAAAAACTAAAATCCTAAGCTAAAAATAAGCACTGTCATTCTGAAAGCTGGAAGAACTATCAGATTCCAAGTCAATTGTAATGCTGAAGAATTCAAGCAGAAAAGACACAGAAGAGAATCTCTACAAAAGAAATACTGCAATAGCAAAAATAGGAAGTAGAACAAATGCAAGTAAGGATGACGGAAACATGAAATTATTTCTGAATAGTTATGACCGTCCTTTAACATAGAGCTTCTTTATCTAATAACATCTATTGATTTTACTTGAATTACATGCTTTGGTCAGGAAGCTACTTTTTAATTTCAGACTGACTGCTTATGTCCTCTGCAAGAGCTCTGGTCTGTCAGGCAAACAATAAATGCCTTGGGAATACAGAACCAATTAAGATCAAAATGATAGTTTTCTGTAAAAGGCCAAAGCGCCATTTAGCTTTACATATTTAGAAAGGTATACAGTAGCATGAGCAACAACTTTAGTTAAACAAAATTTGCTTTATGCCTGCCCTATCAAGTTGACGTCTGACAGACAATGTCAGCAGCAGTAAGCTCAGAGGAACTGATGCTGCAGAGTTTTAAAAGGCTGCCGTGCACAGGACAGGATTGTTCCTGGCACCAAAGGAGAAACGATTCAAATCCCAGAGACTTTAACAGACTAGGAGCATGCCTCTAGCTATGCTGTTTTGGAAAATTTCAGTCTTGACAGTTCAGGCATTTCCCAGAAGGAGGTTAGAGAAAAATATATTGTTTTGCTCCTGTTTAAAAACAAAAGAAAAAAAAATATTTTCTTGAAGAAGCTCTCGATGTGCAGTGCGGAAGTGCAACTTGGCAAGGAAATAGCTTTCCAAGAATAACAACTCACAAGCCGTTAGAAAAACTGGAGCCAAGCCCTCTCCTTAGCCAAGTTATTGAAGTTTTCTGCAGTTGACTTTGCTGAAAACTCCATTCCTCCTGAGCAGGCTGCAGCCAGGGCTGCGCAGGGCCACCCAATGTTTTTCTACAAATGCGGATTCCTCACTCAGCCTCAGCATCACAAGCACACAAACAGTTTCTTTTTTTCACCTCAGACTCTGGCAGGGTGGAAAAAAAGATAAGGTACAAAGACATAAACAATGGCACAAGAAGGTGGTCAGCACAGAAAGCAAAGAACCATCCAAATTTATGAAGATGAGAAAAGGAAACATTTATACATGCTAAAAAAAGCTCTGGACTTCCAAAGCTTGGAATGGAACCTAAAATTTGAATCACAGCATTTCAGAAACACTCTTCTTGTTAGTAAATAGCTTTGTAGCATATTTAAAAATGCATGTCTTATTCTTTACTCCATTAAAAACCCCAAGCTACTAATATTTCAGTTACTCCATTAACCAAACTGGTAGAAAACGGATGAATGTGAAGCATCTTCCTCATTAATACATGATAGAACTGCCACTATTATAGGATGTAAGTACTAAATCTTTACCATAAGTCATTTAACACAAAAAATGTCAAGTTACTCCCTGGTTTCCTAATTCTAAAGCACTTTGCAGCTTTATTATGATCCTTTTGGGATTTTTTTGGCACATAAGCAGACAGGAGATTGTTGGTATTTACAGACAGTTCTATGAGAATAATGAAAGCATTCTGTTTGCCTTTATTCTGAGACAGAGAATATTCACAAAAAAATTGTGTCATTCCAATTCAAAGGGTGGGAAATGACCCAACTAGAGAATTGAACTGTAACCCAACAGTCAAACGAAAACTTAGTGTTTTTCCTCAAGCATTTATAAAATGGGAAAACTGGCTACCTCTGACTTATCTCCAGCTCATCTGCTGGTGTCTGGCACCCAAGTCTTCAAGCGTGCCAGCCACATGTACCCAAGCATTTACAATTTTTACACCTAGAGCTAATATGAAAGATGCAACTCCTGAAACCTTTAAGAGCAGGAGGTGTGAAACAGTAACAACATCACATTCTGAAATTGTTTATGCATCACTTTTAAGAAAAAATAAGTAATCAATTCACTAACCTTTACAGAGACTTGAAGTGCAAGTCCCCTCTACTATGTGTACACTCTTAAAGCAGTTCTTAGCAGTTCTATGTACTTTTATGGTTACACATGTGTATATGAACACTTGCAAGTACACTGACATACTTGAATGTATCTTGAACATATCTATGCAGCTACTGACTGGTATTTTATAAAGTAGACATGGCTTATTTTGAAACAGAGAGGCTGTATTAAATGTTGTTCCTATCCTATGTGCTCAAAGAAGCATGCTTTAACACAGATCTTCAAAACAGAGTACGTAATATTCAAAGGAATATACATTATTAAAGTGGTTCAGTTACAAACTTGCTTTTGATAACACCCAGTGTGCTTAAGTTATACTCTTCTAGTCTCTGCTTTGGTATATAAATACAGTTGACTTGATTTTCAAATGGAATCAACATCTAAGATATCACAGCAAACCCTCTGGTTTTACAGTGTTCATTTACTATGGAAATATAGCTACAGTTGACTAAGGGCCAAATTTCTGAGAAAAAACATTACCTGCTTTGAAGGACAGGAAAGATTCTGTTTTTTTGTGCCACCCAATGAACAACACCAACCAGGAAAAAATTTGGAAACTGAAGCAATTATGGTTTGATCCAAAGAGCTTGAGATCACAACGGAAACCTCAGAGACACCCAAGCTGTCGGGAGGAACACAGTAAAGCAGAGTGTTCCCTGCCAATATCATCAGGCAGTTGGTTGAAGATGTACAGACAAACTCCACCCTTCCTGCACCCCAAAATGTGGAGATCTATAAGCATGGAAAATGCCTTGTGACTATTTCTTCCCCTATGTAGAAAGTAAGCTTAAAGAGTAGACAGACAACAGAACTTTGCCATAAACAGTTGTCATGAGAAGGGACGATGATCTTCACTGTACCGTCAAGATGACCTTAACTGCTGCACTGCATATACAGCAATTTTGGTAAAATCAAAACTATATTCCAGATATCAAATCAAATTCTGCTTTGGTCAGTTTTATGCTATGATAGCAAACTTGTTCAGAGAAGAAGAATCCTTGAAATTAATAATAAGAAAACCTGGAGCTGTAAGACAAGTCTAGACCAAACTCGCTGTTCCTCTCCTGTTCTCTTCCTCCCTTCAAACAACAGATTTATTAAGGCACAGCCCAGCAGTCTAGGTCAATTACTGGGAAAAGGCCACGGCACAATATATCAATTGAACGACTTTCTACCTCATTAAAGGTGAAAATAAAAGGGATTTGAGCAACAGCAGCCTCTTGTGCTCTTGCTGATGGGATTTGTGATTTGCTATTGATTGTCCAAGTGGAGGCACTTAGTTCTCCTTACTTTACAGAAAGGACATTTTGTCATTAAAGTGAGTGACACATAAAATCCAACCCAAAAAACCTCAGCCATAGTTGAAATTTCGGGGGATGTGTAGATACCTGGTATTAAAACTCCTCCCTTATTAACTACTACTTTCATAGGGCTTTCCTTAGCAATTTTGCTTTTATTGATACAGAAAAATTAGGGAGAACACAAGGCCCATGTGACTTCCAAGCTGGAAGGTACTGTAGCCCTTCAAAGACAACTAAACCAAAGGAAGTTCTGAAACTGGTGTTCTAATATCTTAATTCCTGACCTGCCTCAGTTAAATGTGGGATAATGAACATGAAATAGAACCCCATGAATTTCATTACTTAAGTTGGAGCCTGTGTGCTGAAATAAACAAATATGTAGGGGGGAAAAAGGCATGTTAGAAACAATCAGAGTTAGTCCTAAAGCAGATACAGGCAAGTCAGAAAGACAAAAAGATCCAAAAACTCTGAATTCCCTGGCCAGAAGTCCTGGGCCTTATAGATCTTCCTCTCTACCTCTGACGTACAATTGTTCTAACACAGTTTCCTCTGAAAAAGAGAGATAGTTTTATTGTATTCATGATCTCAGTTTCCATAAAATCAATGTTTGTTTTTTTTGAGCAGTCTCCTTCAAATTAGGACCTGCATATTCCTCAACTGAGGAAAACAGCAGAACAAAGCATGACTCCATCAGTCCTCTACTGCATATCAGCCCACCAGCCAAACTGCTGGTCCAAACCATTAACTGTGAATCCTTGAAAACCTCTGCTGAGCAAAACCTCGCTCTGCGCAAAGACCCTGCAGTATTTTTCATCTGCATTTATTTTTAGTTTCCCATTAATTAATTTAAAATAATACTTTCGCTCTGTTTGTATTCAATTAAGTAGATTATGAAGTTTCTGGCACAAAACAGCATGTTGAAATAGGAGCTTAGTAACAGAAAAAATACTGCTCTTTCAGGCATTACTTTGTCACAGGCCTAATGAATTAAGACAAATTCAAAGAACATCTAAGCTTTGTTTATAAATGGCTAAGACAATTACTTAAAAGAATATCTTAAAAGAAACCATAGTATGAAAGGCAACCACTGGGCAGAAATAAGCCCAGCTCAGTGGAAGCCATCAGCTATCTTGGGCAGAAACAGGAACCTTCCTTGAAGCTCTTGGCTCTCTTGGAAACCCCACACACATTTTTTCTGGCTTGGCTTCCTTTTTCACTGCAGAGCTAGTTGTAAAAAGAGGTCAAATGATTTTTGTGCAATTTCAAATTCAGAGCAAAAGCCTGTCCATGTCGTTAATCAAGTAAATTGCTAATGTCTCATTCTGCAAAGTAAATTACTTATATCTCTTTTTCTGTAGGCCTGGTTAAGGACACAGAAGACAAATGGGTTTTCAGCATTAAAAAACTGAAAGAATATATTCTTCGTAATTCATGTGTGGCACTAGGAGAGTGGGTTGGATGCTTGGTTGCTTTTTAAAAGGTCATGAATAGAAGGGCATGCACCTAATCTGCTCCCTTATAAGCTATCCTAATTCTGAAGTTCAGTTTACAGCAAATGTAGCTCAAACAATGCACAATTATCTGAGTCTCTACAAATAAAATCACCAACCAATATTCACAAAGAGGCATTAATTGCTGAAACACCCTTCACAGCATAACATAGAGGACTTGGCAAAATGCAATTGGCTGAGATTTCCAAAGTGGATGAAGGGAACTGAATGTTCAAATGTTACTGATGTTCTGTGGGAGCTGCACACTTTTTGTGTTCATGGGATTAATTGACAAGGCTAGATCTAAAACAACAGTATAAGAGAAAACCACATCGTTTCACATGCAAGATAGCTAAGATACAAGAATAACTGAAGGGTGGAAATTTTCTTGCTTATCCTTACACTAAACCATGTCTCTTGACCATGGACGTATTTTATTCTTCCCCAGACATACACAACAGCAGAAAAATTTCAACAGCAAATTTCAAATCTCCAAACATACTTTGATTTACTATTTTAAATTGGCTACTGGATGCTCCTCACTTTGAGTGATCCAGACTATTGATGGAAGACAATCAGTCTTACTGTATTTTAAGGAGCATTTACACATTTTCAGACCTAACTTAGAATCACAGAACCTCTTCAAACTTCTCCCAGGATACCTCTACGTAGCAACATACTCAAAGACTTAACACAGACCCGCCACTTTGTTCACAGAGAATCCCTCTTCTTCCTCTGTAACTGGAAACACAAAATGTAAATCTGCTTGCTCAAACAGTTCAGCAAAATAGATAACAACCCAGATTACACCCAAAGAGTTAATGGCATTTGAAGTGGTTACTGTACTTTCAAATGAAAAGAAGTTGGAGCAAGAAAAGACCTCCTTTCCCTCATTTCAGAGTTCAGTAAAGGGAGATGCCTGTGACAGCAACTCATAGGTTGGGTCTGCAGCAGACTTTCTTGCCCCCTGAGAGTAGTAGAATAGCTCACTTTCTCCAAAACAGTCGAGGTTTCTGCAGAATGAGCCAAGAGCACGTGCTGAGCAGTGTATGAACTGTCACTACCCTGAACACTAGGAAGTCAACATGCTAACAGTACAAGTAAAACTCTAGGCATCATTTGCTTGTATCATTTAATCTTTAATCTGCTCTCTTCCTGCTCTCTATTCCTGTGCTCATCTGCTACCTCCTCTCCCATATGTAGGAAGTACACCAGTAAAATAACAAGGCACAGGCTCCATGACCATTCCCATCTCTTTGCTTTCATACCTCTCCCATCTCCGGACCACATGCACTTTCTTGTCTCAGTACAAAATTTATTGATAGCATCTGCCACAAGAGCATAAAGAAACTGATGGGAATTTTGCTTTCTATCTACACTTGGACAGTGCTGGAGATACTAATTGTTCTTGATAGGTCTTATAGAGAGCAGAAGAAGTACATACAAAATAAAAAGCAATTTCATAGGCTAAGATAATGAGTCTTAAAATGTATCAGCTCACAAGTCTCTTTGGATAGAAGCACACACTTATTCTACAAACCCACATCTGCTAACATTTGTAGCCTGATGTAACGCTATCTGCACATCTCCAGACACTAACGCCATAAAAATAAGTAATTACAATAATAGTACAGAGGTTTTTGGAACAGCAGGGAAGGAATAAGCTGAGATGGATGTGCAGGAAGAGTGCTACAAAGTTCTGCAGCAAAGACTGAGCCACCTGCTGATTGCATAAAAGAGAAACCTCTTAGGAGGCAAATACAGTCACAGAAAGGCAGTAGGTGCAAGTTGAGTTAAAGTGAAGTTTTTCTGCCTTCTAAAGACCTGTAAATACTGTTTTCATTACTACCCTAACCACTGCCTACATACACAGGTAGGAATCCTTTAATTCACAAATATATGCAAGAGACAGCTCATGAAATCTAATGGGAACATATGTTCATCAGACTTTGAAATAGCCTGAGTAGTTCCTCTCCATGGCAGCAGTGACAGTCACATCCAACTAACAGCCTCCCTATTGCTAAAGACATTGGCCCCATCACTGTCAGAGACAAATCAAATCCAAGCAGAATACAGAGGAGCTGTTCAGCTTCTGCAAATGCGCAGTGACCCAGATCAGTTTGCACTCTATAATCCAGATAAAACCATCAGCAGTAAGAGAAAAGGAAGGAGGGACTGAAGAAGACAGAGAAGAGGAGGCAGGAAGAGAAGAATACCACATACACAGGTTTTACACAGAGTTAATGCTGCCCTTAGCTGGCTTACAGAGGCAGCCACACCTGAGCCTTGCTTCCCACTCACAACAAAGTGCTGCAAGGGGCCCAGAAATATTTGTCAGGTACCAGACATGAGATGGATTTTATAAAGCTTTGAAGCGAGGTGGAGAGGGCAGGAGGAAATAAGGTGCTAATGCTGATCGTAACAAAAACTGCTGGAGCCAGCCATAATAGGACAGTGAGAGCGTGTCTGAAGGGAAAATGAAGGTGTTAACAGATGCACCACACTGCATCTATGTCAGAGACTGCCTGGTGACTCTGAGCAGCTCACAAATAGACACATAACACAGTTGCCCATGCACAGCTCTTTGTGGTTACGGCAGCTATCTGCACCCTCTCAAAAATTATATAGCAAAAGCTTTCATGAGACAGTTGTGTAGCAAGGTTGTGGGAAGAACAGAAGTCAGATGCGCGTTGTAATAAAGATATTCTTTTACTTAAACTTTGTATCCCATTTCACTTAATGTGAATACATTGGAGGGAATAAAGTTAATGAAAAGGCCAGGACCTGTGGTTAACAAAACACTTCCCAAGCCTCAAGGAACTTGGCCCTCCTCAGCAATACAGAGCCAAGATGTATATATTCACCTCCTCTCTCCCACCACTTGTTTTTAAGTGCCCCATCATCTGTATTTACACGCAGGTCCACAGCCTCCATTCCCCTTTGGACAGGAGAGTAAGGAGAGATTAAAGAGGCACAGTAACACTCTTAAAACATTTCCAGTAAGTAAAATGGCTTTACATAAACCTTGGGCAATGATTATTCTTTAGCGGCTACCTTCTATTTCTGTCTAGAGTAGCCTATCATTTTTATTATGCTAAACTGATTAAGGGGGCTAAACCTTATTTGTGTTCTGTCTGCCAGGCAACAGAGGATCTGACCTGGCAGGTCTGCACCAGAAGTCTCTCAGTGCTTTGGAAGAAGGCTGAACAACACCTTATAAGAGTAGTTCTTCTGAGGGAACACCAGATCTCTGAATCCATGCGATTTGCTTTGTCCCCTCCAGTGAATGCATATGACTCCATAGAAGATGACATACCATTGTCAGGAGCTTACTCTTTCTTTATTCAGATGGTATAGAGTACCCATAACTTCTTGTAAGGACTATGCATTGTATCCAAATTAGATTATTTTCTCTCATTACCAGGTTTTTAAATGTGGCAGGACGGAGTAGATAAACATACAGTGTTAGTCCTTTACACCAGGAGAAGTACATTTTCCCAAGTGTGCATACATGGCATGTCCCATTACCTAACGCACAGTCATAAGGGACACTGGTTCTTAGGCACGTGTTCGCTTGTGGAGTTCACAGGCTACCTGTTGCTTACCTATTTATCCTGACACCTAAACACTTCACAATGGGACTAGATGCCAAGTAGAAAGGACACAACCGAATCAATGAGAAATGTTAAGTACAGGTGGCACATCCAAAGCCTTTGAGGTTCAGAAGAGAACTGAATTTCAGCAGCCTGAAAAGGAGCTGTGGACCTTTGGATGAGGCACTACCAGAAGCAGGAGGTGCTGGACTTCTCTGATGGGTGTGCTCACAGAATGCCTGCCAGATGCAATTCAAGATGTGCCTAGACCACAGATTTTGGTAAGTGTAAGCTATGAAGTAGGCTATGAAGTATAAAATATTTCATGAAGTATAAAACATTGTTTTCATGTCTGAATTTCTAATATATGTTCCATCATTACACCAACTTTTTATTCCATTCATGAACTGCCCTTGATTTAATAAACTCAGCCTCAAAAATTTGCACAGGTAGATACACTAGCTTACTGATTAATGACACCTGTGCAAGTGGTGGCATCTGGGATCTCAGTGAAGTCTGGAAAATGATTACGTTGCTAATTCCAAGGTGAAGAAATAGTTAAATAGGGCTTTTACTCAGAACTACACATTTCCATGCATTAAGAGGACTGTAATATAATTGCCAGGCCCAGCCTTTGCAGTGACCAAGAGTAACACTTGTTTATTTTATTGGAATAAATTTGACACAAGAGCGCTTTCAGGCACTGCTGTAAGGTTTATGTATGCTTGGGTGGTACAATCTGCATTTCTATATTTTGAAATATTTAGGTTCATCAATAAAGCTAAAGGGCAGTGAATTAAAAATCAATACAAAGAGAGACTTCTTAAGGCAACACAGAGAGAGTTCATGGAATACAAAATTGCTAGAATTTGTTAAAGACAGGTGCAGACGGTGAATTTTAAGAAGGAACCTCACATAAAATAGGTAGTAAAAATAAAAATTCACACTTTGGAGTGTGAACTGACAAATACAAAGGTCATGAAGTAACTCCTCTGCCTTTTCAACCTTAAGTAAATTACTTCACACTTGATTAGATAAATTACTGAAAGGAGCTGTGGGTCACCTTGATACAGCTCCATCGCTGTCACAGGCGGTGTGTTGATACACCACAGGAGGCAAGGAGCTAATTCGATATGGCAAAGTCTGCATTAACACAGTATTGTTTCCTGTTATGATCCTAACATAAGGAAGCTTGCAAAGCATTTCTCATCCTTCCCAAAACATAGACGGGGCAGCAGTAGGTTTTTGTTTGCCTTGTGAGAGCAGTGACCTTGGACAACCTTCAGAGAAAGCAACTAAATACAAGTACAAGCATAGCAGCGACATAATGGTGATGGAAAGAAATTCCTCACTTATGACTTATGCTTTTAGAAGACAGAAAAAACTGAATGAGGAGATCCTCTGCCAGCACAAGCAGTGACAACCACATTTCATTTCAAACTAAAGCCATCTTTAATCTCATCTGAAAATTGGTGTCAGCACAGCACTCAAAGACAACTCAAAACAGAGAATACTGGACTGCAGCAAGGTAAGGGAAACCTCATTCCAATTACTTATGCCATTCTGAAAAGCTATCAGGATTATTTTATCCAGCACCCCTGTGTCTCTTGTCTATTGCCTTGTTTAAAGAGAACTCTCAGGTAAAACAGAAGATAAAAAAAAAAAGGAAGTAAAAAAAATTAAATACATTCTCCAATGCTTCCCATGATACACTCATAGGATTGACTACACTAATACCTAAGATAAGCTGCTTAACACAGCTAATATGAACTAGATAACACCAGATACCTGATCAGATAGCAGCTCTATCTCCAGCCTTTTCCTAACAAATCTGACTCTGGGCACTTAGTACTTTAAAACCTTGACCAGTGCAAGGATGGAAGTTTAGCACTATCCTCACTATTATTGCACCCTGTTCATCAGGTTTTTTAGATTTCTTCTTCCTTGATTCAACAATTGCAAAACAAACCATTATTGAATCTTAGTCATCTGTAAATCATGGAAGGCAATGGCAAACATATAGCCATTACAGAAGCTCTACAGCAAAATTTCATAGTGTCTGACTGGTGTATTTGTACAGTCATCAGCAGAGGGAAGACCTCTTTGGTTTTGTTCACTCAGTCAATGAACAACACTTGTAGAAACACGAATTTTAGGAATACTAGAGCTGGTTAATCAAATATGCAACTTCCCAAACCCAGTATTTTCCACTGAAAAACTGATCTGCTGAAAACTATTGATTATTATTATCACCATCAAAGGAAATTTCAGGTAAAATTCCTCATTACAGAGTTCCTTGTCCCAAAAGCTGTTTGTAGGGGATTTTTTTAGTATGAACTAGGCCCAAATGTTACCTTGAGCCTGAATAAAGAAATTACTAAACTGTACTTTTGTAACAGCATGTTGATTTTCATAAATTGAGGTATAGGCTCACATTTTGTAATATAAACTGAGTGGTTCAGAAGATTACATTTCCTATAATGCAATGCAGATCTTCCTTTGAGGGATCTGTATGATATATTATAGAAACCGCATAATTTTGTATAATCCCTGGAGATGTAGTCCAGAAAAGCAGGCCAACCCAAAAGGGAGAATAGAAAACATATCATGCTTCTTAACTGCAACCCCCACCTCATATGTAGCTTAAATACTAAATAGGCTTAAAATGAAACACTACAGAGCCAAATAATAGTAAAAATTAAGCATTTTCAACCTGAAAAGTGTTAAAATATTTTAATTAAAGAAAAGTCAAATGGAGTGTTTTGGAATTCCCACTATGTTAAAATGTCATGTTACAGATTTTAGCACCAGCCTGGAACAAACTCAAATACTGAAATACAGGCATTCCCACTGTGATGGAAACTTCAAATTCTGCCTAGGCATAATCACAGCTAACTCCCTTCTTTAATTTCAAAGGCAAAATTTGAAGTCTTGTATAAGGAGAGTAATTTGCCCTGTTTCTATGGGTTTTTCCTTTAAAAGTCTCAATTTTTCTGAAATGTGAATGCTTCCAGTGAGTTCAGAGAACTGCTCTTTAGATGCTCATCAAATGCATACAGACGTATCAAGGCACAGAGCTCAGACAGAAGTCAGCAGGTCATCTACAGAAGATCAAGCCATATTAAGAAGTCATATCAACCTAAGTAAACTAATACTACTATGTCCATGGAAAAATTATGATCAGGCAGTTCCCCTGGCTTGCAGAAGATAACAGAGACAAATGTCAGTGAACCTATGACACTTAAATCCTCCTCGTCTGAACCATCCACACATAGCACCACTCATTGAGACACCCTTTTCTGTGTGCATTAGGTAGAGTTTGCCCATTGTGCCCCATGTATGTATACTAATTTCTTCCAGGCACCAGCTGATGGTATGGACAAACCCAGAGCAGTGGCACACCGTCTGATTTGAGCAGCTGGAGAGCCAGCAGCAGCTCCAGGCAGCTACCACACAAGCGACAAGCTGGGGTGCTCCTGATGAAACGTTCAAGTGCTGATTTCAGGGAGGAAGACACTACTTCTCACAGAGGAGCAGAGAGAGATGCTAGCTCCTCAAGCCAGCAATACCTTTTCCATTCCCACGCTGCTCATAGCGCAAGATTAGTGGAGCATTACACAGAAGTTTCTACAAACTAACCAGACTCCACCATGTCTACAAGCATGATAATGGTCTAAACATTATGTTAAACTCTCTTCCTTGACCATGTTTAGTTCTCACAACTTTTTAAAGGTGATAAGCTCTATGCCACAATGACTAAAATACAAAGTTATAATTTTCATATCAGAGAAAAGCTTTAAGACTTTCAGTTTTATAGTGTATAGTCCCATGTTCTATAAAGCTCTCTGTTCTCAGGAAGTCATGTCTTACCTTGAAATTGCTACACAGGGTGGCTTTGGAAGTGATGGGGCATTTTAATCCTTCCTTGGTAGGTACAGAAAAGGCATGTGAAAGGGATGAAAGATAAGTGACAGCCCATTCCACAAATACCTTCACAGGGCACTCCAGGCCCATTCAATTCTGCATGGTTATGCTACCTGTGTAACACATATGCAAACTTAGCAAGCTGAATAGAATTTGCCATTGTTTTGTGTATTTGGCAGAACAGAAGGGAATTTCAGGCTAACATATCAGGCCTTGCATCTGTTACCCATCCCCTCTTTCCAAGAATCCACTAACATTTATAATAACTGCCAGAGTAAAAAGCCAACAAGATTACCTCATCACAATGGCAACAACCACTAACCCTGCTTTCTTCCGTCATCTATTAGGTGTATGAGCTTCAATCATCCTTATTCTTGTATCCTCATTCCTGCCCACACTCATATCAGCATGCTGAGTCAGCCACTATTGCACTATCTCATGTCAAACAGTCCTTTGTAACGCTAACTTGTGTGGGAAAGCTCAGCTTGATCCTAGCTGTTAAACAGATTACACCCTGAAATATTTATTGTGCTGAGGTTTGCACTTTTACACAGGTTTGTGTCACTGGGGGACAGTGCCATTAACAGCCTGTCACACACTGAGCAGATTGGGAAAAAATTTTTCATCTGACTGAAGGAGTTTCCCTTTTGGGATTTTAATGGCTGTGTGACAGGTTCCTCATTGCTCATTTCTGCTGACAGGCCGTGCTCAGGAAGCACCACAAGAAACAGCACCACTCCCCTATCTCCATTTCCTCATGTATTAAGACCCAGCTGTGCTACACTGACCACACTTACCTTTCACGAGAAAACATCTAACACAAAATGGTATCACATAAGCCATGAGAGGATGGGAGAAGCAACAAACTGAAATTGCAGGTAGTCAATTAGCAAGTGGCTCTTACTCTCCCTACCTTTTTGAAAAGTCTGGGAAAATGGCATGAATCGGGCTGATAAAACACAGGAACCATTCACCTTAGGATTACCGGTTCAAACTAAATCCTGAGCCTAAAGCAGCAGAAAGTCTCTGTTTTCCCCTGAAGGTTATTTGGCAGTTTGTAAGAAAATTTCTAGAGATAAGTCATACTGTATGGAGCATTTACGTACTGCCAAATAAATGTCCATCCAAAAGTAGCACTAATGGAAAGATAAAGCACATAGGACCATCACATTGTCATGATCAAGCTTTACCAAAGCTACCTCACCGGCAGAGCAAGGAAAAAATCAACCTCCTTCTGAAAGAGGCAGCATTACTGTACATGGTTGCTAAAATTTCCCTCTTTTTATAAGTCAGACTCACAGCACCTCCTGTGTGACTACTTTCTCACTGAAATACTTCTATTTTACAACACTTTTTTCCTGCATAGCTTTACTCTGATGTATTTATAGGTCCCACTCCTGCCCAGTACCTGGTCACTGGACTTTTCTGACAAATGGATGGAAAAAGGCATCTCCTGAAAACAGCCGTGCTGTTATTGTGTAGCAGGCAGTACAGGTAAACAACATGACAGCCACAAAGGGAGGCTTTCAGCAATGAGCACTTTTGATGCTGTAACAGCGACACGGTTTCCTGACAGATACCTGAGGCAACACCCGAGCACAACAGCTACCTCCCATATGTGAATATCACTGAAAGGTCAGAGCTTCAGGGATACAAATAAACATATGCACCATAGACGGGAATTTCTGCCAAACTTTACTGTCACCTGTTTCTTGAGTATGACATCTCCTAAGCAGAAGGAAGGCGGTTTGTGGTGTGCCCACCAAGCAGGGTGCTGTGCAACATGAGCTGGCACTGGCCAGGAGACCCAGGCAAGCCACTGGAGCCAGTCCCTGTCCTCAGTGCCATCCCACTGCATCCCAGTTGGGCAGGCAGAGCAAGCTGGGGACACCAGAGGGTGCCATCGGCCATACCAAATGATATAAGGTGATGAGAGAAGCTTAAAGGATGCTCATGAAATCCAGTCAGGACCTGCAAGAGATGGGCTGAAGACAGGTCACCCTATCGGGCTACACTAAAGTGAGGTCTGCAGAACTGCTAACAACAATGCCCATACAGGAAAAAGAAACAGTTTCCATATATGAAAAACAGTCAGTCAACTGTGTCCTGGGTTGGACACTGCTCTGCTGGGGGGCAGCTCCAGTCAGAATGGGGACAGCTGGCTGGGCAGGGCCAGCAGGGCTTCCTGTGCCCACCAAAATGTCTTGTGTGCAGGTGTAGCAGCTTTCGTCTCAAAATGTATATACAGCATGTGAGGGAGTTATTTTAAAAGCTTCCCTCCATGTTTTGCATACACATTGGGAGGAGTCTGTTTAGAGCAGGTAACAAGTGCAGCAGCAGGACCAGAATTGAAGTTGTTGGATGAGAGGCTCAGTAATTCTCCTTCTTTCCTTCAGCCAGGTCAGAATAAACTTATCTGCTTTTCTGAAAATTGCATTACGCTTGCAGGACACCAGAGCTCAGCCACTGCTGGCTGTGGCACCCTGCAAGGAATCCACACTGCACCTCAGGCTTCAGCCAGGCGATCCCCACGAGTGCTCTGCCAGTCTGCACTGGGCACCAGACAGGCCAAGCGTATTTCTGGACAACAACATCATTTTTATCTTGCCTCCACTCGAAGCAGACCCAACTTCTAACATAATTTTCTGCCCCAAATACTTAGTGAGAAGAAACCTGTAATAATGAATTGCTGGCAATGCAGGTTTTTTTCCATTCATACTGCTAATCAGGTTTTCAAACAGAGTGATAGACTCCTGCTGGCAACAGCACGCCCCCTCTAAATCCTTCCACGGCCTTTCCTTCCTAACCTTTCCTCCCCTCTTTCTACACATCAGGATTACACACAATATTTATGAACATAATTACCCTGTCTCTTAAGAGAGTAGCCATCTGTGAAAACCATAGTACACTGATTCTATATTTCACATTAATAAGTCTCATAAATAAACCTGACTTAATTTACAATAGCAACTTTCTCAGAAATACAAAACTTGCCTTCCAGTTTATGATTCCTTGCTGGCTTTTTAAAATATTGGGGTGGTTTTTTATACTAGTGCACATATTTTATAGCTACTGCTGCTCTGTATTGTAAAAAGATGTAGAGAACAGGTTTGATCTCCCCCAATTCAGTAGTAATAAGAGTTGAAAGAAATGTAAAGTAACAGCACTGAATATACACTTGCTTGGAAAATTACTCTTGCTCCCATTATGCTTTCAAAGGCATATTAAAAAAAGTCTTAGAGGCTTCACTATTACTCATGCTATAATGTGCTACACAAGAATAATTTCTAATATTGTCTATCTTGTAAAAAACTAGCTGTGGTGACATTAATAATATTCTGTGGTTAGAGAACCGGCCTGGGGACTCAGAAAATTAAAACCAGGGCTCAATATTTGACTGTAATGGATTTCCTGTGCTTCACTGGATATAGAATTTCACCCATCACTCTAATTAGTTATCTTCTACCTAATTCCTCTTTCATCCTTAGTGAGCAGCCATATACCTTATACATATGAATGCTAACCAAGCTATCCCTTGAATTACGCTCTTTTCCTACCTTGATGGAAGACCTCACCTACAAAATCAAAATGCAGGGATATGTGTTCACATTTCCCTGCATTTCTGCCAACTGCCTGTTCCTGGTGCTGGCTTGCTCAGGTCAAACAGCACAGGCTCAGCCTGCTGCCCTTCCTGAAACCTCGCATGGTACACAGCCACTGCTCCACGACCTGTCTGGCACACCCGTGTTTCCTCAGCAGCTTGCGGATCAATGCTGCTTTCATAACAGGGTTAGGGCAAATGGTGAGTTATTGGGATCATTGCAAAAAGCAAGGATTTTCCAACATTAGCTACACTGAGGAGACACTCGTAAAAACCCTGTAGGTCTGTATGTCAAGCTCTATGTTGGGTGTGACTTCAACAGGCATTTGTGGGCACACCTCGTGGCTTCCCAAGTGAAACAGGCATTTGCAGGAGAAGAGTAATGGCTACGTAGCACAGAATCACCATGTGTGATCCAACTGTTAAATTTGTTCTACACCAACACAAAAACCTACTGATTACGATTAAAATCAGATTTATTTGCACTCAGTGCATTACCTGACAAGAATTTTTGAGAGAGAACATTCTGGTGATATATTATTACATTTCAATATTTCATATTTCCTCCTATCTGAAATAACTCTGCAGTGCAGCATTTTATCTCATTTAAACTAGTTAGCTTATGCCTGTGACATTTTTTTTAATTATTCTGTTTTTCGGGAGAACATTTAAACAGCAATTCCTGCTACTCAGTCACAGCTCTGGGGTACTCCAAGAAAATCTTTCTTACAATAATAGTACCTAAACACAGAAAGGCAGGGCTCTGAATGGATGTTTTATTCATATTCCCGTTGTGTTACTGCATCTAAACAACAATAATTTCAATTAAGTCAAGAAATACAGATGCAGATTCTCTCAAGTACAGATGACATGGCTAGCAGAAAACAGTGTAACAGCAAGAGAGTAATATATAATAAAGTCACTCCAATATAAAGAAATCCCCGGACAATACAGGGTTGGAATAGCACTATCTGTGTAAAATTACAAATTCCCCATTTCTAATAATTTATAGGACAAATAGTTGCGGTTTATCAGTATTACTAATATCTTCAATCTGTTTAGTATTTTCCTTACAATTCCAGCTCCTGGAACCCTGGATAACAGCAGAGTCCTTGCTACCAACAAAAATTACTCACAGTTGTGGTTTCAAAGAGTAGCTAGAAAATACAAGACTTTACACTTAACAAAGTAAGATGAGAACAAAAGCATTCAGATCTCTGTTTAAAGTCTCGTAATTTTCTACTTAGAGACTAGAATGTTTGACTCCCCAAACAAGCTGAGCCTTTGCTCATCACTGTAAGTTAAACTGCAAGGTAAGCTGGTGACCAGCCTTGGCAAAACGTAAATTCCATCAAGCAGAGTCTTTCTATTTCCAGAACTCTGAATAAATTGCACTGTACAGATCTAGTGAGTCACAAAAATCATAACTTACCCATTAGGTTTCATGATCTTAGACTAAGAAAAGTGCAGAAAACAAAGCAGCAGAGCAATTTTTTAAAACAAATTATTTTTTCCCAACAGTATCTTAAGCTTTGCTAATAATGCAGTCATTTCAAAACCTAAACAAGTTTAAATAGAATAACTATAATAAAGATTTATTATAAGAACTTCCACTTAAACCATTAACGTTCCACCCAAAATTTAAAGAAACAAAGATGAGAGCAAAGTGATGTGCAACTCTTAGTTTTCTCACTTGCTTCCTTCCCTGAGACCATCTGCACTTTTCACAGAGATGCTGAAGTAGCAAGTGGAACAATTAGAAAAGCAATTATGTGCTTTACCAGAGGCAGTAAACACTGGAATATCATTAGAAAACATGAAATTATCCGGAAGATGCAAAAATCAGGCAGTGAATGTATTCCTGTTCTGTAAAGACAGAGTATCATCCTCAAAACCATTTCTGCATGTCAAATTTAATGGAGGTGAACAGTCCCACTGACTTCCCTGTTACTTCTTACAGGTACACTTTACTGCCAGGGCTTTGCTGAATGCAAGACTGAGAGCTCAAATGGAGCTGATCCTGGTCTCACAGCAGACTGTGGAACACAACCATCTCTCTGAAGTTGCTGGGTACAAATATCTTAATTTGTGAATTAAATAGTAACACTCCCATTCAGTTTAAATAGACCAAACACCACTCAACCAACATTAAGAAAAGGTAAGGGAGAACAGAAGCAGACTTGAAAAATACAAGTTTTTGGTGGAGGAAGTAGCAGACAAACTCCAAGTTTTGACGTTCTCCCAAATTTCCTAAAGAAAAAATGGGAAAGATAAATCAGTCATTACGATAAGGTCAGAATTAAAAGAGAAAGGTTAGCTTGCCCTTAAAATGATTTAGTATTTTCTTCTGGTAAGTTGGAAGGTAAGCATTTCTGAATAAATTACCCTTTTTGAGTCTTGATTCATGCTTCAATGTTTTTTTTTTTTTAACAAGTTCTTAAGTTCTGTTGATAGGGAAACTTATTTATTCACCTGCTAAAGTACTTTTCTAAATTGAAACCTAAATCAGCATCTATAAAAGCTTCATTCAAATCAATGGGAATCTTTTTATAGACCTTACTAAGAGCTCTATCCGTCAATAAGTCAAAGGAGACCGAACCAAGATGTGGAAAAATCCAGGCTTCTCCTGGAAGAATAAGCTCCAAAAGCTCTGTACTTAGTAATAACTTTCTTTCATCCTCTAATATTAAATGACAGCACTAATAATATGCAATATCAACTTATTAAGCATCTAGTCCCGAGCCATCCAATTAGTCTGCTGCGATGTAATTAAAACAAAACCAACATTAACTCAAAAGTGAAATTCACTGCAGTTGAGATGAGCAAAGCCAAAGAATAAAAGTTCATTAGAACTAGATGAAATTCATATCCAGACTGGTGCAAACTCTGGGTAATTAGCTCGAAACAGCTTGGCATTATCCAAGGAGGATATGGATAATTGGGTTCAACATCCCTGAAGATCTGCTATGTTTCTTGAGACAATAAACCATTTTTGCTTTGAAGCTGCTTCCCGTTTTCTCAATCAGTCTTGTCTGACAAGGGCTATTGATCTGATAATTTACTTGTCAAAACTTATTAGTCAAGGTAGGACAAAAGCAACAAGGCATGTGGCTAATCCAAGAGATGAATCTGTCCTAACGACTTTCAAGGATCGCAGCCACTGTAGTAATCAAACACATCTCTGAAACAGTTTAGTCTAAGCCAGAGATCACATGGTAGAAGAAAATAAACAGGCCAAGAATTATTATTTTATACAAGGTGGCTACAGAAAAATAAAACCAGTACATATAAACACACAGCAAAGCACCCAATCATTTGGCTTCAGACCCACGTGAAATACAGTCCTCTACTTAAAATACTTCAGTATGCTTAAGTGCAGCGTCAATTCTTCCTTGAATTTATTGTTTCCTGATTCCAACCCCCAACCTGTCTGGGACAAATTAGAGCAGAAGAAGGAACTGATCACCTAATCTGATCATGGGGATTTGTTTTCCTGCTACTGTGTCAAGGAAAATGATGTTGCAAAAGTGACATCACGTTATCCCCATGTGTCTCGACTTCTCTTAATTGAGAGAAGTTTGTAATTTATTACAGAAGATCGGACATTTTCACCTTGAAGGTTTAAGAAGACAGAGCACTTTCCACTCATCCTTCACATCATCAGTCATGTAACTGACCTAAAGTGATAACAAGAGAGCCCTGACAATTCCCTATTATGCCCAAAATTATGTTTGGGCAACCTTACCACCTCCCACAGTCTGTTCTGATTTATAGTGGACTGAGGTTGAGCCAACTCACTATATTTCTAGTGTGTTGTAGATACAAAAGGAATAAAATCCAGCTCAGTTAAATACCTTTTGTCTTATGTATACAGAAATCAGGAATCAAACTCCTAAAACTGTGAAGCTGGATTAAAATGCCGGATACATTTCTTTTGTTAAATGTTAGCACTCTAAATCTTCTGGAACTTTTGAGAGACTCAAGTGTGACATTTGAGTGACAGCTTTTCATCTGGAAAAATGACGTTTAAAATGTGCTCACAGAAAAAAAAAGAAAAGTAATATTCTTTAGTATTAACAATTATAAAGGTTGGGGTTTTATGAAAAATAGCAAATATTGCAAGTACCAGTAGTAAATTCCATGAGGGCAACACTGTCATCTTGCTACATTACTGTTGTAAGGGTAATAAGGATAAACAGAAAAGAGTATCTCTTTGTACCCAGCACCTCAATCCTGATGCCACAAGCAACACGGTCCAGGAAGTACAGCCAGGTACCTTTTACACAGTTATTTTCCAGAACAGAAACACAATTTCAAATCCCTACATGTGCTAGAGAACACACGCGGATTTTTATCAGCTATGCCATCTCCTCCAGTCCTACTCTTGGCAGTAGGGATAGGAAGGGACTCCAGAACTGGAGTGATTTTTAGCAGGGTTGCAGGATACTCAGTTTTTAGCATGCAGAATCCAATCCCACCCCACGTCACAACTCCCTCAAGCAGCCTTTCTTCCACCAGCTCACTCTGCAGCTGAAAGTCTGATATTTGTAGAGAAGAGGTACCAGGGGAAACAAAAAATAGCAAACTAAATATGCAAGGCCTTTCACATCCTACTGATGAGCAGATATCACCAGCTCCAGCAATAAAAATGTTTTCTTTCCTGCATACACATGGGAGAAGGAAGTAAAATTTAATTCTAAATGCAAATCTCAAGAAAAAAGAAATCTTGCAGAAGAGTAAGGGCAGTAGGGAAATCCTAGAAACAAAATAAAGCATATGAGAACGCATATACAGAAATCAGAGATAATAGCTCAAGGGGTTTTGGTTGTTTGTTTTTGTTATTGGCTTTAATTAAAGATTTTTCTTTCTTTTTTTTCATTCACATTGCTCATTTTCCCCTTCCTATCCACCAGCAAGGCACCTGGCCCCGAAAGGTTATTTTTTTAATATTGATAAGGTTCGTCCTAAGTTTTCCCATCTCTCAGTTCTGGCTGTGAGTTTCTAGTCTCCATGTGACTGGGAACATTGACTATGCTGTATATGATCACACATAAAATCAACCCTGGACCCTTATCCATGATAATGCAGCCTTAACACAGTTCTGACAAAACATTGCATGCTAATAAAATCGCTGTATGTGAGACCAAAAAGCCAGTAATTCCACAAGCTAGCAATTCCACAAGATATTGTTAATCAGGCTTAAGGGGTAATATAATTAAACCGGTTTGCAAGCAGATTTTAATTTTGTGAAAAGAAAGGTCATTTTATACAAAGTGGAGATGTAAGGGAAAGCCAGATTCTTCAGGATTTGTCCAATATTCTCCAAAGAAAGGGGAAAGCGAGTTGTTGAAATGGCTGAACAAGAACAATAAAGAAAGAAAGTGACTGAGAATATTAGATCAGGCACCCTCTGTTTCTGTGGGCCACTGAGGAACTGAAAACGGAGGATGGTTAGAAGGCCTCCCACCATGTTGTCTAAGGTACTTCACAGATAACGTACAGAAACACATGCTCAAAATCAGACTACCTTGGTGAAATTCCACAAGGTGGGACATATAGGAGATCAGCTCAGATGACCCACTGTTCATTTTATCATCTGTAGATACGAAGATATCAGCAATTACTCCAAAGGAACTCCAAACAATGTGACATCCATGAAAAACCTAAGACATCAAATTCAAGTAATTTCCCCATAATCACGGGAAAGGTTCTCACAGTGTGGAGAATATTCTGCTTCTGCTCAATCTGCTTCACCTGTCTGACAGGTATAAGCTGCAAGAGCTTTCTCCCTCTCTCTTAACCACCCACGTGATTCTGTAGAATGGGTGGGAAAAACACACATTAACTGTGAAAATCATCCAAGCCCCTTTCTCAACTCTTCCACCCAATTACTGGTACTGGAAGAAAAAGACCATTTTTCAGCAAATGAAAAAAGCAAATGAAATGAAGCTACTGTGACATTTCCCATTGCCTCATAGCCACCTTGTTATTATTTGTTTATAACAGGGAATGATGAGAACAGGAAAAGTCATTCTGTTCTCATTAGATTTTTAAATGTCTCAGACCAAGCTTTTCCATTGCACCATTCTTTTTGCAGTCATGTATTTACAGAGTAAAAACAGAAATTAATTTATTTGAGAGTGGTCAAGCATTGAAAGAGGTCCACAGAGAGACTGAGGAGTCTTTCATCCTTGAAATACTTAAAACTTGACTAGACAAACATACGAACAGTCTCATCCAGCAAGACCTGCTTTCAGCTCACCTTCATAATCACCAGAGATCCTTCTGAACCCAATTGCAATTCTGTAATTAATTATCTCACATTGCTCTTCTGCAGTCCAAGGCAGCTGAGAGCACTTCTTCCTCAATCAATCCGCTCCAGAGTGGTAATACAACTACTTCAGCAGAGGAATGCACCTGGCATTTGTGTTGATGAAGGCCCTGAAGTTGCCTCCCTTCTTTAAGTTGCATTTTACTGGCATCATTCAATGCTTCATACAGAATTCAGGTGGACACAGATCTGGCTCCCTGAACTGGAAAGACTATGAAATGTGCTGGAACTGAACACAACAAAACCATTTCCAAAAACTGGGTGGACAAATAAAAAATAATAATACAAAAATCTCACAGGCATAAGACACAATGAAGACCAACGTGAAACAAAATAATTCACATATAGTGCTTGAATGATGACTCTAGACTTCAAGATTTTTACATATATTTTTTTGTCTGACAAAGAAAATGTCGGATTCTGAACCTTCTATGTGTGCAAAAAAACCTTCAGATAAATATTATAAACTGAAAGGGTAAATGCTGAAACCATAAAGAATAGGTGGCTAATTCTCTCAGCTCCTTTCACAATCATTTTGAAGCACTCTATATAGAGAATGTGGAGGAAGAGTTTATGTGACGCAAAGCATCTGGTTTAAGTAGAACCTATTTATACTTTTAGTAGAGTGACACCTCCAACACATTTTTCAGTACATAAAAATTTCCCAGAACTCAGGATAAATGCAAGTGCTACCGTGATGTTTTTAGTGCAGCAGCAAGTACCTCTTTGGAGTTTGTGGAGACTGAGAAGTGTTCTCAAGACTGGGACAGCACTAAAATGCATGTAATGAGCTAGGAGTTATTTTAAGCTACCAAATCTATGGGAGGTAGGTCACAGCATTCCAGACAGGGAAACAAACTGCAATTATTTTTGCCTCTTCATGGAAAGGTAAGACCCAGTGCCCTCGAGTCAAAGTCAGAAAAAAAGACTCAATTTGGAACTAATCCTTATGTGAAAATGGCAAGATACATACCTTGGATTTGTTTACCTTTCTCTGATGCTTAACTACTGCCTTCATTTTGAACTTCGCTGTTGAACTCACTTTGCACAAGCTATTTAATTCACTCTAAGTGACGAGCCAGCCACTGCAGAATTGTTAAATACACTTTACCTCCTGGTCATTCAGCTTTGTGTAACCATGGTGGCACCATCGAGACTTTTGAAGATGAAAACAAGATTTTTTTCACCCAGTAACACATTGCTTCTAAAACTCATTGATTTAATGTTAAAGAATTCTTTTCCCTCTTCTCTAGTTTTACCTTATATGTTAACATACTTGTTTATTCTACTAGATTCCTGCTGCTCACAACTACCACAATGCTTTTTCTTACCCTCCAGTTCCTCTCCCCTAACTTTACATACACTATATGAAACCCCAGTGGTTTCAGAGGCTTCAGAATCAGATTTGATAGATCTTATTTGAAAGGCAGGTAAAGAAGTTGTCACCTCTTTATTATGGGACATACTTTATTCAACAAAAGCTGCCTGCGCTCCTGCTTGTGCTTCTATTGCCGTACCACGCTGTAAGATGTACTATTTGATATATCCTGTTTACCACTTCTGAAATTACTCCTTCAAACATCAGTGCAAATTATTTTATCAGACATACTCAGTCGAATTCTGCCACAATTAATTTAATTCTAATTCCTACTCCTATTCATTTTTCTAAGTTTCTTTAAAATATTTCCTTATCTTCCTTACTATTCCATGGGCCTCACAACTTCTATCTTCCTTAACACTTCTTCCAAATACTTAATGGAACCGATAAGTAATATTCTTCCAGCTATCAAATAATACAAATTATTTATTAAGAAAATAGGAAAACTTAATGGAAAACAAAATACATAAGTCATACCAAGCTTCTGCTTATTAGCACTTATGTTCATTTCTCTCAACACTTTTTAGTCCAGCTAATAACAATGCAGCAAACAGTCCTGTCTGAAATACTCTGCCAACTGTTTCACAATAATGATATTTGTTTTCCCCCCATGTCATCCAATGTGCAAATACAGAGATAAAAAGACCTAAGGAAAACATGATTTGTACCATCATGACCTCACTGAAATCAACCACACTGTGGCAGTTTAACCAAGCTGAGAATATTTTCCTATTTATTTTTGTTGAAGATACTCTTTTTCTTACAGTACATTAGTAGTCTAACCAACTGAGAACTAGTAGTCTAACCTGAAAATCTGATTTTTGCTTCAGCTGAAATTGCTAGTCACAAGCACTATTAAATACTTGAGCACAGCCATACTAAAGAAAAGCAAAGCATTCTGTTAACAGTGAACCGTATAGTCTCTTGGAAGTTTCAAGAAGCACGAAAAGTCAAGGAAACTTTAGAGATTGAATCACAGAAACCACAGTTTATCACGGCCAATGGAAATTGTTATGTATCAGCTAATAACTTCATACTTTTAAAAGCCCAGAAGAAACTCAACACTGGTACAGAAATGAAATCTGGAGGGGGGGGGGGGGGGGAGAAAAGATATTAAAAAATGTAAAAACCAGATTTAATTAGAAGGAAAAAGACAGTTGATGGCAAGAGGTGGAAGCAGGGCACACTGTCAAGGGACTCTGGTCCACTGTAGTCTATTTTTAGCTGAGTGATTTTTAATGAAGTCTCATCCAGAGGCAGTGACAACTGTGGCTTGTGCCAAGTAAACTGGGTGGAAATGCCAAGAGATAAACATGTGCATTCACCTCGTTACCAAGAGAGTCAGTGACGCACCCTGAGCAGTGCAGTGCTCTGAGGTGGAGCTGAGCACAACTCCCATGACGCTGCTCCCCTCCTCACAAAAGCTCTCTCCATAAAGGGGCTGGCCAAGAGTCAGCCAGCACTCTGCAGCTCTCCAGCCCAATGTTGTTTTACAAGAAGGACTACTGCCAACAGTAGATCAGCTCAGCAAACTATGGTTTGGTCTACCTCAGGTCCAAGAATAGAGACAAATTATCTCCAGACCTTAGTACCAAACTGCAGGTTGGTACTATTACAGTTATTACTGAGCAGCAGTACCAAACAATGAAAAAGCTCATGTTAAGTAGCCTGAAGCTTCCAAGCTGCCGCTTCTGTCCACAGCACCCTTGACCCACCACCTGCAATTACTAGGAAGAATTTGGTTCAGTCATTTTTGTTACTCCCTTCAGGTAGTTGGAGCTTGTTATTTAATGATGCCCTTCCTTGCCCTCACACAAACCCATTCTCTCCAACTCTGCCCATAATTCATGTGATCACTCCCTACCCATCCGAGCAGGTCTTTGCAGGTCCTGTCTAAGTATCCTGACATTGTTCTTCTTTAAGAGAGACCCAAAACTAGACTAGACATACCAGGCAAAGCCTCACTACTCACAAATGGAGAGAGATACTAATTTTCCTTCGGTCTGCTACCTACAGTGATCCAAATGCAGACCAGCATTTAGTTCATCTTATTCACATATAGAATGCAATGTTGGCCAACATTCAGCTCGACATCCCTCGTAACTTGCAAGGCCCCACAGCAGGATTGCTGCTCAGCCACTTGGTTCCCAGCCTGTACAGGTAGCAGGGTTACTCACTCACAAAAGCAGAATTTTGCACGTCTTGTTAAGGGGTCTCCCTTGGACTGTCTTCAGGCTTCTCAAGACACCTTTTGGCTGAGGCTCTTCCTTCTGGCATTCCACCAACAGAAGCATATAGTTTTCATCACTCAGGCTTTGCAACAAGAACTGGCCGCAGCTACAGCTTCTGCTTTTCCTTTAAAAAAGATCCTACAATCCATAGAAAACAACAAAGCTCCAGCAATATAAATTCCATTCCCAAATATGAGGTGTGAAGTGTCTCAAGCATCTTTCTTAGGAGTAAATGTTTGAAAGTTATTTTTCAAAGGGAAAGTAATATTGCTGATGTATAAAAGGCAGAAAAATATTCCCATACATCTAGCCAAAGATTCAGCATCCAACTGAAATGGCACGTGCTATAAAGCAGGAAAAGCCATACCCAGCTGGTAGTATGCAAAATGTGGTTTAGGTTGCCTTTGAAGCATTAAAGAAACTCTCAAATGATACATTATTTCTGCTGATAAGCTCTAGCTTTCCTTCCAAAAAAAGCAGAGATCTGCCCATCAGATTCTGTACCATTGTAGCCCTTCAGAAGCACAGGGCATCTTGCACTTTGCAGAAGGGAGCAGCACCTCCTCCTGGAACCACTCAAACCACGTTCTGTGCAAATAATTGTAACACAACCTTATGTTTCAGAAACTGAAAGAACATCATTGTATAACCTTTTGTATTGCAGGATATCCAGTCATAGCTGAGGTAATTGACAGAACAAAAACGTGCCCATTCCACTTTGGTTACCCACAATGGTCTGAGCTTGCCTGCCATCCTAGATCAGGAAATTTAAGCCCAACAGGCATAAAATAGTTAACTACTTAAAAGTACTGGCTGATGATAACAACTGGATGACAGTGGAATTATTCAGTTAAACCAGAATTATTTCCAGACCCTGAAGGAATAGGGATGGTGCAAGCACAGTTCTTATTCCACATTGTTCCTCTTTAAAAGATATTTTATTTGAAATTGCAGCTATGGACAGAGAAGGTTTTTTAGCTCTTTATTCACAGGAAATAGCTAAGTTAGACTTGGAATAGAGGTCCTTATGACTAATGCAACCTGACCTCTGACTGTACCTGTAACATGACTGCACTACCAAAACTTATTCATTGCTAGGTTAAAGATAAAACAAGGTGGACTTCGTTACACACTTACTTCAACAAAAAAGCATCTGTAAAACACAAGAAAACATCTTTCAAATCCACCCATGGATGCTTCCCAGTTTTCTTCTCCATCTCTGCAGTAGGTACCAGGAGATGCTTTTCATTAGGTTCCCCCCGCTTTGAAATCCTAGCAGATGGAGAACTAGCTCCCACCTGCTATGCAATGTGCAAAATGAACTATTGGGTCAGGTCATATTTCTAGCTGACAAGACTTTAAAAAAAAAGGTGATTTGCTTTGGTAACCCTGAGGACAGATCCAAAGGCACTGAAGAGCACTGACCCACAGGCAACAGGCTATCACTCTTCCCTAAGCTCCTCTATTTGCCCACCACCCCTTGACTCACATCCGAAAAAACACTGAAGACAAATGAGATTTATGAGAGTCTCCTGGAAGTGTATAATTTTAAGAATTAAGAGTAGTGAATGTAGTCCAGCCACGGGCTTGTAGAAGTCACTGCTGACTGACTCTTTCAAGGTTATCTGTCTGACTGTAGTTTGCTTTCCCTCATCTGAGACTTGGCTAGCCTGTGCAGACAGCTCCTGAGCAATGCACAACAAAATGAAAGTCAGCACTTCACTCTTGAAAAAGAGAAATATTACTCTGTGCTACAGAACAGTGTGGTACAGTCCCTGCTGCCCCATGCCCTCACAAGACTCTTTTTGAAAAATTATGCAAAAGCAGCTACTCTCTGAAAGGAAATCAAGCAATTTATTGCTGATTTATCTCTGCCACAGACCACTTATCTGGAGTGCATGTTTTTTCTTTCTTGAGAGATTGAACAGGATGAGGATATTGAATGGTTCTAAAAAAAAATTTCAAGCTAAAGCCATCAGTCTTCAGAGCCAGCCAAAATAGTCATCAATATGTACAGCAGCACGAAACAATCAGAGATCCCCAACCAGGCAGCACACCCACATGTTTCCATTCAGCCTACCGGCTTCCCCTGGAGGAAACCACAAAAGCACTGCTTCAGCCACTAGACAAATATTCCTACACTTGAGGAAAGGATGAATGGAAACCGAGGAACAAATTGAAGTGCTGCTGCAGCAACATATGGATGCTGCACTCAAACCCCAACTGGCTGAACAAGAGCTTCATCAGTCCTACTGTCCCAACTATGGCAAAATAAGAGATTGGAAGGTGGTTTGTCATTGGGAGATTTTTTCATATGAGAGAAGCAGCAGCTCACTTACATAAATTTCCAGTTGACAGTGTGAGGTCCACCTCAGACAGCAAAGCTCTTCCAGCACCCTGACGTGGCCAGGCCCCCCGATGCAGGGGAATGATTCACTGCCCAGCCAGGAGTAGCATTTGTCTCTTAACTACACATACCTGTGGCATTTGTACCACCTGCAAAGGCCCCACCACTTGCTTTGAACCTTTCCCCTTCCCGACAGTGAGGCACAGAATACACGGAACGTGGCTATTCAAACACAAAGTCCTGCAATGCAAGTTCAAGGTCAAGGTATGAGTCACCCTGACCCCCCTAGAGCCTCCCCCTACCCCCTCTGCCCCAGGGGCTCAGCCCTGAGCCTTCAGTCACTGCTCAGCTGTCGTAAGGTGTGCTGTCCTCCAGCTCCTGTCTGCGCCAGGTAATGGATCCTGTGGATCTGGACTCTGCTCTGCATACTGACTTCTCAGCCTGACCTCAGACCTGCCTCACTCACCACCACAGACCTGCCTGGTGTCACTGCATGTGGTCCTGATCCTGACTTGTGTTCTCTGCTTGACTTTGGACAAGTCTCATTACCACAGACATGTCTAATGATCTGGACTCCCAGCTGACCTTGACTGCCATCCCCAACCTGGCCCCACTTGCCTTGCTGGGGGATGAAGTGGAGACACACCCTGGCCAGCCAGAGCCCTGCCCAGCCCACCTTGTAATGGTGCTGAAGCACAGCCAGCCTTCATTGCATTCCAACACTCGTGACAGGAGTAACAGGTAACATATCCTGTATTCATCTATCACACGAGCAAAACAAGCCCAAGTTGTGTGCTAAAAAAGAACTGGGTAAAACAGATGTTCCCATGGGCAGAAGGTGAGGAAGAAAACCTCCAGTATGCTTCAGATGTGATTTTTGCAATAGAAGGAAATTCTCAAATTACTCTCCCTGTGAAGTTTCTGTGCTGAGTCTCATGTAGCTCTGGCTTGCAGGGAGCTGGTAGAGAAGCAGTCTGTCTGCTGCCAGAGGAAACTACCTCACCTTGGAGGCAATGGAGCTTCCTTAGATAACTCTTGTTGCATCTATAACTTCACTGAACTTCATGAAGAAAATGGTCCTTTTTGTGAAGAGCAGTAGCTTGGCAGCTGACAGAGGTTCCAGCTGTGCAGTTCTCTGTTAAAATAACTGCATGAGCTGGGATTCATTAGCTAGATGTACAAAAATACAACAAAAAACAGAGAGGGTAACAGCCTTCCCTTTCAAAAAAATTGCTCTATCAGCATAGAGCTACAAACTGCACAGTTTGCATAACCATGGAAACTGGGAAGACACTAAACCACTGCAGGTCAACCCTACTCCAGAGGAACCAGGGTCAGTTTAAAACCTGAATGCAGGAAGCTGGGACTTCTGTGGTCAGGCTTTGCTGGGTCCACAGCAGAGCATACAGACATAAGGACATTCATCCCATGGCCATACATTTTGAAGGGAGTATCAGTGTACTTTCATTTTCTGCCTGAAAACATGCCCTCTTAGTTTGTTTCTACTGTGCACTTCATGCTCCCTGGAGCAGACGATGACAGACTTACAACTTGTCAGCCCTGGGAGAACCTGCTCTGATTATTCAAGTCTTCAAATGGGGGCTTTCCAAGTTGTGGTTGATTGACATGTTTAATGTGCTTCCCTCCACCGGAGACTATTACCTGATTTCATAAACTCCAGTGCCATCTGTCCTCCTGTCTATGGAGTAAAGAGCTTGTTTTGATCACAGTTGCTCACATGCCTGGCCTCATTTACTGGACAGGCTTCCCTTCTTGGACATGCTGCCTTCTGAGCGGAACATCACTCTGGCAGAATACACCACCAAAGATGACCAACAAAAGACCTGCATTCTGAGTCGGTAGCATTTATCTCTGGATCACTCCTCTCCCAATGGTAACAGATTCCTCATATGTTCACTAACACTGACTTGCAAGTAGGCAAAAATGCAAAGATTGAAACATAAGCCTCAAAAGAATGTATGAAATTATATTGGGAATTGCTTTCCACACACTGAGAGCACCCATGGTTCTGGATATAGTTTCCACCAAAACAGGTATCTTGCAGTCCAAGGAAACACGACAGGTATTGAAGTTCCCACTGAAAAGTAGGAAGGGGCTTTGAATATACCCTCCTGCACACAGACAGCAGAGAACAGCAGGAAAGAATTCAATCACTTTCCAGCAGAAAATAAGAAATTCATCGCCCATCAGTTTCTTACTTGTGTGTAATTACTGAGCATTACAATAACTTCATTGCATTGCTTATTATGCTAATCTTAATTAGCTTGCTTTTTTTTGCACACCCTCCCATCTGTCATTTTTGTTGGTTGTCTCTCCTCTGATACTTTGACTGCAAACTCTTTCGAATAAAGAACTGATTTTCTGTTAAAGGCATAGAAAGCCTGGTCTGAGGAGGTTTTGGTATCTGGGATTTTCAAATTAACTGATTAGTTAGCCTCAAATATATCTCAGGTTATTTTTGCTTTGCTGTTGAATTAACTTTCACCTTGAAACAAGTGGTATTAAACTGGAAAAGACTCTCTACAATTGTCAGCAAAAATATATCAGCAAATAGCAGTGACACAATCAAACCTGTAACATCATTTCCCTTTAACTCTTCTCTCCCCTTGCTTTAAAATATTTACTTAGTGATGGGAGTGAAAATCTGTCTTTTCTTTGATTTCTCAAAAAATTCAACACTTCCTAACAATAAAAGAATCTGCGAGCAGCAGATGTGTATAGGCTGTTATGATCATGGTAAAATAAACACCCCAAAACAGAGGCTCCTTTAGAAAATAGGGGCTTCTATTTTGGTCTTTCTCCTTTCATAACTTTTCTCCCTGAATACAGTTTAAATGAATAAGGTAACTTCCCTGAAGTAGCACTCATTACTACAGGTTGTCATCTGAATGCTGAGACCTGGAAACCTCCTTCCAGAAAAAGATTTCCAAATCCGTGCATCAGGACAGTCAGAGTCCCTAAAGACTAAATACCTGTTAAATAATAAGCATGTGTCTCAGCTTGATGGACCTTCTGTTTCTATAATGATCTGAAGGGGATTTACGTTCACAACTACAGAGGTGCAAGAGCATCAGGACAGTAGTGTCCATCTGCTTGAGAAAAGCAGCAAAATTGTATAGGAGATTTCATTACTAGTGTCTGTTAATACAGCAAGGCACTAAGCCACAGTCTAAACTAAACCTGGAAAGAAACCTTCACCCACACCTTTTCAGAAGAAAACCCCAGGAAAGAAAACATAAATGAGAGTTCGTTTGACCTATATTGAGGCTGTTTGTGAGAACAAAAAACCATTGCTGACCAGCTTTAGCAAACACTGCTTAAGAGGGAGTTTGGATGGCACCAGAGGCATGGATCCTTTCTGTATTCTGTCCAAACACTGATGGACAAGCTGCCAAACAGCTTCCAAGTTGAGAGTTTAGGGGCAACACAGTAGGTAAAATTTAAACAAATACTTCCTCTCCATATCTAACACACAGCATTTTGCCCTCATTTGCACAGTTATAGTGTTCGAGTTGGCTCAATCCACGCTAGGATTCACAGCCCTGCCTTTCCCTTAGCTCCTGTGAAATTTTCAGAAGCAACTTGCTAAATCAGTAGAGAAAAAAACCCCTAACTTCTGTTACCACAGACACACTGAATGAGCACTTGTTATTAGTTTCAGGGAGTTCTGGATCCAAGTTTGCTACCAACGAGACACAAGTGCCTCTCTGCTCACAGAGAGGCAGAAGGGTCACGCCAAGACCCAGAAGCCACCTTGGCTTTACGGCTGTGTCACATCTCTGCAAACAAAACCCCCCATATCAAAGGAGTCTCAGAATCATGGAGCTTGAAATACAGGCTGAAGTTGAGATTTTACCTTTCAGCTCCATCTTGAATCAGCAATGCAGCAGCTAAGCCTCAGCATGCCTAAGCAATATGTGGTAGGAGTGAAAAATAGAGCACAGCACAGAGTCCCCAGCTCTGCTTGCTGTCAGTTTAGCCACTGGCCACAGACACTCATTCTCCAGAACAAGGCTTCAGGAGGCTCAGAAGTATCAGCCAGTGTGACAGGAAGAAGCACATTGTTCACCACAGGTGCACATTTTATGCTCTGCTCTGGTAAGATGGACCCTTACCCTTATTCCCTGAAGTGGACCAGTGCTGAACCCTCTGAGCACCAATGAGCCCACCACTGGAGCAATCAGTTTATAGGGAAGTATCAGCACAGAGCCTGCATTCATTCTGTTATTGCTTAGTTTACAACTCAGAGATGGGTTTTTTTCTCCTTTGACAGTTCAGAAATATCATTTTGAGACTGTAAAAATCATGCTACATTTCTCCTGTCTCTAACAGCAACACAGGTAATAAAGACTCTGAATTGCATATTCAGGACTGTGCCTAGGAGTTAACGTATCAGGAGCTCTAGGCAGAAAAGACTGCAGGGCACTCTTCCATAGTTTTATAAGGTCTGAAGGGAGAAGCAGCATAAAGATTTTTCTATTTGTCAAAATAATCAAATGTCTTGAAAATACACTAGGGGACCATTCTGGAATCAGAATGGAGTTATTTTTACTTAGTCGCTTCCGTGATCAAAACCACACTTAAAAAAATATATTCTCTGGCTCTAAAAATCTTTGAAATACAGCAAGCAACTCATGAGAGATAGCAGCACTGAAGGGAGTCTGTGCCGGTATCTAAATATCTGGGCAAAAAGTCAGTAAATACAGATATTAACCCAACTGCTACAACAGGAAGCAGTTGCAGGTGGGAAAATTGGCTAAAGCCAGTTTGGATACAGCATATTTGCCTCTAAGGCTGCTTTTTCAGCCAGGCTGCCCAGGCAGCAGATTGCTGTCACTGTCACCCACCGTGCAGCCCTGTGCCTTCAAATCCACTCTGATCTAGGCTGGAGACTAAGAGGTTGCCTCTGCCAGCATCACAGCAACTTCAAAGCCAAATTTTTACTAATGACCCCTACTGACCTGGTCAACAGATAAGTTAATACTTTTTCCTCTCTTGCATATTTTTCTCCATAGGAATTAATTTAACTGCTCTGCAAAGGTTGAGACCAGAGTGTCCATACCAAGGCAGAACACAGAGAAGTGTTCATGTAGGTCTGTAAATACAACCCTGCCGACAACACTCAGATTCACAGCTCTTGCTACCACTTCAGGTTCTTTGGAACAGAGGCTAAGAGTCAGACCAACTTGTCGAATGATGCAAGCAAAGGGCAGAAAAATGATGCAAGAAAAGGTGTCAGGCCAAGCACCCCTTAAAACCTTTGGGATCAATGTCAGTGTTAGATCTCTAATGTAAGCAGCTCAGCTGTGCTGAGGTTGCTTTGCCTACATCCAACAGCAAACATGAAACAAGCACTTGCCTTTTCATCACACTCAAAACCTGTATGAAAACTGTCTTTGGAACATGCTCCCTGTTTGATACTTAGGTTCTCACCAAGCCCTGTGAGCTTAAATAACTTGCTGAAGTCCTTGAGCAAGGTATCAGCCCAACAACCCATCTCCTGAGCAGGTGCTGCTGGCACACTGATTTGTCTGTTGGGTGCTATGCAGGGAAAGCTCTATTAGCCTGAGGGCAAAGCAGGGTGAACAGAGCTGGGAACTCTCCCAAGAACTACTAGATTTAACCCTCCTTCTCTTCTTCCCACTTCCCCTTTTTCATGTTTGCCTAGGTGTGTTGCATTGAGTTTATGTGGCAAGGTATTGGCATTGTGGAGCTACAGGGCTTTTGCAAGAAGGTGCTGGAAGCTTTTCCCATGTCTGATAGAGCCAATGTCAGATGGCTCCTACCACTGGCCAAGGTCAAGCCACTCAGTGATGATGGTACTGCCTCTGGGATAATAGATTAAAGAAGAGGGAAAAAAAAACCCTTTGCCATGGGACCCAAAGAGAGGTGAGAATATATGACAGGAACATCCCTGCAGGCACCAAGATCCGTTGCAGAAGGAGGGAGAGGAGGTGTTCCAGGCACCAGAGCAGAGATTCCCCTGCAGCCCGTGGTGCAGACCACGGTGATGCAGCTGTGCCCCTGCAGCCCGTGGACATACATGATAGAGTAGCTACCCACCTGCAGCCATGGAGGACCCCACACCACAGCAGGTGCCCAAAGAAGGCTGTGACCATGCAGGAAGCCTGCACTGGAGCAGGCTCCTGGCCTGGGGACCCAAGGAGAGAGCAGTCCATGGCAGAGCAGGTTTCCTGGCAGAACTTGCAACCCCATGGGAGACCTATGCTGGAGCAGGGGAAGAGTATGAGGCGTCCTCCCTCTGAGGAGGAAGGAGTGACAGAGAGGATGTGTGAGAAACTGACCACAGCCCCCATTCCCTGTCCCATTGGAGGGAAGGAGGCAGAGAAAATCAGGAGTCAAGTTAAGCCCAGGAAGAAGGGAAGTATGGGGGGAAGGTGTTTTAAAGATTTGGGCTCACTTCTCATTACCCTACCCTGATTTGATTGGCAATGAATCAAATTGATTTCCCCAAGTCGAGCCTGTTTTGCCTCTGACAGTAGTTGGTGAGTGATCTCTCCCTGTCCTTACCTCAACTCACCAGCCTTTTGTTATATTTTCTCTTCCCTGTCCAGCAGTGGAGGGGAGTGATAGAGCATCTTGGTAAGCCCCTAGCAGCCAGCTAAGGTCAACCCACCACAGGTGTGAAGATAGACCAAGTTTGTGCCTTGCATACTTTAAAGGAATTGCTTTCCTCATTCAAAACATATTCCTGTTGTCAGAGTCATATGTATCACAGCTGGCAATAGCTCCTTCGCATATAAGTCTTCAATCAGATTGTATAAATATGTATACTGTGGAGCTGAAAACTCTCTGACAGGTACATAGGAAGCCTGACAGGATAACCACTCCTCTGCCTACATCCACTAAGCCATTGGGTAAATAACTTTTCAAGCTTGTGAGCTTTTTTCTTTTTAAATACATTCTATTTACTTGATCATCTGTAATGACTTCTCTCTGAAATTGTTAAGCTCTATCACGTAGAACCATATTTAGATGGGATTACGCTTACACTTGTAACAAGAAATAAGATGGCATCACTCACCCAACACTGTCACTTGGCATGAAGTATTCTCTTTTGCTCAAATAATGGCTAAATTCCAATCCTTGCTCCTGCAGCAAATAATACCTTAATCTGCAAGCTATGTCATATTCCTGGGGTCTGGCACAGAGCAAAGTGATATTTGCTGCATTATTTGCAATTAATGCTCTGAAAACTGGCACTTTATGTCCTGAAGTGCAAAGAGGGGTTTGAAACCATCTATTTTTTTGTGTCTAAATGGAAATGTTGTTACACAGCCTCTTCCTCAAGAGGTGAGAGGTCAGTATTTTACTCAGAAATGGCTGTATCAAGTCAGAACAAGCTTTGACTGAGAACAACAGTGAATCTCTAACCATATATCCTACACCAGAGGACAGAGAAAAAGCAAGGACAGAGAACACTTCTCCAGAGCCCTGCCTCAGATTCCAGCTCCTGGGCACTTCCTAAATCTGAGGTGTCTTTTATTTCATAGACTGTAATAGGTTTTATTCCTAATTTTCTCATTTTTGAACTCATTCTGCCCACAGCGTGTTCTGTGACAACATCCACAGGCTTAGCCATATATTCTTCAAGAAACCATTCCTTATTCACTTTTCCATGCAATGCCTAATTCTATGCTTACAGAATCTGTCAAGTCACCTTATTCCTAGACTGAAGAGATCTACTCTATTTAACTACCCTTCATGTAGAAGTCATTCCCTATCTCTGATCCTCCCATCTCTCTTCTCTGCATGTTTTGCAGTTGTTCTAGGCTTTTTTGAGGTGAGGCATCAGAACTTTACACAACATTCAAGATAAAAATGTTTTATTTTTGAGATATCAATGCCCTTCAAAGGGGATTCATGGGTTAAGCACAACAGAAAAGAATCATCCAAAAACCACTTGTGTTTTCAAAAGTCTTGGCCTTTAATTCAACTGTATTTATAGAAAGATACTTTTTTTTCTCACTGCTAGCCTTACTATCTTTTCAGGTAGGGAAACTTCAAATTAGACCAATTATTCACCTATTCTTTTAACTTATCTCTGACAGGGGCAAACACTTCAGAGAGGGTGAAGTAGATTGTAGAGCACATTGTGATATAACGTAATTTACAAAGAAAACATCTTCCCAAACCTGTGTTTTAATTCTGAACACAATAATATTACTCTTATAATGTGCTTGAAACTCGGGAATTAAGAGACTCAAGAAAACCAAGTACTCTCAGTGCCAAAGCCTTTGGAAAATTAAAAGGAAAGCCAGATCCCAAATTGCTTTTCTATCTTCATTGAGACAAGTACAAGTAGGTTAATTTCAAAGTATTTTCCTTTGTCATTGAAAAGTGATCTTTGCTGGACATCATCTGTTCTCACTTTATGGGAAATGGAAAACAGGAGCATGTGATACCATGTGACATCATTCTGTCCTACATTTACCACACCTTCTTTGATTAAACTATGTTAAGTTCTTCACATGCCAAAATGTCTTTTGATCTCAATAATCTTCATTATTCATCAATATTACTCTTTTTGAGCTGGATGGAAATGCCAGTTGTGCAGGACTCAATCCCAGCCTCCTTACAGCCAAGTGGCCAGAGACAGCTTTCAAGGAAGATAAATTTCAGGCTTGCTCTCACCACTATTCTCAGCAGCTCAATTACAAATGATGTTAATAGGCATGAAATTATAAACGACTTTCAGGAATTTCAGCAACTTCAATGCAGTAGTGCATTTCAGAGACTATCCTGCCTCTGAAGTAGATTTCTGACTTTGATCATATTTTTTTCTGACCCTTCATTGCCTAGAACATCCCTTTACCTTATGTCTTAGAAGCTGGTAACAGAAAGCAATTAATCACTGCATCTTTACTGAGTGGACTGAAGATACGTGAATACAAACATTTGCAAAATTCACAAGGAACAGAAATGCAGCAACAAAAATAAGTTTTTTAAAATTAATAACAGAGAGAACAGCATATTGGGAGACATGTAATTTAAAAAGCAATAGCTTATTAAGCTGGCTTTAATACCAGATTACTTCATTATTTGTTACAGTGACAGGGAAAATAAAGCTGGAGGAATTGCTAATGATGCCAGAAGTCTGTAATATGCATTTTATATTCTTAATCTCTTAAAACTAAAGACCACAAAAAAAAGCAGCTAATAATCTGTTCCTAGACCCGTGATTTCATAACAAATTGCCAGCAAACAAATCCATTTATGGGACATTTTTTAGTTCCTTTTCTGTAGTAGTGTAATTAGATTCAACAGGTAAGTCTCTGAAAGGAACATCATTTTATTTTCTCAAAGCAGTTAGATGAAGCTTGTTCTCTTCATGTGAAAACAGTATTAGCTGTCCTACCTCATTCTGCTGAAGGACTAGACAGCAGCCCACCCTGCCCTGGCACACCCTCCCTCTTGGTCAGCACCTCCTGGGCATCAACACCACTTCCTACAAGTCAATGCTGTTGAACCCGCTATTCCAAAACTTAAAAGGCTTTTTCCCCCCATTTCTGTTAAGGATGTTTTCTCTGCAGACACTAAGGGGAAACATCTTGGGTGACCTAATAAAGCCAGTTCTAGAGAGTTCATTCAGCTGTGTTCTGGTTTTGGCTGGGATAGAGCTACTTTTCTTCAATAGTAGCTGGTACACTGCTGTGTTTTGGGTTTAGTATGAGAACAATGTTGATAACATGCTGATACTTTAGTTGTTGCTAAGTAAGTTCTGCTCACTCTCAGTCAAGGACTCCAGTTTCCCATGCTCTGCCAGTGAGGAGGTGCTCAAGTCACTGTGAGGGAGTATGGCCAGGACAGCTGATCCAAACTGGCCAAAGGGATGTTCCATACCACAGAACGTCAGGCTCAATACAGAAACTGGGGAGAGTTGGCCTGGGGGGGCTGATCACTGCTGGGGGTCGGACTGGGCATCGGTCAGTGGGTGATGAGCAACTATATGCTGCATTACATATGTTTCTTTGGCTTTATCCCCTTCCTTCATTAAATTATTATTTGTATTATTAATAGTCAATTTATTATATTTTACTTAGTTTCAATTATTGTTCTTACCTCAACCCATGAATGTTACCTTTTTCCAGTTCTCCTTCCCATCCAGTGTGGGGGCTGAGGAGGTGGGAGTGAGTGAGCAGCTTTGTGATACATAATTGCTGGCTGGGGTTAAACCGTGACAAGCTGTTTCCCAAGTCATCCACGACAGTGGTTTAACCAGCTTGATTAATTTTGAGTGTTGGAAATGGTGAGTGAGAGCTGCAAGTAGAAACCTCTTCTTACGTTATTGCATGATAACTAATTCATGCAGCCAAAGACACTGCAAGAGACAGCATCGAAGGATTATAAAGTACATTCCCTCTTATCAACGTCAAGCAAACACTTTCTCATATCCTTTTTTCTAAGGATCCAGTCAGTGATAACAATTCAAACAACACAGGGATACTGCACATACATCCACTATGAGGCCAGAACATGAAATATGGGAAATATATTTTTCCCCTGATAAAGAAAATATTGATGAGAAGAGTCAATTTGCTATCAGAAATAGAAACTTCACAGTGCCTGATTTTGTGCAGAGGATGTTCACTTGGAGCTCTTTTTATCCACTCTCACATCTAGAAAGATACATAGCAGGCTTTTGGAGGATCAAAAAATCTGCTTTACACTGTCAGGTAATTTATTCCATGAGACTCGTTGAAAATAACAGGACTTAACTCTTGACAAGCAATTCCATATGCTTGCTCCTTGCATGTCTTTAAAGCATCTCGACTTACTTCATGGATGCAAACAAGTCTTCATTCATTACATGCATTAACGCACAGCTATATATAGTGTTCTCAGAGCAACTGTATCTTCTTTCTGCCTTACAAATTTCTGACAACTTCTTACCTGAATTTTGATGACAAAGACATTAGGAATACAATCTTTTAAGCAAAACTGTCACAGCAGACAAAAATGTCATCCCACTCAAATCATCAAAAAGTGTACCTCCATGAAATGATCCTGCTCCTGTAATAATCCTACTCAAACAAATGCCTGGTATTAAAATATAATTTGCCTCATTTAAAATGAGATTGCAAGGTCTTAAAGAGTTGGTAAAGAACTCCAAATGACCACTAATGCCCTTTTTCCCTATTTGGGAGGAGACTGTACTGTCAAAATGGGAGACACTAAAAGGTGTAAGTGATTTCTGAAGTGCAGGAAAATGGAATCTAAAGGTGATGCACAATGGTGCATCAGCTGAAGCATTTGAAAAAAGATCCTTGAAATCAGTGGTGCAACATTAGGCCCCAAAATAAATTTCTTGAGACTCCAGTGCAAGAAACAGGATCCCTCCTTTCTGCAGGCAGAGAAGATATCCTCTCACCGTTCTGGGTTCTACAGAGGTGTCCAAGCATAAAACCAATTTTACTGACTTGCAGGATCAAAACCTTAATGTACTCATTCCAGGAGTTCTAGAACACATGAAAATCTAATTAAATTAAGGAAAACAACAACCTTTGAAGTATTCAAAGTATGCACTTGGGAAGGGCCATGCAAAGGTAGGAGAACATAGTGATTTACATTACCTTTTCTTGCAGGGTTTCAGCAGGTAAGAAAAGAAAAGCAGAACACCTCCTGCCAGTTTGTGTGTAGTTTGTAAATCTTACTGAAAGAAGTGGCAATGACAAAACACACAGTTGAGACAGGAATGTACTCGCAAATAAAAAAAAAGAGGGAAAAGAACAAAATTACCCTTAAGTGCTTTTTCCTGCCACTTCTTATTTAGTCAATAGGCAGACTTGGAGAAGGCCTGCTGTAAAGCCAATTAAGTCAGCTTCTTTCCAATTGTTTTAACTGGCTTTTGATGAGGTTTAGCTTTTAGATCTTACTACTCCTAATTATCAGGATCATTACAGTATTTCTTGAGGACCAACCAAGAATAAACCCCCACTGCTTTAAACACAATGCAAACAAATACAAAGACATCCTTGACAGAGCTTTTTATATAATCAAAAGAGGAAAAAGATAGGAGGATAATCAGCAATGACCTGGACAATATCTGCTGATTTGCCACCTGAGCGCCAGGCATGGCCAATGGAAGAAGAAATGTATTTCTGCTCTAGCTGCTTGGAAACTCTGCAATGAATTGTGTGGGGCATTAAGTAAAATACAGTTGTGATCTTCCCCGTTCCCTGAAACTGCACATCCAGGTGAAGGATAAGACCCTGTGCATTCAAATTATGCAACACAGTCTTTCAAGAGCCTGTGTAATCTGACAGCAGTCTGCTGCTCCCAGTTACTGCAAGGTATTACCAAAGCACATTCTTTGGTAATATCACAGAGAAAAAGTGCTTTCAAGGGACTGGAAAATATTTACGTGCCAATCTCTCTAAACAACAATAACAAAAAATATCCAAGGTAGAGCTGATGAAATTTTAGTGAATTCCTGATATGTCATGAGACCTTGTGTTGGTTAAAATATGCATTAATATGCATTAAAGAAACCTCAGGGCATTCTTATTTCAGCTGAATTATTGGCTCACAGCATGGCAACCACTTGTGAGGCCCTCACAGAAAATTATGCTGTATCTTGGGAGGGGGAAAAAAAGAGTATGAAATTACAGTGGGTCACTGTAGAACAATACTCCAGTCAGATCTAATCAGAGAATGGAAGAAAAACTGAACAGAGTACAAGAAAAGTCAAAGATTAGATTGATCCCCAAATCAAGAAAAAATCTAGGAGACAAGAATAAAATCAATCCACATTGCACAGAACAAAGAAATAATTTTCTAGAGTCCCCAAGAAAGTGCACCAGATCTTATATGTAGTGGATAATAGGCACTCATACTAGGGTTTATTTCTGTACAACAGAATAGGTTCGAAGGTGAAAGAAGAATGGTAAATTGGAACTAAACAAAAAAAAAAACCCACCTAACGCAGCCTATAGAACAGAATACAACTGATTTTCATATAGCACACTCATTGCAAAGGGCTGTAAATCACCCTGCTGCAAGACAGTCAATCACAACCTGAGGGAACAATAAAGTTTTACAGCAGGGTAAGTAGAGAGGAAACAGCGTAGAGAGGAGGAGAAAGAAAATATATTGGGAAAAGAAAATCCAACCATGTCAAATGTGATAGGATCAGTTTGGAGGAATAAAGGAATTAATGTGTGAGATAAAAAGGCAGTAGCCTTGAACACATCTTTATGTGAAGATTGAAAGATTTTTTCCTCCACATCAATAATAAGTGTTCAAACAGATGGAAATAATCCCAATGGAATCAAAGTATCCATAAAAACAATTCTATCAGAGAGGAACACTGCTTTCTAGCTCCCTCCCTTCTACAGTAGCTGACCAGTATCTTACACAGTTATTTCAGTGAGCATGCAGAGATTTATTTTTAAACGTCAGAATGGTTCATTACAACCACCTAGAACCTGAACTCGTATGAATGCCAGGAACATGCAGTGTTGTCCTCTCCAAGGTTCACATCCACAGACACCATGCCAGCTGTGTCAAGAAAGCAACTCCTGAATTCATTCCAGAATCCTTGTCCAAACTCACACCTTCACATACATCTATACCCTAGCAGACTGATTTCAGCTCATCTGTAACAATTTCTTAAATAAAACATTGAGTCTCGCATTTAGGTGGTTACATATTCAAATCGACACTGTCTTATTTGTTTAGCCTTTACACCCACTGACGCTCAGATCCACAATCCCGTCTTCTCACTCCAAATACCACCCTTTCCTAAGTGCTTTCTTTTCCAGCCACATGAATATAGTGTGTAAATCCTCTCCATAGCAAAGACTTGCTCTCCCCATCTGTATTCCCTGCTGCTGTCACTTAAAGAGGCTGGTGCATGTCAACTATCGGCTGCTGCGAGCAGTTTTCCATCACCAGCACTAAGTGATTGCTTGTTAGACTGACAGGGTAAACTCGGCCATGTGAGCAGGACAGGGAGAAAGAATTCTGTCAGGGTTGAAGGATGCCTCTGCCCAGGCAAAACCTATGGTTTTGGAAGGGCAAGGGAAATTGATTATTTGCAATGGCTGGATTTCCAAAGAAATCACCTTTAAGCTCAGTCTTTAACCTGAGAATGAACATGGCCTTCACAATTAGTGGGGAACAACAAAGATAAAGAACTGTTGGATTAAGTATCTCTTACCCTTTTTGGATTAGATCAGTGGTACCGTAGAGTGCACTACGACTCTGGCAGAGGAAACAGAGAGTAGTATTGATTCCCCAGCACTCCTGCAGACACTTAAGGTCTGTAATGAAGTTTAATGAATGTAATGAAGCAGAGAAAAGTGCCTTTCCTCTAGAGAGCTCAGCAGCCCCATACCTTTGAGGTACATGCAAAACTGCAGTATAAGCAATTTTCTTTCTCCCATCCCTGAAGAGTTTCCAACTGGAAGAGAATACCAGGGTGTCTACAGTTCTTCACTGGTTAATTATGTCCTTGGAAGGCATCCGACTCCTATATCCTGAACACCTTGGAGAGCCATTTAAGAGTTTGCCACCTTTACAGCAGATTTTCTGTCCTGGAAGTTAGAACAACTTCCCCGAAGAGCAGTCTGCAGGGAATGGTGTCACAGAAAACTTATGAGCTATGGTCAGAATCACATTCCTATAGCCTACAAGACTCTTGATACTAACAGCATCCAGATCAGGAGCAGTATTTAAAAGCACAGCTTTAACAAAATGAAGGAAGGGCAAGGGAAACATCACCAGAAACAGTTAAATTACATTTGGGGGTATCAGGGGAAACATCCTTAGTAAGATGCCTCACATTCCCCTAGGCTGCCTCTCCTCTTTTTTATACACTGTCCTATCAAGGAGAATAAATTGGTTCAGATTACTTGCTAAAAATAGAATACATCAATGAAAGTCACATCCAACCTCTTTAACCACTTCATACTGCAGAAAATGTGCTATTATAGGAAGAAGATTTCAGCATGCATGTCCATTTCCATCTCTTAGTCATGTGCATTCACATATAAACACTGAAAGGAGAGGTGGTGTGCTCTTACAAGAAACTATTTTAAACAGTATCATTTCCTTCACATTGTGCACGAGAGCCTTCACAACTAACTCAGAACAGAGCAGCACTGCTTTCAAGACCACTACAGCTGTGCTTATTGCTAGGGATTTAGCTCCTCACGCTCTGTGTCCAGATCTGAGGATTTTTTGCCTATTTCTTCAATAAGAGGGATTTTTTATTGCTGATTCCTCACCATGAAAAAGGAACAGAAGTCTTTGAAGTCAAAAGTATTACTTAACTCTGTAATAACTGTAGGATAATAAGCATCTTTCAAGAATAAAAAAAGGGTTGGTAATTTGAAAATAATTATGCAACTAAAGATACATGTAGACATGAAGACACCTACTTTGTGTTTTAGTTCCTCAACAAGTTTAAAAACATGACTTTCCCTCCTTTGGGCATCCAGCAAAAAACTAGACTGAATCTTTCTTTTTTAATCTCTTTTACAGCAGCAATCTGACATCCTGGTGCATTAATCACTCAAACACTCCTCTGTTCCCCCAGTTTCTCTTAACCTGGGAATCTGTTATGTAAAAAGAGCAGTTGACAAAACACAGTTCTTACAGCTTCTTCCCTTTGCTGCCCCCTCCACCCTGCCAAACAAAAAAGGGATAATAAGCACAAGGCAATTGGGAATAAGTGCATCTGCCTGGCAGTAACAGCACAATTTGTGAATGGTGATGTCTTTACTGCAGCTCTGTGAGGGGTGGAATCATGGAGTGAGTCATGAGTTCCCAAGCCATGCCTGCTTACCATTCTCAGCTTTTTGAGGTTTTCTGTCCAATGCTGAGTATGTTCAGAGGCAGAGCTTACACTAAGAATGTGTACTAAGCAAGTGGCTTAGGACATTAAGGTTAACAAGACCAAGCACTTTGATCGAAGAGTTTCTGGAAGAAGTGCCATCTTAAACAGGGCAAATATTTTATTTTCAGAGGAAAGTGCCATCAGTCCTGAACTCAAGGGCAGCAGGGAGTGGGAGGAGAAGGGAAACCACTACTGCTGCCTTCTGTCTGTCGGATCACTTTCTGGTGTCTTTTCACATAGATTAGTAAATCACAGTAGAAACAGAATGACAAAAATCAATAGGGCCACCAACCGAACACAGTACTATTTAGTGGCAATGAGAAACATACTATCTGTCCACAGACATCCCAGTGCTGAAAGCCTGACCCTGCTCAATTCAGAACACATAACCTAGTTCCTAGTACCTTTGAACTAAGATTCTAATCCACAATAAAATTACCTTGGCTTAAATGGTTACTACTTGTCAATTCATCTACCTCTGTGCTTTCAGCAACAGTAACTTCAAGAAATATGAATTTTTCATTATAAGTGAAGCGAAGCAGGGTTACTTCCAACACATTCTGGATTATAAGTGCAGATGTAGACTATCATCAGCACTCAGGTGAAATGACAATTTGATCATGCATTAAAGGCCTTAATTTTAACCAGGGACATATAAAACTCACCATGACATAAAGACTTATACATAGCATCAAATTAACACTATTGTTTTTAAACCATAATGACACCTAGGAACAAGACAAATTCCCAGTTTGGGGAGTTTTGCCTTTTAAGAAGACCAGTATGCAGTGGCATGAAAAGGTGAGTATTTTCACACAGAATATTATGATTAGTAATGCTGGTGGTGGACTCTGCAATTTAAAGAATGCTTGGCAATGAATAGGATGATACAGGCTATCACCAGGTCCAACTCCCTGCTCAACGCAGGACCACCTTAAATACAAAGCAGAAAGCTGGATGCAAAAGAACGACTAGCATAAAAAAAATAAGAAAAGAAATGAGAAATTAATGAAAAAGTTGACAGAGAGAGAGAGAAAGAGAGGAAGAGAGAGAGAAAGAGAGAGAAAGTGAGAGAAAGAGAGAGAAAGAAAGAGCTAACTTTGGACTGGCCTTTATTTTTATTCCATAGGTAAACTCTAAATAAAGGAGCATCTCTGGTAAAAATTGCTACCTGCCAGGTAGTGCCCACACCTGTCACCCATCGCTAACATCAAATAACCTCTCTTCCAAATGGGTGATAACGGAAAGGAATTTCAAGAGATGGGAATCTCAGGAAGTCAACACCAAGAAACTCCATATCACACCTTTTATACTGCCTTCTCCCATTTCTTGTTCCTGCTTATTCTGAAATGGAATGTGCCTACATCTCTGGAATAGGTGTCCATCTGGCAGCTCTTCTAAAAAGCAACAGCAAGGTATGACAGCCTCCAATACCCTAACAGCTTGGTTACACTTTTTCTGTATGAGAAGTAAAAGCAAATGTTTCATTAACAGAAGGTTCATGATAATTTGCTGTAGCAGGTAGAAGTGCAAGCTTCCCTCCAATTGAAACAGAGTCCTGCCTGGACATACTCCATGGAACAAACAATACAGCAACAGAACAGGAATGAAAAATTCTGAATGCAATTGAATGACAGAAGGATACTGAAGTGGTCAAGCTGTATCACATGCTGAATTTCATTAAGGATCAAGATGTTTTTTTACTAAGAGACTACCATTTACGTATCTCTGAAATGTTCGAAGCTCATCTTATATTTTGGCCAAAGCCTTCACTTCTAATGACATATTTGTCTCCCAGCTGCTGAAGTGGACACTTTATAGTGTCTGTCTCATAATGATGCCTCTGTTCATGGTATTTGATGTTTCCTGATGTCCCCCCCAGCTACTCTAAAGTGGATTTAGTTCACTGGCCTGAAGAGCAGCAGACATGGTGCTGCCATTAAGTGAGATTTGGTCAATGTTTCTGCTAACACTGTTTCCACATAAAGCTCTGGGAGTAAGGTCAAGAAAAGTGAGTGCAACTTTTCTCTGAATTCCTGTTAGGTACAAGGCACTGGGAGTAATTCAATACACTTCACTTTAAACTGAGGGTTTGCCATCTGTTCTACACTCTGATTACAAAATAAAAAACAAATATAACTCACTATTGAATCATAGAAAGTAAGCTGCAGGAGATTTAAATTCATAGGGAGAGCTCTCTATTTAACGCAGAAAGCATCTGCAGAGTTTTTCTTATGCTGTGTTTTACGCAGTAACCTAGGGAAAATGAGAGTGCTTCTCCAGGACCTGGACAAATGTATTTCTAGCAAACCTGCGTGAGTCCCTGGGATGGGGGATGGGATGTTCAGTTTATGAAAAATACATTGCAGAGCAACTCCTGCATCCATCTGTGTGTATGTAAGTAGGTATATATCTATCTATCCATCTATCCAGCCATAAGTGGAGCTATTACTGTAATAAAATGGGTAATACAATCATGATAACCCAAGGAGGTAACTGAGGCAGGAATGTAAGAAAAAAGTCGCCCTTATTAGAGTGATTGATTAAGTTTCCTATAAACATAAAAATTAATTTTAAAAAAGGGAAACAAACCCCCTCACTGATTAGTTTTTGGCTATGCAATTTATTGTTAATTTTTTTCTCCAACTGCATCCAATTATAAGTACAGTTTTTCAGTTTGTTGAGTGATACAGAGTCTGACTGTAATGGGAATACAGCTATAAGGAACAGCTAAAGACAGCATCAGGGTTTCTTAGAAGCTGGAATCACTTTCATGAAAGAGCAACAAGAAAGGAGTCTGGGGCTTCCCTTTTATTCAGTCTGTTATGGCTACATTCAGCTCTGCCAGCTGGGGTTGTCCATACTGCAAGACTTTGGAGAGCCTTTGCAATACTCCAGTGCACTCTGACATGCAGTTTCATCACAGACTGAAATATGAGGACTGGCAGTTGCCATAGGAAAGCAGCCCTTGCATCCTTCCCCACAACCAGGCAGCAGACAGCACTGGGGAAGCATCCCAAGAAAATGGATTGCTGCTGCTGGGCTGGTGGGCCTTGCCCAACCTGAAATTTCACAGACTTGCAGTGTTTTGCTTAATCAGGAGCTCACTGCCTTATGAGACAAATGTGCCTAATTGCTATTTACTGAAGAGACACCCATCAGTGATACACTTAACAAAAGCAGAGGCAAATGTAAGGAACAGCTGCTGGATTTCGCAGAGCCAAACACAACCACTGCTTAAACACATTTCAATACCCAGCATCCTTCCCTAAAACTGAGTACATTTAGTGAAACCATACTGGATGACAGCAGGGAAAGTCTAACAAAAGCCTGCATGGACAAACGCTGGCATTGGACTCGCTCTCTTACACATAAGGAACTACAGTATATCCATCACAATCTCCATTATAAAACAGGGAGTGCAGGCCAAGCTAAAATGCATGTGCTAATGAGATTCACTGTGGACAAACTTCCCCAACCTACCTCTCATGTGCATCCTGGGCTCAGATTCCAGGGACATGGGGTTTATGTCAAATCAGCTCTAATTAGTTTGAAGGTGAGCAATGTACCAACTGATGATACCAACTGAAAGATGCTTCTCACTAGTTCCTGTGTATATCAGGAAAACAGGTTCTCTTCAGGGGTTGATAAAACTCCTCCTAACATGGGCAAATGCCCACTTCTTAAGGGCTGAGTTGGTAAGGTGTTTGAATGAGTAGAGCGTCCTGTTTGCCAAAACATTCCCTACTGCATAATGCTAAAGACAAGACAATTTCTAGAATTGGAAGAAGGTTGGAGTAATTGCCAGTAAAAGAGGGCTTTGACAAGAGTCACTTCCTGAGCATAGCAGAGTAACAGAAATCATTGGGATGCCATTCAGGAAGCACAGATAAGGGCATAACCACTGGGAAGGTCACTCTACTGAAAGATTCTTGTAACCTACCAAGATAATACTATTGAGTGAACAGAGGAAACTATATCTTCAAAACTACAGCTATAGAAGTACATGTCTTCTAGAAAAATTACTATCTTAACGTTCAGAGCAGGCAAAAATGTTTAAATCGACTTCTGCAGACAAAGATAAGTGAGGCATTCAGACAAGCAACCACCTCTGCAAAGGCATTGTCAGTAGCAAACCTTCCTTAGAATCTTTTGCCTAAGAAGATAAGAAGAAGCTGAAGTCAATGCTGGCTAAAACACACAGAGTTAAGGCAATTCAGAAAAGTAAGCAGATTGCAGCAGTGGCACTAGTTCTCCTCAAAGATATGCTGAGAAGAAATCATTGTGCAGAAAAGAGCTGTGATAAGTGCTGTTGATGAGAGGTTTGGGAATTATAAATACAAATAGTGCTTTGTAAGACACACAAATGAAAGTTACACTTTTCAGTTGTGAGTGATACATGCAAATTCCCAATCAGGTCCTCAGCACTCCTGTCCTCCCCCACTGCCTCAACACCTGAGTCTGTACATGCATGAGATCCTCCTGCTACTCACAAGTTCCTTCAGACAATGAGGAATGGCAAAAGGGTCTGGCTTCAACAGCCCTAGCTAGTAACATAATTTCTCAATAATCAAAAGTTGCATCCTACATACAACTAAAGGAGCATGGTTTGGTATCACAATCCATAGCACTTCCATCAGATATGACATCACTAAAAGAAGTGTGAAGAATGCTCCCCAGGAACTGGCATGTTTAACCCTTTGAAGACAAATGACTTTGACAACCCAGTGACCCATAGCTTCTAAATTATAAAAATTACATAGGAGAGGGGATGGAAGCAGCCCTGGCACATCACCAGCCACTTTCACTTGCAGAAAAATAAAAAGCACCTTGAAGTCTATTTACACAAAATGCTGTCAAAAGATCAAAATTAGTGATTTGTTACGGACTCCTTCCAAATACAGCAGTGCTGCTGCCCCTGTCCCTCTGACTCTTGTATGCTATTTAACAGGAATGTGCTCCTCTAAAACACTTAATTTGAAGTGGAGGCAGCAAGCACAGAGGTTTCAAAATTCATACCACATTTTACATTGTTTCTGTAAAGCTGTTTTCACATATTATTAATCTGGTCAAGTAAATCATGAGTAAACCTTTTTAATAGCTTATTCAGCTCTGCCTGATAGCAGAATTAAACTCTCTCAGCTCTGTGATCCTTCTGTCAGGCTTACAGGTAGTAGACTAGAAGGACCAGTTAAAAACTTAGGATCAAAGGTAACTAAAAAAGACTGCCATGTATAAACAATATCTAGATCACTGCAAAAATCCTCTGGAGTTTCAGGGACAACTATAAAGTTCAAGCCAATAATACAATTTCCTGCTCAATTAATAACATTTTCAAAAGAAGCAGACAACAAGTTTGAGGCTTCCTAGAAGAGAGCACCTACCAAATAGAGACAAACAATGAGGGCAGAGAGGAAGACTTAAGAAACAGCTCACTAATAGTATTTCCTTGGTGTTAAAATCTTCTTGAAGATACAGGGGTCCTCCGGTTCAATGGCCCCAGGTGCTTCTTCTCAAAACTCAGGCAAGTACAGTCTGTACAACTGAGGTAAGAAAAAAGAAAACCAGAAAAACCCTGTCTACACAATCTACACAACTACAATATTTATCTAAAGAGCAAACCCACCAGTGTGTACTTGCAGAGACAAAGTAAATTGCTAAGAGGCAAAAGAGCAAAAAGTGAGGCCAGAAAAGGAAAGTCCCAAAGCAGGGACTTGTGGAGCGGTGAGAGAACACCTGCCAGCCCAGCAGCACCTACAGAAGCAGTGGTAATTCTCCACTGTAGGTTGCTTATAAAATTGAAGATAGATTCTTCTCAAGATTCTAAAAGTTACTCAAACTATTCAACACCCAAGAAGTCCAAACCCACTGCAGCTGTTGTTTAAGCACAGCCTATTTTCTAGTTTTCAAAAAACCAAATCCAATGCAGCAGTAGGAACAGGGGCAGGAGGTAAAAATTAAATGCAATCTGCCAAAAGGTTATCACAAGGTTACAAGAAAACTCAGTCTTGTTGTGCCATTCCCAGGGCTTTTCTCACTTGAAAAAAGACACAACCAGAAGCAGAGCATCTAAGACTACTAAAATTACTTTAGCCTTCTGCCTTTCACATATATCCTGGATTATATGACACCACACACAACATGGTTAACACTTCTGCTCAGACTTGGCATTTGCTAAGAGAATCACGTGAGTCTGGGATGAGAGAGGTGAGGACCCGTTTTCTCAAATTCATATCACAGATGTCTTGTTCAAGGGCAAGGCTCCTCCTGTCTTCTGCAGGCAGAGAAGAAAGACTTGGAATAAAACTTCAAAGAACTTAAAACATGTCCAGCTGTACAGGAAATTCAACAGGACATGGATATTTAAATTATATTAGTCCTTTCGAACAAACCAAGCTCAAAACTGTCGCTATAATAAAATCTCCCCAGCATTGGATAACTCAGTCATTCCCAATCACAGAAATTATACAGTAACTGTATGCATATATGTGTATATATATGTACACTCTAAATGCCACACAGCCAAAGCACAACTCTTTTGGAATCCCCTCACTTCCAGCCATAACATCTGACTTTTTTTTTTCTCTTCTAGCACACCTAATAACCACATAATAGCTTGGAATGGCTGTTGTTAGATAAGTTAAATGGTGAGGGTGTCTGTGCAGAGGCCAAGACTGAGCTCACGATATCGATTTTAAAATAACTATATAGAAACAAGGATTTTCTGTGATGATATTGCTCAAGTGGTTTTCTGAGAACAAAAGTATTTATTTTTATGTCTCAGGTATTGCTTTTAATTGGATGGAAAGGAAAATTGTTTGTTTTGAATGTTTGGTATTTCCCCAGTAATGTTAGTGATAACTTCCATGTTACCAGAGAGAGCTTCAAATAAGTAAGTAAACAGCCTGGTTTGTGAATTCCTTCCTGAACACACAACCCGCAAAAAAAGTCTACTGACACTTTCTATTCCATGACCTATGGGTCTTGGTAAAGTAATTACTTTGTATTATATCCCTCTTATATACACAGTGCCTCTTGCAACTCTCATCTCTTAACCTGTACTATTTATCTCACAAAAATTTATGTGATTTTCTCATCATATCCCTAAATATTCATATAACTTGATATATATTTTTCCCTCTAGAACAAAATACACCTGTGCAATACATACACCTGCTGTTCTGGTGCAATCATTATAGCTTCCAATCCTGACAGATCTTTTAAATTCCACAGCTGCTACTTGTTTTTTCCAAATTCTAAGTGAAATACGATCTTGTTAGCCAAAACCGAACACCCACTCACAAAAGCTCAGTCATCTCACTCTCTCATACACATGCACACACACACATACACAGTGATGAAACCATTCAGATAAAACAAATGGTTCTCCATTCCACACAAAGTGAGAGTGCGTCTGGGGTGAACATCCAGCTGTTGTTTCCTATATCTCTTCATGGGGATTTTGAAGCATCTGCTTGTCCAGGTCAGGTCAATGTCAGTAGCAGAACTGGATTCCCACAATGATACATATTTTAAACCTTTTGGAAGTCTCAAGATCTCAGAACACGCATCTAAGACTTTGATAAACTTGTAAAATATTTTTACTGTCCCTTTATCTTATGAATCCTACTTCTGGAAATAGCCTCATTCCATAATACTTGCACATAACAGAAACACATCACTGCATTCCCACTAAACTCTGGCTGTGCAAATGCCATCAGTAACGTCAGTGCCAAGATGGGCGAGGCTGTACTCGACCCTGCAGTTGCAATATCACAGACAGGCTCTGTTCCCTCTCCTTCTCAAGCCTGTGCACCAGGACATGGCCCCAGCCTGAAAGCCACAGCACACACAACCACTTCAGCAATGCTCACCATCTGAGCCCTCTGGCACTGTCTGCCCTATCTTCTGCAGCAGAAGTCACATAAACTTTGCAGCAGAGTCCTTGGATAGCTGAAGCCTAAAGGTTTGGAGCTAGCTAAGACATCACAGCTATGGGAAAACCAGCTGTGCCCCAACAGCTTCCCCGCTTTATCAGTACTGTTTAGAAAGAAAGGACAAAACATTTGGCTGCAGGGGCAAGAGCCTCATTCAGGAACATAACAAAGCAGGTGTAGCTGCAGAGACAAAACCAAAAATCAAACTAAAACTACTGTGTGCACCACTGAATCTGTGAGCAACCTGTCACATTGCCAGAAAAAGGGTTAAACTGGATTGATATTGGGGGGAAATGGACCTGTTTGGTAATTCAGTGGAAGATTTGACATCTCTATTGATCTACAGACAGTACATAATAGCTAATGATACCTGTGAAAAAGATGGCTGTTTTACTGAACATAATGGGGACTTAAGCCTATAACTTGCTGTGCAACCTAACAGCTCCTATTATACCAGCTGACAGCAAAGCATGTGCCAAGACTATGTGAATCCTACAGAGTCCCCAGTCCACAGACACCATGCACTCACAGAGCTTTCCCACTTTTACAGACATGATAAAAGGGGGGAAAGATCCCCAAAACTCAACACACGGCTGAAATAAAAAAAAAATTAACAAAGTTTGCCAGTTATGACAAAACCAGAGTACGCATAAAGAGGATTAACTCACCAGCAGTAAGCAAAAGGAAGCAATCCAAAACCAGGTACTGATGGGATGAAATGTGTCTCTGAAGCATCAAGGTCTGGCTTAGACGTCACCAGCAGTGTGGGGCATTTGTGCAGCTGCTCAGCCATGTGATGGAGGGCAAGTGCACATGCTGCACCAAATGGTATACAGTATGACACCCCTTACTGCTTTCAACTTGCATTGTCTTCCTGATGCTTAATAACTTTTCATTCTATATATACACCAGGGAGTTCCAGTATTACCACTCCTATGCATGGTCCCTGAACAAAACAATATGGGGGTGTGCTTTGGATGCTACGAACAATTTCATAATACAAATGAACCTTGGGTCAAAGCCAAATCCCATAGGGACTGTAAAAAAATGGAATGTATACAGAAGTTGTAAAATGAAATTCATCTGCTTTCAGAAAGAAAGAGAGTGACATGAGAAAGTATAACCAACTGAAGAAGAATGTGCAAGAGAACTTCAGATTGCTTAATTGGCCAGTTACATTTGGAGCCTATGGAAAATAGGGTACAAGTGCCAAGCACACAGGACAACACAGAACTACATATATACAGATAAATATACGCCTCCAGCTAATAGGGGTGAGATTTAAAATGAAGGGCCTTCTGCTGTTTTCGTAATTTCACATCACAATTATCAAGCTACTAAAATGGCTAAGGTTGCAAAAGGGAGCGCTCCTAACACATGCACGAGGAAATCCACACTACTATTGCAGAGAAGCCAACATGTAAGAAGCTTGTGCTAAAAATACTAAGCCAGGAATTAAATGGGTTGGGTATTATTTTGGAGAGAGAAATTTCAACTGCAGTGACAAAGCATGAAGTATTTCCAAGCTCCAGCCTTAAAATAATAGCTCTACTGCCACTTCTGGATAAAGCAAGCAGAATCTCAGAGGAAGGTACCAGTAGCTCAGAAATCAAAGGAAAACAAAATCTGTGTTTGATGAAGTGCCTTAATCTTGAAAAACTTGTGGAATATTGGCTGAGAAATGAAGGCAGAAATTCAGCACTTAGAAAATTCAAAAATTTCATCTAAGGCTTTACTAGAGTATTGAAACATCCTTTTAATGTCAGCAGTAGAAAAAAATGGGACTTTCCAATCTGTGTTTTTTCAGGATTACAATTTAACCAGAACCATAAGTGAAGACACACGCTATCCTTAGGTACAGGACATTTTTCTCAGTGACTGTTAGTTGACTTTTCTCCTATAATTATCTACCTAAAACCTACTTACAAAACGAAATTGGAGAGTGGGAAGGGATAAATGTTGTAAGTAACACACAAGAGCATATTCAAGAAGACAGAAAGGTGAGAGGATGGTAAAAATGTTTCAGGTCCTGCATGAATTTACCCAAATAATACAAATGGAAGTCGGCATAAATTACCCACAGGACTTCAGTGATGCTTATTTCAAATAAATAGATTCTAACTCACTATGCTGTGTCTCTGCCTCTGATGTGAACCTGAGACCTCCCTGTGCCACTGGAGCAGTAATTCCATGTGTCATATGATCCCCTTGAAAGATGTAATATTTTGCTGCCATCTTATCATGCCTTTGCAGAACTCAACAATACTGACATGGAAAGAAACACAAGAGTTTAGCCTGGAGCGTTACAGACACATCCCAGTTTGGCTACCAAAACTACTGTGATAGTATTTACCTCTATTTTCAGCTTTCCATAGTAAGGAGCACCAGGAAGCCTGACTACAAAGAGAAGCAAAATACCTATGTGCTCCAGCTTCAACACTGAGCTCTGACACACCACCTAAGAGACAGATGGAGATCCCTTAGCACATCTGCCACTGGGAGAGGAGGACAAGGGCACCAAAGCTGTACATGACACAGTCAGCATGTTCTCTATGGTACAAACTGAATCCCACCACTGACAAAAGACATGGAACCATGAAAACCTGTAAATGAGCTCTTACATAGGGCTACAATAATCATGCACACTCAATTTGCTCCTAGTCTTCTTTGTACTGAAAGACCAGTCAAAAAGTTCTTGAGGTTACCTCCCTTTTTGCACCAGACTTTTATGACTACACAGTTTGGGGCTTGCAAATGTCAGAAAAGTAATAATACACTTAGAAAAGTGAAAAAAGTCTCAGGGTTGGAGGTCATGGAGTGACTGATGAATAAACAATAAAACAATGTATGGTTTTTCATGTCCAAAGATGCTTCCATGTATCCTTAGTAGTGGCTGCATGTTTATATAGCATGCATTAGACCATTTCTGTACTCTTTATTTTAGTTTACGAAGTCATTCTAAAACAACCAAGTATTCTGCATTAATACTTTAAGTACAAACCAGATGGTGGATGTGTTAAAACTCAGGCCTTCAAGGACTGGAACTCATGACAGATTGCAAGTGGCAGTGGAATTCAATTCATATCCAGAGTTCCAATTGTTTTGTTCAAGGAAATGGCATTAAATGTGTCACCCTCAGCTCCTTGTCATGCTGCTACAAATGGATTAGTGAAAAGATTTATTCAGACATAAATAACCAATTTGTCCTACAACCTTGGATGAATGTCAGTTATAAAACAAGAGTACAAATGTTCAATTGGCCAACATGAAGTCGGTTTGTTTACAAACATTTGCAAACTTGTCAGGAGCAATGTGGTGGATAGCACACAACTTAAGGTTAATTTGTAGGAGAACTTTAGAAAAGAAGTAATGTAATAAAATGGCCATGAATAATCACATCTAAAGTTCTAGTTTCTACTGGGGGGAAAAGGGATGTTAGAAAAATGGTATTGAAAGGCAACCAAGAAGGTTGTTGGAATACTTAAGTAGCTGAGGACAAATTGGAGCTCTGTTTTATGTCTTACAGAAGAGCTGTATGTCCATCTCACCCAAAATATACCTTCATAATAGCCAGTGGTGAATCCTGAGGGGGTGAAGAACATCAGCAATGTCACATAAATGCTCTATAGCAAGATGACCTAGAGAAAAAAACAATGTTCAATAGAACCAAACACACTCCTGTATGGTGTTTCCCAAGGAAACTTGTACCGTTTCCATGACTACAGGTGACTTCCAGGTTGACAAGGCTAGACATTGCAAGTACCACTAATGAGAGACAACAGTATGGGAGAGGAAAAAACCCTTAGAAGTTCTGAGGCCCACAACTGCATCCTATGGAGAAAACCATCAGTTGAGCCCTTTCAAGCATAGCAGCACCAAGAGGTACTTGGTCTTGGTGCTTGCAGAGGAGTGAATGAACATGTTTACTGAGAATGCAACTCCTTCTTTGTGCTGTCCCTTCTAAATATTGTACAGACAGCAAGGGCAAACCAACTGGCAACTGAAGAAGGAAGGAGAAGGTATAAAGCAAGTTGGAGCTATTATCTAATTCTGCCACAGAAGCTGCTGGCTACTATTTTTCCTTGGAGGTTAAGCTCTTCTCCTTTCTGCTCCTAGGGGAAGCACTTTGCTCACAGGTCAGATGGTAGTGCCTCTTCGTGCTGTTGCACAGGTTAAGCACACAGCCACTGAGGAACAAAAAATTCTCATTTCCTGCAGGCAACATTCACCTTCCCTTTACCCAGCTCCATTCTGCCTTTTAGGGTCCCATGCTGTCAGACAGCTGCACAGAGAGAGTACCACCATTCATATGCTTTGTGGGCTAAAAAACCAATTGTCTGCATGTTAAATCAGCAAAACCCCTACTAGGGGAACAGCTAATACTAGGAAAAGCACCTTTTGCCATTACAGCCTACACCAGTTCTCCGAACAAAACAAGCCTTCCTGGCACAAGCACAATTTTGCTGATGTAACTGCAGTTTATGTGAAGGCTTTGTAATCCCACCACAGCCCTGCCACACAGTCACTTATTAAGTCAATCAGATTTTTGCTCCTAAGTGCTTAGCCTTTTTTAAGTAAGAGATTTAAATTGTTTAATTCCAAGTATTGCACTTTGTGCTGGCTGTTTCATCATTAAAGTTGGTCACTGGGACAAAGGAAAGCCACTTAGGGAAAAAGAAAATGAACTTCACATGCAAAAATAAAGTGCAAACTGGCATCTGCATGAAGGGCAGGTGGTTGGTTGGGTTTCCCTCCCTCACAGCAGATTTTCCTTGTTCTTCAAGTCTCAAACTAAATCCCATTAGGAGAAGGGGGAAGTTGGCTGTCTATGTGAATGGAGTGGGAGCAGACACTTGGCAATTTTATCAACAAAACATGACTTTAAAGGAAAGCCATGAAAGCTCACTCCCACTCTAAGTTATAACCAGAAGCCTCTACATTATCAAAGTAACCATTGATAGAGCCAGGAACGATACACAGAAAAAAAATAACATTTTCCCCCTGAACACCTCATGTAAAGAACTGTGTAAGCATGGGGTGCTGGAGGAGCAGAAGCACTAAATAAGAACAGGCACAGATTAATCAGGATGTGCAATGAACATGGGCAATGAACATCAGCACTAGTAAATCACTATCATTTCAGTCATCACAGGCACCACAGTGGATGATTTCTCAAGAAGGAGTTTACACAATACAGCTGGAGGGGAAAGGGAAGCTTTCATAAATCAAGATTTTCCTGTAAAGAATGAATTGGGGTGAAAACACGAAGATGCTTGTGAGAAGAGCAGACAATGAAGTATCACACAACATGTAGAGCAGACACAAAAGTAAAGTGATAACATAATAAACCAGTATGGATTAAGCCGATTTGGATTTAGAGCCACTCCTAAAACATACAGTTCAGAAGGACTCCAGCAATAAGATGACACAGACCAATCGCTGCTGCTGCACTATCTTGAAAGTACCTGAGAACAAACAAACTTGAAATGGCCAAGGAAATGAACAAAACGGGAAAAGCAAATGGGAAAAAACACAACCAACCAACCAACCCCAGAAACAAAAACACAAAACCAAAACAAACATCTCAAAGTCTTGAAAGTCTGTGTATAAAAACTTACAAGACCGAGTAATTCTGGTCCTTTGTGTCTCAAACCTTCTGTCTCATTCAAGTTACTATTTCAAATGCATAGCATCTTTAGAACAAGCCTCAGTTGAAACACATTAAATTATAAGGCTCTGCATGCATTCACACTTGATGCAGGTTGGGAAGGTTTTTTGGAGTGTGTTAGTTTTTCTATTAAAGACAGATTTAAGATGTGTTACAGTATGACAGTCTAATTACAGACTGCAATTTCAATTTCATTTACTTCTGTTGCATCATGTGATGGAGAAACAATTACAGGACAGTACTAAGAAATACAATTTACCGTTTCGAATCTTTATGAGTATGCAGAATTCATTCCATTCAACCCCACATTTCATTTTTGACCTCACACTGCTCACTTTGCACTGTAAATACCAGAGAGAAGTGTCTATATATTTTATATAGATAGTGTATATTATTCCAACCTGTACAGATTTGTAGCCTTAGCTAAAAGTTATGTTCTAAATAAATAAATATCATCACAGTATTAATAGCTATCATGTTTTAAACAGTAGTGTTTGGAGAGAATCTAAGACTAGGATTTTATTCTTTTAGATATGTACAGAATTGCAACCAATCCCCCAGCCAAAAGGTTCTTCTTCTAAAATAAAGTCTCAAAGGAGGTGAAGAGGATGTAATACATGGGGCAGAATAAACTGTGAGATGACAGCATATGTTGTAGCACTTAGTCTCCTTTGATCATGTCCCAAGTGATAAGAAATCCTGTGTAAGAAAGAAGCACCAGCTACCCTTCAAAATTCTTCAAGCCAAGAGGTGGAGGAAGAGGAATAGATAGAAATTTTCTCACCTCCCTATTTCTTCCTCTGTGTAGTTCAAAGTATTGGCTGCAACAGATTTAGTATCTGTCATAGTCCAGAAGAGGGAATTATGTTTGCAGCATTTTCACTCATTGCTTTACAAAGGCTATTTTGTCCACAACTGCAACATGCCCTATCCTAGGGATCTACTCATTCATGGGTTTCCTCAGTTTTTTGTACTGAGTTAGGTACAGTGCATGTACCTGACAGTAAAACTTACAGAGCAAGGTGCATAGTCCTTGTCAATACTCATGGCCAAAAAGCATATCAATATGATAGCAAACATACCTAACACTATGAAACTACTCTTTGTCCTGAGCAACAGAAACAGAATCTGGCCCACAGGGAGTAACTTGAAGATAGTACCTATTATATAGTCAACTTTAGGGTAATTTTTTTCTTCTCTATTGACAGCCCTCTGAAACTGGTTTTCTAAGGAAAAAAAGAAGATTACGAAAAAGAGCTGTGTTGGCTGAGTATCCCATGAATAACCTGTGAGCCCACTGCTCACTGTTAGCCTGATTTGACATTCTTTCAAAGTCATTAACTTCTTAAAAGTTTTCAGGAGTATGCATTTAGATAGTAAATGTAGCTCTTAGCAATACCTTCACTGGGAGATTAAGACTCCAGCATGATCCCAAATCCCTGTTAGACATCAGAATCCACTGTATGAGGGGGGCCGCTATGGGAAAAGCTCTAATTGGCGCCCATACAGATGAGACATCAGGTAATACAATCATCTCTCACACACACTTGCTATCAGCCCTCAATACTTCTTTTCATGGAAATGCCATTTTTTGAAGTCTGTAATTCCCATATCAAATGACTCTCCTTTCTTTAAAAGCAATGCTCCTTAAAAATACGTCCTCAGCGAGCCCTCAGAAAGTCAGAAGTAGAGATAAGATGTCAATCAGATTGAGCAGTTTCTGGAAGGGCTAAGTAACAAAGGAGAATCAGAGACTCAGGCAGAGAAAATGACATTCTGGGGTGTCATTTCACATATTTTAATTACACAGAAGCAAAGTCTGTTTTCCTGATTAATCAAGTTTTTGTTTGTCACATGTTATTCACCTCTTATACATTTGAAAATGCACAGCCTGTCTTATTTCTAATCAAACTTTCTTCTCAGAGCACCACCCCACCGTGTGACTGTCTGCCTGCAGAACAACCTGCAGCAGCTCCATGGGATGAGTGGCAGCCCTTGCCCATCAGAGGAGAATATGTACACATAATGATGATGAAATGGGGGGCCTGCTTTTAAAATGGCTTACTGCTCTATTGGTAATTTTTTTTCCAGCAACTTAAGACTGCAGCCAAGTATAACCACAAAATGATTGCTGTCCTCAGCCACTAACAATTTCTAGAGTTTCTGGCTGTTTAGGCCATCAATCTCATTCAGCTGACTGGTGGAGGATGCAGATGAAGGACAAGGAATCCACTTCAACAAAATGAGCTACTTCTCAATTCTCCAGCTTTCAGCTAGCAGCTCTTCTCAACCTGATGATGTCACCTAGTTTCCCAACGAGCTACAAAGACACCCCTCTGCTTCCACCCTCTGGCCAAATTTGGCCAGGATTGCTCAAACACAACCCAACGCCCCATCGTGCATTTTCAGGTCAGACTGTTCCTTTTTCCAGGTGTCCTGCCTGGTCTTCCACACATTATACAGGTTAGCAGAGTTCTTACAAGAAAACCTGTGCAACTGAAGTTGAAGTGCAAGGAAGGAAGAATATCCCACTAATAAGGGATTGTCTCATTTGCATTACTTCCCCTCCTTCTTTCCAATTACAAACAAGTAACCAAGACTTACTGCTGGTAGTATCACTTGTGCACCAGCCCAGCAGGACTCCTTACTGTAGAGCTTCCAAAACTGTGGTCTGTGAACCATCAACAGCAACAAAGCCAGAGCAAGAGACCCACAGCTGGACCTTGGAATCACATTCAATAGGTCCTTGGTTTTTTCCACAACAGATCCTAGTGCATTCGCTAGTGCCACCTGCCACTTCCTTGGATCTGTGTTTCCTTAGAGTTCAGATTTGCACTTTGTGTCTCACAAGCCAAGATAAAGCATTCCCAGGGCTGTATCATTTGCGAATTGAATACTGACCAAGTGGCAAAACAGAGCAACGTGGCTTGACTCATCTCATCATACAGGAGGGTGGAAAGCACAACTCCAGCTGCTCATCCCAGTCATAGTGTGTCCAGCAGATGGCGACTCCCAAATTTTCAAGCTACCTAAGACTATTCCTCTGAGTCTTTGGGAGCCTACCCTATGGAATTAGAGACTTTATATAACTTTTTGAAGACTTTGACTGCTTTGTAGTGCATAGAAATTTAGTATGTTTTAACAATAGAAAGGAGACGCACAGAAAGGACTAATGTTAAGTTTCATAAATAATAAACTTTTTTACCTCCTTTCTTTTTGTTGCTGTCTTCCCTCTATAACTTCTAACAACAGCATTCTGCAAATTCTGTGCTTTACTGAATTTCTCTATTGGATAAAGCATTACCTGAAGAGCCAGACATAGGTATTTGGTTATTTAAGGTGCAAATCACTACCAACACAAATATAGTAAGTGCATTTCCTTTTTTGAGTCTTGAAGGTCTGGAAGTTAGAAGTTGAAGCCAGTGGGAATACTGTATAAACCAAGGGGATTAAGGGGATGAGAGTTTTCTTTCTATTGCACTCACTCAGCCTTTAGAATACATCCCACCTCTTCCTAACAACAATAACCAAAAAGAGAAGGCAAGAAAAGCCTTGGACTAAAAGCACAGAAAGAAAACAGTTCATTTTACTGACTGTAAAGAAACTCTGGATGTCTGGAGGACAGAATGTGGAAGACAAATGTTCTTCCCAAGGTATTTCACAGTGAAATACAAATATTTCATTATGAAATAAAAATAGTCTGCTCTGTGATCATCTGGGGTGATCTTCAGTCTCAAGGGTTCATTAATTCAACAAATGAAAATCGAAGTCCATAAAAATGAATGAAGTCAGGCAAGTACTATGTATCAGGTGACAAAAGTTATTTTGGGAGCTTACAAACCAGAGCAGTGATACAATGATGGCTCCTCTACATCTGGCAATATTCCAGGAAATGGTCTCTGAATGGCAATTCCCATTAGAGCAGCAGCACCACTCTCTAATAATGTTTGGCCTGTGTTTCAGTACCTTAATACCCCAGAGAAGCTGAAAAAGCACCAGGAGCAATTTGTGCAGTACTCCTGGTGGAGAAATGAGCTATTCTAGGGGTATCCCATTTTTTTCTCTACATTAATAGCTGCTAGTCTGTTGCACCAATGGACTGATTCAGCACCAACACTGACAAGGCATTTCAGCCTCTGACACTTGTGAAGGAGCTTTGTTTTCCCTTTAAGCGTCAGAAAGGGGAGGAGAAATTTGCTCTGTTTTCACAGTTATATGACAGCTTTTAAAATTTTTACAGCATGAGCGTAGCACCTAATGCAACAAAGCCTGCCGGGAACATTTAAAATCAAGGTCTCAGAGATTTTGTGTCCTATAAATTTACCAGTATTATAAGAAAAGGATCTTTTCCTCAGAAATGCAGCACCAATCCCACTGGAGTTGCACAGGGCTGAGGACTGTTTTTCTGCCTTACTATTGGAAAGATAGCTAAAAGTACTGGGAAATAGGCTGTAGGGATGCACAAAATGTACCGGAGTTAATGAATAGGAACAGGAAGAAGAAAATATGATTTCTAAAGGAAATCAAAGAATTTGCTCAAAGCAGAATAAAAAGCAGGAACAAGCTATAATAGGCATTAATTCACTTAATGTAATGACTGGTCTCCCTACATGAAAATAACTGCAGTTTTTATTTGGAGGTCAAAGCATGAAGGAAAAAAAAATCCTCTTTCCACCTGAACTCTGTCTGTCACTAAACAACTACCTAGAGAAGGGTGGAGGGGAAAGGTGGAGCCAGCAAAACTTCTGTGAGCACGTATGCAGAGAGAAATTCTGTCTTCTTGCAGAGATGCATTTCCTTTAATTTCACAAAGTGAAACATAACAGATAACTGACAATTAGATGGAAAATAAAATACAGCATCATCAACCTGTAATCATTCTAAGATTTTTGATCACTAGAAATGTAAATTTTTTCCTGCTTTTACTAAGGATAAGTCAGCTTAAGCCAGTACTTTTAAAAATCATCTCTTTTTAGTTACTTTCTACACTGTGAGAAGGTGAAGCACTGCATCTATTATAACTACATGCTGTGCAAACCTCATTTGGACATGATGATCATCAATCACTCCTGCTGTGCAGGTAGCATGTGAAAGGGAAACAAAACAGAAATCGTGCTGCAGTATTTGACACCACCCACTTCCCTGCTTGTACGCTTTAGTTCATGAAGAGCCCTGTTGCCATACGGTTATTCTCTTCTTGGGACCCTGTCTCTTCTCTCCCTCCAAGCACAGCTTGGAATAGCTTTGATGGTTTCAGGGGGAAGACAAAAACCTTTTCTTCTCTCTCAAAAGATTAAAGCCTTCCTACTGAAAAGCATGCCAAAGACATAATATGTGCCACCTTGCCTTTGTAAATACACACACATTACTTGCAGCAGTATCTCTTCTTATCACATGCATACGCTTCAGTGGAAGATGAATATTGTAAGAGGATTCAGAATCCCTGCCTTCTTTGTGGCAGTGCCGTGCCCAGTCCTGAAAAGAGCTATTAATGCCAGCACCCTACTGCTTTTCTCCAGCACATGCTTCAACTAGCTGTCAGTGCCATAATCTCAACCAGGGACAGTCAGGAGAGGCATAGGACTTGAAAGAACAAGAAAGATAATGTTCATCTTTTTCAGAAAGGCCCGAAGTAAGCTGCAGTAAATATTAGAAAATTTTTAGAAAAGCAGAAACAACCAGAGTCAGCCTTGAAAGACACACTTCAGTCTTACCAACACTCTTTCTACTATTTTACCTCGGATGTTAAGATAGCACTCTCACTGTGTTTCATAGCTCTGGTTTGTATTATGCCATTCAGTGGACTTGTACCAGTTTATCACATCCTGACTCCTTGGTATGACTCAGGTCAGCAGAAGTTGCCTGCACTTTGTGTTTTCTGATGCACTGCAGCATGCCTGGCTTTGAACAGCTGTACAGCAGTGCACACTAGAGAACAGCTCTTTGCATCTCACTCACAGCCCTCCGTGTACCTCCAGCAATTCATGAGAGCGCACACAGTCAGTAACACAGACACGGTAACATACAGTTGCAAACATATACACCCTCCTTAAGTACCAGGACAGAAGTGGTGTAACTCCACAATACATACTATTTCCTTCAGCATGTTAATAAACCACTTGGGAGGAACAAGCCATTTAAAGGATCCTCATGGTGATCTCGCAAGAGACCCTCCCACATACAAGTCTGGACAGGAGACACTGAAGTAGAAACCACTTCCTGCCCTAGCAATCATGATACTCCTTTTTTTACAGGACAAACAGCATTTGTGACCTGAACCCCCTTCGTTGAACTTCTTTAGTCTCCAGCTACAGCGTACAGTCCATTTCATGGGAGTGAAATGCCCAACTACCGTGTTGTTGGCAGCACCTCATTTATTAAAAAGATGATGCGGAGATGCACATCCACGTGTCCTGCTGAGACAAGCACACCTCAGAGGGGTTCAATAAGCTCCTGCCACAGAGCAGCAGCCCCAGAAGCAGCAGGAAGGGCTCTGGTCTCCCTTCACCCTTCAGAGTCATATCTTCAACTAGGAATGGCAATGCTAGGACCCATCACTGACGGGGACAGAGAATGTTTACCTGGAGATTCCTGACAGAGGCTTTAGTGTTGTGGTATACCAAGTGTGCCATTTGCAATACAGCAATGGACCTAGCATGTGCTCAACTTTAAAATCACGCATGGCCTCAGTGATTTCACGAGGACTATGTATGACTTTTGAGGCAAACACACGTGAGAATCAAAGATCAGGGCACAAATAAGTGTACAGCTTCCTTTGGAACAAAGTGATGAAGGCATTCACACAACTGGCCTCTATGAACACATTCTTTTGCCTCGTACCACAGTTTTGAAATGCAGCTGAAGGCCAGGAAATGAGAGGATGAAGAAAACTCTCAATAAGTTGTCTACACAAATTAATAAGGCCACAGAATGGACAGCCTAGACACCACTTCGTTCAACTTCCAAGTTTCAACTTCTAAGTTTCAAAGCAGCAACAAGTTCACCTTCCCTCTCAGTAAGCAGACACAAACGCAACCGTCCCGCAGTTTCGAAGGTGTACTCACCCAGAAGAGAAGGTTGAAAACAAACATTAGGTACTTGATACACTGCAGGCAGTTGTGAGCCATGCTGCACCTCTTCAGTTCTAGGAGAAAAATAAATGAGAGATCCAGGTAAAAGACAACGTACTTGTTTCCCTTGGGGGACGTGTACTTAGCCTTGGTGGCCTTTGGGCCTGGGTTGGCGTGGAATCCAAAGAAAGAGTTGCTGGCGGCCCCAAACTGGCCGCCGTACATGCTGCTGTAGCGACGAAAGGCGCCATTTGGGAAACTGTAATCCTTGCTGTCCAGGGAAGGGCTCCTGTGGTAGGTGGACTCATCGGTGCTGGACCTGCGCATGGTGGCTTCGCTGCCCCTTCCACTCCCGCTCTGGCAGCTGTCAGGCGTCGATGGCACAGGTGGAAGGGTTGGGATCTTCTTTCCTCCTGCTTGCTATGAATCCCCTATTGCTTTGCACCAGCTGTTCTTTTGTCTGCCATCCTGCCAAGGAGTTCCCTCTGCTGTACGGCAGCAAAGTTGGAGAGCTGAAGTCTGCTTAGCCCGGAGTTAGGGAGCAGCGTGCTTCCACATGAGAAAGACTTCTGCACAAGTAAACATTCCCGTCACTGTCACGGTCGTCCCTCCCGGCCCACCCCGCCACCAGGGGATCAAAAATCGCAGAGCGCTCCGCTGTACCCAAAGCAAAGAATTTTACAAAAAGGCAGGGTGACCTCGCTCGGCTCCCAAATGCCATATAAAACCCCGGCTCCGCATGCCACACACAGACGAGAGAGTGCCGGGGCTATCGGGAAGGCAGACAGCTCCTGCTCGCTGCTCACTGCTCGCCGNCCCCGGTCCGCACCCCGACCCGCACCTCGGTCCGCACCCCGCCGCCCCTCGGACCGGGGTGCGCCGGCAGCCCCCGCCCCAGCCCCGCAAGTCGGAGCGCGGAGAGCGAACCTGGGGCAGGTGCGTCCCGAGGGGCCGCCCGGACACACGGACGGCGCTGCCGAAAGGAGCGGGAGCAAGCGGCTGCTGCAAAGGTTTCGTAGGCACAAACGCCGGGGATGCTTTGGGGAGACAGGGGTCAGGACAGGCCGTGCTCCCCTTGCCGGAAGGCTTGTTTGTTCCGCTGCAGATCCATCACCGGGATCTTCCTAATTCGCTCAGTCCCAGGGAATCATCACTCAGCACAATGTATGGCCAGCTCATTTGTCCCCCTGTCAGGTACGGTACTGATCGGCATCATGCTCTGTACGCTGGGGAGCACTTCCCTCAAATCTGACAGCTCCCACACGCAGTAAAGAGTTGAAAATCTGCCACACGCAACTTTTTCAGAAAGGAAAAAAATCTTACTGAAACTGTAGCAATTACAGTATTAACACTCAAGAAAGCAAGACTCATTTACCATCTTTGCCCCAAATTCCCTGTTAAAATAACTCACTCGTCTCCGTGGTGCCACTTCCTTATCTGTGAACTGTCCTGTCTCTGCCTTCCTCCTCTCCTCTGTCTGCCCTTTGATTTTGACTGTAAGCTATCAGTACTAAGTGAAAAGATGGCTGGCTAATATTTTTTAAAAGTCTTGCCCCAGCAGAGAATTAATCAAGATGAAAACCAGTTTCTTGCATGAAGCATCTTGCCCGTCTCAGCACAAATCCAGAGACACGGGCACCAATTAATTAAAGAACAAATTAGTAAAAATAAAGTGAGCTGGGTTTGCGCATAGCCTGAGCAGTTCACCCTTGCAAACAACCCTCTAATTCTGCTAATTTACAAACTGCAAACCTAGAGTCTAATTATTTCTCTTCATTTCCTCCACAAACTATAAATACACTTACCATACCTGATGCAAGCTTGAGTGAAAGAACTTGAGCACAAAACAAGAGGGTAATAACTCCTGTGGCATCTATTTCAACAACTTTGATAACTTAAAACTTTTCTACTTTTTGATCTCCCTACCCCTAAAATTAGAGACACTTCATGGCCATGATGGAGGTCAATTTTCTACTCTTCCTCCCTTCCTTTCACACATGGTATAAACTTTATCCCCATTAAGGAGTCCTCCTTTCCAACCACATAAAGATGGTCCCATGAAAGCAGATCTGTTCTCAGTCTGAGTTTCCAACACACCATTAATTTTTCCCGTGGCACCAAACAGTCCTGCCATCAGCCTTCTTCCCCATCTCTATTGCAACTAGACCAATTTGGCAATAGAAACCCAAAGGTGATTAAAATATTTTCCACACTGCTTGTCAGTATACAAAAATGCCTGTGCACAGAGCTTCATATTAAATGGTTTTACTCAGCACACAAATTATGCTGAAACAGTGACAAGTCAGATAACTCTTACTTAACAAGGGTGTCCATGGTCTGGCATATAAGAGAAGAATTTGGCATATTTACTATAAAGTAGACATCTGAAGCCCTAAAGGCAGCTCACTGCTTTCTGAATAAGAAAAGGATTAGAAATCACTTGATTTCACCTTTCCTTAGGGCAAGAAATCATCAATCCATAAGAGAATTAAGTCCTTAATATGGTTGGAATAATTTACAAAGCCAATATGTGAGGTAGAAGGGAGAGTTTCTAAATGCTGCTTTTAAATAAATAGTAATAAACATCAACATATGGGTGGATATATTTCAGACAGATGTAGAAGAATGCATAAGGAAGGCAGAGGTCCTGCATGACCCTTACAATGAAGGGTACTTTTACTCCAGCCTCCTTTCATCATCATCCCTTAGCACACCTCATGGAAATGACAACTTTTTAAAGGCACTTTAGTGTAAAATTTAGATCTTAAGTCATTGCTGTTCTTCTTTCTCATGACAATACCAACAACTAATTAGAAACAGAGGCATCTGGGATACAGACATTATACAGATCCAGAATCATTCTTTTGTTAAATCTTCAGCACTAGGAAACCCGGTCAGAATCACTAACCCAAATGGGAAATCCTTGAGATAGCAATGTTGTACTAGCAGGCTAACCACAGCTTGGATGACATGCATATGTGATGGAGTAAGATCCTGCACGGGAATTGCAGAAAAACAACAAAAAGAGAAGGATTGATGTACTCTACTCTTGCCCATCCCTGGTGTAAAGTGGATGAAAGGGGCATGCTGGGACCCATAATGACATTTAAGCCATTTAACAATACAGTAATACATGAACCAAAAAGAATAAGTCTTGGAAGCATTGCATCACAGGGCCATTATGTCTCCAAGGGCAGGTGAACTGGAGCTTTCACAAAACTTTTTGTTAATGACTGAGCCTAAATTAATAGCAACAGTGCTGGACTTAAGTGACCTCTGTTCACCTCTGCTTAACATCTATGTTTTCTCTCCCTAACTGCATCTGTGCATTCCCATCCCATGGCCAATTCATATTGATTCCTCCACACAAGAAAGCAGGCACTGTGCAATCTCGCCAGCAGAGGTTCAATTTGTATTGATTGTGGTGGCACGCTCCCATTTAGGTTATAACAACTCTGTCCCTGCTGCTCTGAGTGGAGGGCTGGTAACCCTTCAACCATCTCCATCAGAGCCAAAACCCTGGCTCTGAAAGAGGAGAGGCAGCACTCTGACTCTACTGACATCAGATGAGCTTCCAGGCAATAAAGTGTAAAAGGTTTGGGTGTCAGCAGCAGAGCTGTTACCTGTGTTATCCCTCACAGCCTTTCTCTGAGCAGCCTCACCCGAGGCTTCAGCTGTCACCTGAAGACACATACCTACTTGTTCAGCCCACACTTCCCACCTCACCCTGAGCTTGCAGCCACCACAGACCCCATTCCTATCTCCCTTAGCCACACCTACTTCTAGTTTCATCAGTTGTTCTTGTTGCTTCATGTCCCTGTTGCCAGCCCCTACTTCATCACCTCCACTGGTCACAGCAACACTTCTCCTTTAAAGGGGTCATGGGCACCTGGGCCAGTCAGGATGGGGTACATGCAATGCGTGTGAAACAGGTACACATGAGAGCACAGGAAGCAGTCCCAAGTCCCAGGTGGGTTGCAGCTGGGGAATGCTGTTGGACCCTGACCCCCAGGGCAGGGACATCACTGCTGCTGAAGCTGGATTAGGCTTTGTGTGTGGACTGTGAGCTCAAGTGATGGTTAATAAATCAAAATTTTCCACCAGGGATGCCAAAAGAACCTGCTTGTCCTCATAATCTTGGTGAGAGCTGCTGTCTCTCCCTCTTCAGCCCCCTGCTCACCTTTGGCTTCTCTTTTGGTGTACAATGTTTTCCCAGACCCAGCTTTTTCTTTGCCTGTTCCATGTTCAGGGCTTTACCTCCTCATGTCTCACTGTGAGTAATGTCTCTGGACTCAAAGAAACCCTCAACTGAAACCAACCAGTATTTTGATACCATGTTGAATCACACCTTCCTTTTACCCGTTTTGAACACTGCTTTCTCTTCCTCCTCCGTGACTTAACTCTCACGATCACAAGACACCAGCCCCTTCAAGTCACACAAAACACAGCCACTAACTCAAACTCCTCATTAATTTAGTCTCATATGAAAGTCCTTTAATGGTTGCAATGGCTTTCCCCCTCTATGCCTCTTGTCACTGTCTTCAAAAGTCTACATACCTGCTCCATCCTTCCAATGAAACAACCCATTTTGCATTAATGTCAGTAGCCTGTTTGTTAATAAGTGACCCACAAAATAAAATAGATTTTAAAGAATCCTGCTAGAAGCTATTTCTGCAATAATCTGTATAAATATGTATATAATAATCTGTATAAATATCTGTATAAAACTGTTCCTGTCCTGCAGCAGAGAGGTGTGCAAAGCCATGCATATGACAGGTGGCAGTCATTCCCAATAGTTTCAGTGAACAAAATGTCTAAGATAAAATATTACTAAAAGAGTGGCTGTTTTTTTGTGGGTTATTAGCTTTGCTTCACAGCACTGAAATCAACTAAGGATGATCAATTGATGATTGCACTCCAGATGTTTAACTTTGTAGTACAGATATCACCACATAAGAATGTTAGTCTGTCCTGTCTGGCACTGCTTGTCCTTTTCTTCAGCAACATACCTAGAGAGGAAGCCGTTCTTTCTTCCCCCAGTGTACTCTTTGCAGCTACTGTTTGGTTATGATTGATTCAGTGATGCAGGCTTTGTAAAAACTGTACCTCTTTCAAAGACTAAGAGAGACATTACCTCTTCTGACTGGAGGGTGAACCAAAGTTCAGGGCGAGGCTGGCTGTTTCAGCTAGGAGGGAAAAAAAGCCTTGTGATGGAGTCTTTGATTTGTTTGCTTTTGTACATTCATTTTGCATGAATATAAATGACTAAAAGCAGAAGGCAAAGGGAATGAGAATATGATTTTTAACCTGACAGCCTCATGCTGTCATAGGTCTTCAGTCTCTGCTCAGCCCTGGCCAGTACTGTTTAATGTCTTCATTAGTGACATACACAGACAGTGGGATCAAGGTCACCCTCACCAGTTCTGTAGATGACACCAAACTCAGTGGTGCAGCTGACACACCTGAGTGATGGGATTCTATTCAGAGGGACCCGGATAAGCTCAAAAAGTGAGCCCATGGGAATCTCAAAGGGTTCAACAAGACAAAATGCAAGGTCCTGGGACAAACTCCAGTGTCAGTACAGGCTGGGGGATGAAGAGACTGAGAGCAACCCTGTGAAGATGGACTTGCAGGTACAGTCAGATGAAGAATGGCAGGAGCCTGCAATGTGTCCTTGCAGCCCAGAAAGTCAACCATATCCTGGGCTGCATCAAAAACAGTGCTGCCAGCAGGTCGAGAGAGGTGATTCTACCCCTGTACTCTGATGAGAGCCCACATGGACTAGTACATCCAGCTCTGGACCTGTTGGGAGTGGGTCCAGAGGAGGGTCACAAGACCAGTCAGAGGGCTGGAACACCTTCTTTATTGGGAAAGGCTGGGAGAGTTGGGGTTGTTCAGCCTGGAGAAGAGAAGGCTCTGGATAGACCTCACTGCAGCCTCTCAGTACCTGAATGGGGCTTACAAGAAGGATGAGGACAGGTTTTTCGTAGGGCCTGTAGTGACAGGAAAATTGGTAACGGTTTTAAACTAAAAGAGGGTGGATTCAGACTAGATATAAGGAAAAAAAATTTTACAGTGAAGTGATAAAATACTGGAAGAAGTTTCCCAAAGAGGTTGTAGATGCCCCGTCCCTGGAAACACTGAAGGTCAATTCAAGCAACAAACAAAGGGTTTCATCCCTAAATTCTGCCCTCTCCTAAAAATTCTCAGGGTTCAATAAGCCTGTGCTGTCACGTGTTGCCAAAGACTTTAAGAGAGGCTCAAGTGGGTCAGAATTGGAGCCATAAAGTCAATTTCTGAATGAAAGACATATTAAAGCATCCCCTAAGAAACACGTAAGTCAAGCAACATCACTCCTACTCTGGACAGCAAGTCCTCCAGCTCAAATAGTATTAACACGGGGCTGTAAGATGAGGATCTCTCTAGAACCTTTTGTTTTAGAAAGAAATATGAATGTTTTTTAGTAAGTGAAGCAGAACAGAGCATGTTTCACTGAAACCTCAAACTTAGCACATACATAAGAAAATTCCATACCTTCCCTTTTATTTCCACAGTTCTTGCTTGTTCATTAGCAATTTCATTATCTGTAAAAGGTTATAGTTGCTGGAAAGAGGTTGAACCCTGGATTGGATAGGCAGGAAGTCAGACATTCTAGAGATTTCCCCACCTAACAGCAAGATCTTTTTATATTCACAGCTGTACCTCCAACTCCTTAAAAGATTTACTGATGCCTCCAACAAAACTTTGAAAACAGATTCCAGTTCAGAAGCAATTTCACTTATATAGCAGAATTCAGGGTTGGTTGGTTTGGTTTTTGTTTGCCTGTTTTTTGGGGTTTTTTTTCATTTTAGTTATTTTTTCCTTATAAATAGGGAAATTTGCATGAAAAAAATGAAGATCTAATACTTAACAGCTCATCTTCTGCTCACATGTCACCTGAAGTCATGAGCTTTGGTTTATGGCATAATTAGTTGCTATGGAAATAACATAATCATAGACACAGAGAAAATATCTTGGCTATGATTTGCAATGCTCTTTATTTAAGCCTGTGCACAAGTTACTTTTGCAGAAAGCTCACCGCTTTTTACGTGCTCTCATCTGCATAACTGCTGCCATCCCCTCTGCATTCAGACACACCGCTATTGGTACGTGCATGACTCACACTGAGGACATCTTCTTCACCCATATTCGAGCATCTGTATGTTCCAACAGTGATGAGAGTGTACATGCACATAGAATAGCTGGTGCCAAGTCAGACGAAACAAATAAAATCTCTTAAGAATTTACCTGGTATTGGCCCCCAAAACCTTGTGGACCACAGAGCTCTCTTGCCATTTGTACTTTCTAGGCTTTTGTCATCCTGTCCTTTGCTAATGATTTCTTTTGTCCAATAATAAAAATTTTAAGTAAGGAGATTTCCTGTTCCCCCAGCAAATTCTGCATATTTGAGCCTGGACAGGGAGGATTATTGCTGCAAATGAAAGACAAGCAGTAACAGTCACTGAACTCCTGAAGAAGCAGAAGGCCCTGTTCCCCTCCTAATGTCCTCAGTAATAGAGAACAAAAACAGAAATAAAGAACCCATCGGACACCCTGTACAAGAAGAGTGGTAGGCCAAATAAAATCTTTGTCAAGACCTATCTTTGCGGGCTCAGCAGGTCTCAGCAGCACAAATGCAATTTATGTGCTAGTTTTCTTAAAATCAGGTTACTTTCTCTAACCTGAGAGATCAGCTGACGTTCAAAGAAATACCACTTCAAACACAACACATACTCAGGATCTTTCTGTCAAGTATAAAGTAATCAGACATGAAAATCTTTAAACTGCACAGTTCTGATGGTTTATGAAAGCAGAAGAAAACAATCCCAAGATTCAATAATGTTCGCTAACTAGTGTTTGCCTTTTAACATCTTTATAGATTTTTTTTCCTTGGAGATTCAAAATGGATTCTCTTTTTGTCTTGCATCCTTAAAAACAGGACTAAGGTTTTGCACGCATATGAGCATGAAGCAAAGTTCATATAACCATATTTCAGCTCTATTTCCAAGGCACTGAAGGCCCAGGAGCAGTCACTGACCTCACAAGCATCCGAGCGCTCAGCACATTTTGGAATCAGGTCACAGAGAGCCCATTTCAACTACGTACTCAACCACCGTTTCCACGGCATTGAGACATTCATGTACTTAAATAGTAAGCACACACTTAAATGTTTTCACAAGTGGGATTGTAAATAAGCATGAGAAATGCAGTGTTGAAAAGGCTTCAGATCCAGCTGGACTCTGCATACAGCTGCAGCAGTGGAAGGAATTGCTCCCTGAGCACACACCTTTGAGATTACTGCTTTGCAGATCTGCTTACAGAGCTGGCGGGGAGGTGCCTTCAGCCAAAAGAACATGGTCTGAAATGGGGAAGGGAGCTCTCCTACCAACAACTCGGTCAGCAGATGCGAGTAAGCATGCCAAGACCCCAGGGCAGGCTCGAGAAGCGATCTCTGCTGCTGCACTGCTGGGTCTGTGTCTTTCTCTTCGTAACCAAAAGTCCTCAATTTGCTCCTAGTTGCCTTAGGTTCCTTCTAAAATCCTAAAGATAAATGTATTTATTTTTCAATGAAAGGACTGAAAATAACCTCCTTAAGGGAGCAATAGATGCACTTTTTTCATCTCTAAAGATAACAACTTCCTGGGATAAGCAAAAGGCATTATTTTTTATTGTATGGAAAGTCTGTTACACCAACTCAATGCATTTCTTGGAACGCAAGGAGTGTTGGAGAGAGCTTAAAATTAAAACCAAAGTATTAAAGAGCCTGAAGCAAATTAAAAGAGTATTTGAAAGAAATAATAAACAAAACTACTACGTGATAATTAAATATTGATATTAAAATGCAATGGACCTGTACAAAGAAAATGCAAGTGGCCATATATTATCTTATATATTAGGTTATCAGCTATTGTTTCTTTTCTTAATGTTGAATGGAATCACAGGACTTATATCATCTCACACAGTAGAAGTAAACAGCAGTGGATCTCTTTTCTTTGACAGCTCTATAACCATTCAAGCAAAAAGAGAGGAGCTTCTGACATTAAAAAATTAAAAATAAAAATAAGAAAAGAATCTGGGAAGGAGCACAAGCTTTGGCTTTCTGCTTTGCTATTCCGAGCATTCATAGCAGTGAACAGTCAAAAATAACTTCAGGAATGCTACCAGCAGACATACTGTCAAATACATTTTTTTAACAGATAACACATACAGGTAAACAATTTAAAACAATAGTCTAGGATTTACACTTCTAAAAGGCATATTAGTGAGTACAATAGTGATAATGCTTGAAATAAAAATGTTCTTTTGAAATAAAAGGATCACCTGCACCTAAATCCATATATATGTATTTACTTGTTTCCATCACCACAATCCAGCTCTTTTTATATTTCACTGTCAAAATCTGTAAATAGGCTCATGTCCCTAAGGAAGGGCATATCCACACAAAAAGAAGAGGCATCTCTATTTTAAGGTAGCAGGATAACCTTTTTGCAAAACATACCTAAACTCAGTTACCAAAACATAATACAGAAGCTCTAATTCAGCAAATTTGATGTCTATAAAAATGAGAAACTCGTCCCTATTTATTAAGGTGCTTAATGCTGTTTAATTTTAACCATGGAGGCTTTGTTTGGACAGAAAAAAGGATGTAACTTAGAGCTTTCCTGATAAAGACTGAAAGATAATGATGCCTGAATTTAGATGCTCATTGAAAGGGTACTGCCAAAATATCTGTTCACTCCTTGAAGTCATTACCCATGTTGCACACTGGCTAAGATATGGAATGTAATCAAAAACCACATTTGTGCCTAAACTTCACTTGAGCGTTTGTGCTCAGTGTTTCCTACTAGTTTGCACCAGGCTTTCAGACATTTCTACTCTATAGGACACACTTGGCCCAGGACCTTTGCAAGATTTAATCCTGCTAAATCTAAGCCCGAGCATACATGAAACTGCTAAAAATGCAAGGTCAACCTCTTCTGTAGTCTGACCTCCAAGCAGTTTATTTGTTGTGTTGTATTTATGAGGATGTTTATAAAGGCAGATTTATATACTAAAAACTTATTTCTGCATCAAATCACCAAGAAGCCATCTGAAAAATTATTAGGAGTGTCTCCACAGAAAAATGGTATCTGTTCCGTGATGGTTTCCAGAAATGGCAGGGAATTCACAAAGCAAAATCCAGCCTCTTGATTTTTGGATTCTGCATTTCTGCCTTTAGACTTACTTGATGGGGAAAGATGACCTTCTTAGAAATATATTTATTATACAAATATTTCCAGGTACGTAAAGACCATATTTTGTTTCTGTGTAGTTCTGGTATTGCTAATGATATTTAACTCAAATAACACGATTATAAGCCTATAAAACTTTAATTAAAATGCTTTATAGTCTTTTGTGTCACCCAAACCTATGCTGCAGGGTAAACTGTACTTTTAATTCCTATTTGTTATGTTTACACTGTACAAAGAGATTCATTACAGTAAAAGCTAGTTATTATTTCTTAGAACAGCCTTCTAAGAAATAATAAAGTCTATCTGGATAAAGCAAACAAATTATTTTTGTTTGCTTCCATTTTACTTGGAATTCCTAGGCAGTCGATCACTACTGAAAAAGAAATTAATTTCTATAGGGGTCAAAACACTATAAAGCCAAAACCATACTTCTGAATCAAGCCAATAATCAGGATGCTGAATGTATTTGCAAGAGCAAAAAGTGAAAATACCCCGAAGATAATGATACTCACTGCCTGGCTCAAACAGCATACTGTGTTAGGAGCTTGATCCAAAACAGACTGAATTCGTTCTTCTAATCTCAACACCTTGGAAGTCTGTTTGCTTTAGTCCAGACAAATCTTGGAGCGAGCTTCTGTCACCGTTGATGCCTGGATGTTGTGGTGAGCAGGACTGCTAAGAATTGGCCACATTCAGATGAGTTGGCATTCAAATTTTTTATGCAAGATGGAGAGGCAGAAGGATTGAATCCAGGACTGCCTTTACCACCGTGGAATGGGATTTCTTTATTCTTCTGTTTAAGACAGCACAGGTATGACAAGTATGACAGGACAGATGTAACAGGGCATTAAAGCTCCAAGAACTGGGAGGGAAGAAGTGCTGACATCCTCACCAGAGCCTGCAAGGACTCCCTGCTGGCCTGCCAGCTCTGTGGGGCAGACAAGTGGTCCCAAAGGCATTCTGGACACTTGCTCCTTCAAACAGGCCTTAGACCCTGCTCTACAGTGAAACGTGTAGCACCTTTCTCACCCAACAAAATAATCACAGGAAGAATTTCAACAGAAACACGCCCCTTACAGACAAATTTTTAAAAATGCACCCCAAAAGAAACCAACAAACATCAGCTCCTCAATATGCAACTGAAACAACCATGAGCCTTGGCAGCGTGGATCTCCCCTGCCTTCACTATGGCAAATATTCTCCACTCCTGCGTTCCCTGCATAAGGAACAGGACTGCATCCAGCAGCCTGGTGGCAGGTCTTAGCCCTGCTACACATCCCAGCATAATCCTGGTCTGGCCTTAGCTGCTCTTCCAACAGGAACTCTGCTAGAAAGGAACCCAAGTCAAAGTTGGCTTTGGCGAGACAGAGGTGCAAATCTGATTTTCCTTCATGGAATAAGATACAGATCCTGCAAACTCATGTCTCTTGCAGCTGGAAGCTGACAGCTTCAGATGAGGGAAATTTATCATTATTATTTTAGTATGAAAGCAGTTCACTGATTGCAGCTTGACAAGTCAAGTTAATTAGTTGATGACGGGTCTGATACACACTGGCTGGCTCCACATCTGTGGACAATGACACAATCAGCAGAATGAAATCCATACTTAAAAGGTCTTTGGTCTTTTTAATCCTAAACTACAAATCACAAAATCCACATAACAAAACCTGCAGATCAGAGGAATTACACAAGAGGTTCCCCTTCCCCTGGCCCTCGGGACAATCTGGTCTCTGCTGCTTATTGAAGCTCATAAACAGACAGATTTGACTTCAAAAGCATCCTCTTTTCTTCCTGGACTCCCAGTGGTTCTCAATAATAAGATAACTGGTTTGAGCACAACCTGGCAATGTTCCCTTACGGCTGCTTTCCCCAGCAGGGAAATTCCAACTTGCAGGTTTTCCTCTGCTCCTGCCAAACGGGAGGTGGGATTTACCCACCCTGTCAAACTGATTATGTCCAGATCACCTGGCCCCACCTAGCAGATCAATGCACAGAGCCCATGTGCTATTTTGCATCCAGGTTCACAATATGTTTTGGTTTTTACTAAAGTGACAGCTAAAATAGTATGTGAGGCCGTAATGTCCCAAGCTCCTAAGTGCTGGAGAAGCACAAATGGCAGGGAAAGCTGGCTGCAAAGTGATCTGCGTGGGACTGGAGCCACTGAAAGCCACTAAGCAGTGAGGGACAGGGGAGGAGCATTGCCTGTTGGGAACAAGAACAGACTGTTGCTGGTTGACCTGGAGCCTCGTATCAGTGGGAGCTGCTGCAGAAATTCAGACAGCTCTCTGCCAGACTCCACATGTAGCTATACAGCATAGCTGTAAATCTCTCCACAGCCCTAGTTTTTAGCAACAAATAAAGCATTTTTTCATCTGCCTTCCATATCCACATTTTACACTTTTCTCAGGACAGCCTGCTTTCATCTCCCTTTTCACTTATCACCTAGAAAGATGAACTGCATTTATAGGTGTTCTCTTAAATCAAAAGCAAAAATGGCAATTCCAAGAGTCATTGGACAAGTCTGAAACGTGGTCAGAGGTTGCTGGAGAGTAATCAAGAGAAAGGAGGCCACTTCCTTGAGATGAAGACAATGAAATTCCAAGACAAGCAACACTTGTTCCCAGGAACTATGAGCAGAGTATATAACCCAGCAGTCAGCTCACCTGGACCTCCTGAGTCCTGAAAGGGTAGGCACAGAAAGGCACACAGCTATGGGCACAGGAGCCAATATTTAGTAAGCGACATACATAACAAACAGAAATGGCTGGGTTGAGAACCCACTTACGACACTTCACTAGTTTCATCCTGGCATCCTGTTTTAGTCATCCACACACGGACTTTGTTGATGGAGCTTGCATTCCTCTAACAGAAACTTTGCAGTCCTGGATCCCTGCTTGTCTACACTTCTTGAAGTATCATAAAAGCAGATGAAGATCTGTGTGTGTGTGTGCTATAGGACTGTTTCCTCCCAGTTTGAGAGCAGCTCAAAGGAATTGGCTTTAACAGCTTTCCATGATTTAAGTTTATTTTTTGACCATGCTGAGTTCTGACAGAAGAGAGGTTCGAGTGAGGGCCTTGCTTTATTCTGCCTCCACTAGGATGCTATTGAAAATCTTAGGATGAATCAGGACAGCACAGATGCTGCCCGCAGAATTTAGAAGCAAAACACTGTGCTGCAAAATAATGTTTGAGCATTTAGGGGACAACAAAGATGATTTTCTGTTATTATGCTCTAAACAAAAACAAACAAACCCCCTCCAACACTCTCTATGTTGACATTAATTTCTGTAACATGGCTTTAAAAACAAAACTACCCCAAAATTCAACAGTGCACCCAGCATGGCCATACTGCAAAATTTTAAGCAACATGTTGGCATTTTTCCCAGGAAAAAAAATATATATACATGTGTGTATACACACAGACACTTTTTATTTTTTTGCAAGATCATTGAAGCTGTGAAGCTTATTCCTGCCTCAGTCAGCCAAAGGCAGGGACATGCTGGTCTGTGCAGTGCAAGAACACTTAGGCATGAGAAAGAGATTGATTACCTGAACAACTGTGTGTGTGTGCATCAAACGTAGTGAACAACAAGGCTCTCTCAAATCCATGAGTCTGAAGCCTTATCCTTCCTACCCAAGACAGAGATCTTAATTTGAGGACTGTCTGTGCTTCCAGGACAGAGTTATTAGGCTATAGTAAGCAAACTCCTAACAGCAGGCTGCTCAGATTAAAAGAATCCCCTTGGTTATCCCATCAGTTGTGAACAAATCCCTGCACTACCAGCAAGGTTAGCTAGGGTTTTTCTGTGGGAGCAGGTTACAGAAGCTCTTAATCTTAAATCATCCACCAAACCCTCTGCAATGATGCCTGCAGCTCTGTTTGAACCAGCAAGAAGTGTGAGTCATTTTTTGTGGTAACAGGGCAGAAGAGATGCAGTTCCACACATAACCCTTATGCACTCTTGAAGAGGCATCTGAATCCTGTCCAAAAATTAATTACATAGCATGACAAGCTCTGACAATTAGCTAAGTAGACTGCTTGATGGCTAGGATTTTAAATAAGGATCTTCAAGGGGGAAGCTCTGGAACAGACACTGCTACTGTCACAACATTCTGAGCTGTCATAAAAGCGTAGCACCAGCAAGACAACCCTAGGGGCTTCACGACTGTGACTGCCAAACAAAGAAAAGATCCCGTGGGAAAAGGACCTATTTAATTGCACCTCTACCTCACATCTATCATCAGGACATCCCCTCTTCCAAGAGGGAGGGTACACAGGAGGATTTGGGTCTTCCCCAGACTACAGCTGGCCCCCCTGAAGCAGCAAGAGAAGCCAGGACCAGCACCTACTCTCACTGGGGCTGGAAGAGGGGCTTCCTGTCACACCCACGTTAGGCAGAGGGCACAGGCAGGTCTGCCAATACAGCCAGTCCCTGTACAATGGTCAGCAGGCCCAGCACCCTTGACCCCAGCTACACCCAAAATCATCCCTCACGTGTCCACTCCAAGCAACCCTGACGGTTCCGGCTTCTCCACTGAAGAGGAGCTTTGGCAAAGCACTTTTGAGCACCATTTCTGCAGATTCCACACTTTGCTCACATAGCTCTCACCTACTTTTGGGTGAGAAACAACACTCCCACTTCTCAATTTGCTGCCTTTGTATGCAAAGGGGAGGGGCAGAGAGGCAGGAATTTGGGGCAGTGAGTAACCTGACAGCAAGCACTTTGTAGTGTTCATGGCAACAGCTTTTGGCGCTGTGGGAGAAGAAACTATTAATTACACAAGAAATAAACTATAATCTTATATTTACAAGGCAGATTTTCACTGCAGACAATTACTGTTTATGTAGTGGTGACTAAATGTCTCGTGTTACCATTTACAGATTATCTATGAGATGGCTCAGTTTTAACAGTATATCTTCTTTATGAAAAAATAATCAGGGAATGTGTTTAATAAATAGGGAAGATGGCTTCCACTGGAAGCTTGGTGCCTGTTTCCCTTCTGTACATGTGAAAATCTGTCTCTCTCAAGTTTGTTACAAATGTATTTTAATCACAAAAAATACTGTTTCAAGTATTTGCTTCACAACTTGCTATTCTTTTGTGATACATTAATTGGCAGTTTCTTTTCCCTGACTGTCTTACTCCCTGGGCTTTTGGAAGGTTTGAGGTTGGTCTTGGTATGTATACTTATAATGAATACATATTAATAAGCATGTGTCAGTATATACACTTTCACAGAAAATTTGAATCTTAAGAACTTCACTGCTACCCCTTGAAAAAGGGAAAATATGGGTTTTTATGTTTATTTTAAAACTTCTTATTTTTGGGTTGGACTTTGTCAGAGCTGAGCCACAACTCGCCAGCTCATCTTTCTTCTTTAGACTCAATATCTAGATAGGTGAATTGAAGCACCATTCACTTAAACTAGATCTGCTTTTAACACCATATGCTAATTAACTTTTGGGTTTTGATACAAATCCCTCAGCAGCTCATGCTCCTTGGTCATGATTCAGATGTGTAAGCAAGATTCTCAGCCACTGCAAAACAACTTAACTACAAGTAAATCAAAAGCACTGAATGTTTACACCAATTGAGAACCCAGCCAACGGTCTTAAAATTGCAGAGGCTTCCACTCAGGTAAGCACCACTGCTGAAGTATTTCTCCCCCATTTATATGCTGCCTTTTACATTCCTGTTGATGCTGTGATAAATATCTGCAGCAGAATTTCTGAACTGTACCCTGGGATTTGGTTAGAATTCTCCTGTTCTTTGGGAAGGGGCTCTGTTTTCCTGATTCAGTTGAGCTTTGCATGCCAAGACTTGACGCACTTGACTCACGTAATTTGTGCTGCTGGGGCACAGGTGAGATGCCCTTCCCTCAAGCTGTCACCAACCTCACTGGAGAATCAGCTGCCAGCTGGGCCTCAGCATCTACAGAGGACCCTCACATGTCACAGTGTTAGACTCCCTCTTGCTCCTCCATCTGGGAGCACAGCCGTCTCCTTCCTCTCTCAAGGCAAGCAGCCAGTAAGGGCCAGAATTCACCTCAATGTTATTTGCTACCTGCCAATCCACATACCCAAGCCAACTTCATTTGAGAATCTGTCTTTTAGACTTTAATTTTCCTTCCAGGCAAAGGGTACACTGCTGCCAAACGCATGTTTTGTTAAGGCCTCCCACTGCTGCTGAATGCCATAGTTTATTCCGTATCAGGCTGTTCATCATAGCTGCGCTTCATGTTTTTCAAAGTGTCTTGGGAAGATGCGTGGTCTGAATGAAGAAGACTGTGGCACAGGACAGTGGCACAGGGAAATACTGCATGGAAATTTCCCTAAAGCAGATCTGAGAAGATGAGGAGGCAGAATGGCTCCCTGGTGTAGGGACCAATGCAGCCATGGCAAGGAGAAAGCTATTGGGATTTATCAGTTCAGCTAGTGTTTATTCCAAAATTCGAATGTTCTTTCCCCTGTGTGGGCTAATCCAGTGCACACTGAAGTCAGCGGGAGATCTACCTATGAGTCTAAGAGCACATAGACAAACTTTTGAGAAACTTTTTCATTTAGAGAATAACTTAAAAGTCATCTCCCTGGAGATGTGAAAGAGCTAAATATCAGACAACTGCAGCTACTTTACTGACAGCTGCCCTTCTATACTGAGTCTGTGGAGTTCAAAAAACCTGATGTGCCTCCCGATGTGCTGAACGAGAGGATTAGATCTGACCTTTAGCTGAAAGAAGGAAGGGAAAGATGGGGGTCAGTCTACTTTGCAGATGAAACAAAAAAGACTAAGACTTTGTCCCTAAAAATTAAGTAGGCTTTCAGACTGAAGCCAGAAACAAAGTTTCCATTCCACCTCTTACACAATCCTCCAGTGCTGGGTACATCAGTCAATCCCCGTGTTTCAATTTTGCTCTCCAGACCATTTTTTTCATACTGCCTCACCAGCCTGTTGAGATTTCTAGGTATCAGTGCAATATTACTAGCAATGGGCATGCTCTATGATAGTTTCAAGAACAGAATCATGATAATGATTGGGGGAGGAGGGGGGGTGCAGGGAGAGGTACCCAGCACAAACCTGAGATATGATTATGAGCACAGGCATGCAAACAGGAACTCATTAACACATAATGTATGCTAAGACGCTTTTTAAATGGTTTTAGTGTGTACCAAGAAAGCTTTTCTAACTTTAGTTTAATCACCATTCTAACAACTACTAGTCTTCACTAAAGTGTTTTTACTTTTACTTTAAGAGCAATTAGATACAGTAAGTTATTCCAGTGTTACTTACTCTGTTCTCAATCATTACACTGTCTGGATGAAAACTCACTTTAACCAGAACAAGTATTACAACCTATATGTTGATTTGATTCCTCTGAGACAGATCTGAAAATAGAAATGGAAGTCTCCCACATTTCTATTAATCTTGGCATTGTCCTGAAGTAGTTCACTAACAGATAACACTCAGTATAAGTGAGAGAAAACACCACAGAAATGGAGAAACACAGTATGGACAGGTGGTGAGAGTGAAAAGGAGTGAGACATGCTGTCATCACATAGGGAGCATTTTAGCTTTGCTTAAAAGGAATCACATCTTACACAGCAAAAGGAGCTGCTAGCCACACAGTTGGAGCTGAGAATTTCATTGTATTTGGGCAAGCGGTATAGAACAGCTTCATATTTCCAAAACATACCGCTTTTCCAGAGTGGTAACTACTGTATTCCCATCAAGCTGATGCAAAAGCACAGCACTGGACCCACTTGTCCAAGGTGTGAGTAAATTGCAGAGTCTACCCCAAGCCCTGCATTCACCTTCCTCTCTCTACAGCCTCTACCTCAACATATTCAATCATGTTTGCAAGAACGAAACAAGTTGTTGTTCAGCCATAATGACAAGTCTCCACAAAGAAAGAGTTCACTTTTCATACCTTATAGATATGTATGTTGAAAGGGTGCAAGCAAACACCTTTGAAACCAAACACCCAAATGTTAATAATCGAGTTTAGGGGCTTGGCATGTTATTTCAGATGAAGTCAAAGAATTCTTCTATAACGTGTGCATGTGGAAGCACAATGCAATGTAGGTACGTACTGCAGTACAAACTGACATTCACTAACAAGATAGCATTTTCAAAAGGCTGAAGGAAAGCTCTGCCACAGGGATACAACAAAATATAAAGACATGTCAGATGGATTTTGGTAGCAGATGTTATAGCAAGTAAAGTATATATGAAATATATAACAATAAATGTACCCTTCAGCTGCTCCTTTTTTCACTCTGTCTTTGCTACTGACATTTATAGCATAAAACAGTATCTTTTTGGCTCAAAGAAAGATTTTTATTCTATCCACTTTTTCAAGGCATACTTAATAAATCATAAATGCAGCATAAATCATACCTTACAACAAATTATATTTTGAGGAAATAATCTCCAAATGTTGTAAGTGCAACGATAGGTCACCCTTACAATAAAATTCACATCTGTAATATTTTAGCATGCATGTAGCAAGCAGAAGAATCACAAACAGGTCTGTTTAGTGTATCTTTACGCAGCTTAAAAATACCTTTTCCTAATTTTGTTAACATTTTTCCAAAGAGATAAAAAAGCTGAAAGCCTTAATAGCCTCACAGTGCTGGAGCCATTTATCATATTGCAAAGGTGAGAAATGCACTTCAGTTGGTTTTACCAGCAGCCCCCACATAAGACTTGTCTTTTTAAAAAGTGCAGTAAAGGTCTGTTCTAGAAATATGCTGTCAGAGCCTGAATCAAAGCTGATGGATAGGAATCACTTGATCAAAGCCTGAGAACAGAAAAACACTTTTATTAAATGCTTTACACCTTTAACGCCTTTGCACATTTACTCAGTGATATGGGCTGTAAAAACAGCTCACTCCCAATGTATTGCTGGTGAGAGACCTTTTGTGCACTGCACTGTGTCACAAACCCCAGTGCAGATAACAAAAGCCCTCACCAACAGAAATGCAACTGGATTTTTGGTCATGAATACAGAGTCACTATTTGGTCTTTTTTTTATTATGCCTGCACATGCAATTTTCTTGGTACCAGAGTATTGGACTAAAATGGTCACTGCTGAGAGTCTTATGCTGATGGTATTAGGGTAGAGAAATGTAACTAATAGCTAAATATGGTCATTTGTATCAAGCAATGATTTACATTGACATTTACAAATAATTTACAATTAACAAACACTGGGCAAAAAAACCAGAATATGCTGTTTCTTATCCACCTCACACTCAAACACTCCCTTCTGATAGAAGCAAGAACTTTCTGGTCTTCTGGCTCGATACTTCTTCTAACTAGGGAATTACTTTGAGATACACATTTTATTAATGACATTCTGTATGTTAAGTAAAACCAAACTAAACCAAACAATAAACCCCGAAATTTCACCTTCACCATAGGCCTGTACCAACACCGAAGGCACCATCACTGTGGGACATCAGCCTGCCCTAATCTGTCAGAAGACAAATGAGCAGAAAAGCCAAGTTTCCAAATGCCCTCTGCTGGCACCTGACAGTATTACTAACAATTCCGCCTGTTCTTAAACTAGAAAACTAATTCTGAAGGCTTATCATTTGAAGATGTGATTAACAGGCTGCAGGAACACAGCCCCCCCTCCTGCTGTGAGCTCCAGGAGCAGAGTGGCTTGGCCAAGTTCTTAGCCCCCAGTGTGCTGGCTCACAATACACGGTACAGCTGGCACAGCACCACAGCCATCACCAGCCACAGGGGCCAAGGCTGCCCCTTCCTTCCCACATGCACCCCAGCTCTGGGTGCTGAACTGGGCTACAGCTGGAACAGCATGAACAAAATGATCAGCATTTTTTTGAGCTATTTTCCCCAATTTGCCCCAAATGATGCATGAACACCTTATGTCCAATATACCCCTTAACCATCCCCTAGGAATTTGAAAAAATCATTAGGAACCGGTAGAGAAGAAAGCCAAGTTACAGTTCCTTAATATTCTGGCTTTGAATTTCCTTTGCTATTAACTTTGAATTAATTGAAGACATTTTGTCTGATTATATTTTAAAGTTATGTTTCAATTCCATGTTAACAAGAAAGCCATCATGTCAGAAGAGACCAACAATTAATAATACAGATTGGAAATACACATCCTGGAGGGACCACTAACTTTCTGAAAGAGATGATTGTGCGTTTGCCTGGCAGAACTCACAGAAATAGGTGTTGAAGACATAGGCCTGACAAAGCAACCTCTTTTCCATGAAGCACTCTAAAGGATGAAGGCATTTCAAGCATGTTTGTTAAGAAGTTCTCCTGGGACATGAAAAGGAACACTTCTGCCTCTCATGGTGTGCACGAAAAGGGACCAGGTAATAAAAACACCACTAGCCAAAAATGTCTAAACCCACTTCATGAAGAAATGGTCATTGCACTAATGAACTGAAGGGGATGGACCAATCTGGTTTAGGTCTTATAGTTGATTCGTGGGGTAGGGAATTTCAGCCTAGTGTTTATTGTTACTTTTATGGAATAGATACAGTGACTACCGAATTACCTCTCTGATTTTGCACTAGTTTAGCCCCTGTATGGGTGACATATTTTAATTTTGTCCTCTTTTGCCATATTTACATTTAACTGCTTTTGGGATGGGATAGGGAAATAATTCTGTTTGATCTAGAAACCTGCAGGGTGTCTTTTTTCCAGAGGGAAAATCAACCTGATCTTCACATTCTGGCCAAGCAGAACCCATAATCATTAGCACAACACTAGGAAGACATTTGTTTTTTGCTGGGGAAAATGTCAGGATAGAATGAATGGTATGAAAGGATGAGCTGTCACTTCAACACAAGAACAGCAGCATACCCTTATTTTGACACTTATAAAATACAATCAAAGAAATACACCAGTGGTAAAGCAGAATAATAGCATCCTCTAAGAAATCCCACAAAATAGCATCTTCTACTCAGAGACAAAGATGCTGCATCACCGTCTTCCTCCCAGCAGGCTGATATCTGGAGTTTTCCCAGCTTTACATCTCTACAAGCAACACAGGGAGAGGCTTTTAAAGCAGCACTATGGTATTCTCTTGCTGATGCTCTTCATGGAATTTCAAATCAAACAGACTCGATTTGCTAGAAAGAATATCTTACTCCCCAAAGCCTATAAATTTACTGTGGAAGTCCCAGAACTCCAGCTGGGTTCTTTCCTTCTAGCTAACAGATTTCAAGGGACTTGCACAGAAATAGAAGATTAGAATTTAGGAAACAAACACAGAAATGAACTACAAGTTAAATCAAAATGTAGCTGACTCCTCTAGTTCCATTTTTTCTGCAGTGGTAACAAAATGAGGGGAAAAACACTCCAACAAAACCTGACACTAAGATTCAATGCTCTGTTTTCATGAAAATTTTACACATTCTCACAAACAGACTCTTTTAAGTTGTCTCACTTGGACTCCAAATACTGGAAAGCATTAGTTAGGTATGTCCTGATACTGTGCTTTGTAGAATGATTCCTAGTGCCTGGAAAATAAAGACTCTAGAATCATTCATAAGAAAATAACCACTGTTCTGGATGTTACAAGTATTTACTAAGCCTTCAGTTAGAAATTAAGATGTGAAGAAAATACTTTTAAAAAATTACATGGCAGATTAACAATCTTTGAAAACAAAGTCCAAAACCCCAAAATACTTAAGACAATAAACATATAATACCATCTGATTTTATTCTGTATCATTTACCACAGTAAATTTTTTCCCATGGATTTGTGGAGAAGAACCTGGGGTTCTGGTGGCCACCACATTAAAAATAACTCAGCAGTTACCCTCTAGAGTGAAGAACACCTGTGTACTGGGCTGTATTAAAAGAAAATTAAGCCAGAAGATCGATGGAAATGATTAGCATGCTCCACTCAGCACTTGCCAGGGTGTGTCTGCCGTTAGTGGGACCAGTTTAGGGCTCCTGGGGCAAGACTAACAGAAGGACTCCAGATGATTAAGAAACTGAAGCATGTGATAAATGAAAGGCTGAGAAATGGGCTCAAGCAGTCTTAACAAAGGGCAAAGGGATGGTATTGCTGGCTTCAACTACATAAAAGGCAGCTCTACAGAAGATGACACCAGAGCCTCTTCAGAGCTGCACAGTCATGGCAGGAGAGGCAATGGCCCCAATTCATCATAATGGGAATTCTCACTAAGTATCAGGGAGAGGGGGAAAGGAGCAATCGCTGTGAGGTTTTCAACATTGTAATAGGATCTCTGAGATACAGGGAATCTCCATCTTCAAAGATGAAGACAGAATTTAGGATTAGAAATGTCCTGAATGTCCAACCCAACATAACTTCAAAGATCCTTTGTTGGCACAAGGGATCAGACCAGGTGACTTCCAGATGTCTTTTCCAACATGAATTTTTCTCCAATTACATGGTTTACAGGAAAGTTAGGGCTGTGTAATACACTGATAGAACTCAAACAAGCTGTATATTGAGAGCAAGACAAGAGTTGAAACACAAGAATCACAGTGTTTTGGAAACAGAGTGTGAAAGCACAACAGGCTTCCTTGGACAAGAAAGATGGACCTACTTTGTCTTGGATTGCATTCCAAGCATTAAATGCAGAGTATGTTTTTACTGAGAGTAAGTCACCTGACAGATAACAAGGGATATTTTGGAAGACCTAAGCAGTAGGGGAAAAGTATATAGAGACTTTTTATAAAAATTCTTGGAAATGCGGTTACAAATTATAAGCAACTTGTCACAGAAGGGACGTACAGAGTTTAAGTATGGCCACACAGACATATTTAACACAACCCACTTACACGGTTATGTTAAAAAATTAGATATATGTTAAAAGAGCTGAACACACAGAATGCAGCATGAGGGGCCAGGCCCAAAGGATTATTGATCAGATTACAAATGGATGTACTTTAGTTGACCTGAGATGCATATAAAGTACAAAACTGACAAAGTCAGAAGTATTGTGCAGTGATAGCTGTGAAAGAGTATGACCTATAAATAGCAGAGAAGTAATACCACCATGGAACAGAGAGAGTCATATGGGAGAAGAACATACAAATATCACAGGATTTTTCAGTCATTTTCACTCACAAAGCATCTGCAAAAGACCAGACACAATGAGCATAAGAAACAAAGGAAGGGAAGGGTCCATCAGATCTGCCTCTCCCACTTGACGAGAATAAAGTGATTCAAAAAGGCCACCAAAAAGTGACTGACTGGGGTCCAAAAATCACAATGACAGTTGCTTACAAAGCACTGAAATCTTCTGGAGATGTATCACAGTAGCACAGTACAAAGTGGTATATTTTTTTACCTCAAGTCCTCAAAAAAGCACCATGGACAGGGCAGCTCTAAGATACTTCAGAAGACATTTAAAGTCCCTGATGCTCATCTTTCAGGCAGAAATTATGCCTTGCTTTCCCTCACTCATGGCCTGTGGTGAAGAAAATAAAAAAAATGTTTGTGTCCAGATCCTCTGTATGCCCTTCACTGGTATAGCCCAACAAGCCTTAAAACAGATTTTATTATCGTTATTGCCATCTGACAGATAAAGGCACTGAAGCACAAATAAGGAAAGATTACTCAGCAGAGCAGTGAGAAAGACAGGAATGATGTCAGTCCCTGTATCCCAGCAGCATTTCTTATTCATTAGGTCAACACACGTTTTGTTGTTCGTCGCTTCGTCATTAGTCTAGATCCAAGAAGGACACAGACTGAGGACAGTTCAACAACAGCTTACCTTTTTGGCTGGTTAAAACTGCATTAATATTTCATATTTCATCCAATGCATACTGATGGTATCTCCCACACAAGTAGGCTCTGTCCTCCACACTGACACTGGAAAGTTCCACAGTAGATAGACAACTCCTTACTTTTAGTATTTTTCATGTAACACAGAAACCGCTTCCACGACAGGATGCTCAACTCACATTAATCCATAGACAGAAGTTGAATATCCCTCTTGATTTGACTTAGACTTCCAGCAATGGAAGGAGAAAGAAGGGAATTTATACAGCTATGCTTCTGGTGACTAGCCAGAATTACTAGCAGGAAATGCTATCGTGTGCAGAGAATAACAGAAAATAGCCTAAGTAAACATTGTCACTGTGACAAGCAGGAGGCATTTTTACATACCTGTAAGCTTATCTTTTAATTGCATTGAAGGCTGAGGCTTGCAATGATTGCAATAAAGAACGTGTAGTTCACAGTTTATGCATCCACCGCATCCTCCCTGACTAACAATGTAAATCAAGGGAAATGTATGACTCCTGGAAATAGATGCTGAACTACGTATTGATCTAAAGAGTCACACAGAATTCAAGCCCAAAAAGGCAAACGAATATGGTGCTGTTTCTGACTTCTGCCATTAAGTAAGGAAGCAAATATGCCAGGCAAGGGCAAAATGTTGTGCATCTGCTGCCTCTGACAAGAGTTTTCTGGTGTTAATACTTGGTGCACAGCTACTTCCATTTAAAAAGCCAGAGTCCTAGGATCTGCACAAAAGCATGTTCCAAAGTATAATGCATCTGGCTACATTTTAGAGGTACAATTGATCTAAAAATCCATGTAACATAGGCAGTGTGCTTTGCTCCAGTGTTACCCTCACAACAGACATTTCTGTGTGTGGCATGAAGAGAGGGTTTGCAGCCATTTCCCCCCAGCCAGTGCTCCCACAGGGGACAAATTTTCCTGGGAAGGTGCTGCAGCCAAACAACATGCTCCCATTCCTTGGCAAGGGCAAATCAAGTGTTTCCAAATTCATCAGAAACAGTTTGCTTTGTCTCTTAGGTAATTTGCTCCTCTACAGCTGCTTCGAATCTCTTGCTATTGAAAGGCACTACACTGATGGTGCAGACTTTGATTTAACAATGTGTGAGGCAGTTGCCCCAGAGCAGCAGCACTAAGAGACACCAGCTAACTGGAAATTATTGATCCTGCCACCTAACTCAGTATTGCAATGCCATTTACTCAAAGCCAGGCTACCCTCTGTGTCTACAACACATACAAGTACAGGCAACTATGGAAGGAAGCTCCTACCCAATGATCTGTCTGTTAAAATGTCTACAACTTGGTTTATCAAAATCCCTGTCAGTAAAGCAAGCTGCATCCAGTTTGATACAGCCCCTGGCATACCTGCTAAACCTGCCATACACAAAGGCTTGATTATATTGGAGCATTTCATGAAGTGAACACCTGATTCACTATAACCAGGTAAAATCCATTAAATTCATTTCACATCCTTGAAGACATATCAAATCCAACAACTGATTTACAGTGGCTTTAAAGCAGCTGAAGTCCATATGTCATTATAAGCTGCCAAAGCCCATGCATTTCCATCTCTGGCCACAAAGCCTTTACTTTGAACTGCACAAATAGATTAAGGTCATTGTCAAAACAATAGGACAATGTCACAATGGACAAGCTGAACAGTGACAGCAAGTAAGCAGTGGCTGCATGGGGGAGCAGACAGCAGCAAGTAACTAAAGAAGAAAGCAAACTGTCTTCCACAAAGGTGAAAATGCCTGATTTTTGAATGCTAAGAACCCCAGTGGTCTGGGATGTTTCAGGCAGATGCTATCTAAGCGGTCAGTATTAAAACTACCTCAGTGCCTGCTGCAGCAAAACAGAACGGCACACTGCACAGGCCAGCCAGCACAGCTCTGAGGGGTCACCAATATTGCTGCATATTAAAATATACCAAACAGAGCCAATGCCTTATAAAAGAAATCTGGCTGAGTTTATTTATTTGGTTTTAGTGCCAAATTAGAAAATTATTGGCCAGAGCAGATTATAACAAGAAGAACTGCAACTGCCTGTGATCCTTGCTCTGTGCTTGGAATAGCGTTTCCTATGTGATATTTCTGAGTGAAAATCCTGGCCCTTGTGCATCTGAGGATTCTTCTGCCACAGACATATGGAAGTCATAACTCAGCCACGAACTGGTACAGAAAAACACAACAGTTACAAAATAAACCCCACTATTATGCTGCCAAAGCATGAAGAAACACAGAAACAAGATCTGCTTTGACACAGATCAATTAGCAATTTCATGCCCTCTTTAAGCCTGGTACGTGCATATAAATAAAGTGTTCAAGAACATGATGCCTTCTCAAAGTTCAGCAAAGCAAGACTGTTGAGTGCACAGAGTGATTTCCACCCAGGTTCGAGCATCAGAAAGACAAAGCCAGCAGCTGTGATGCTATAAACCTCTCTCCTTGCTGAACCCTGCTGCTGTCCATCATGCCTCGTGCAGCCATCGTAACTGCTTCACTTTCCTCCCCATCCACTTTTGCCCCTTCATTTACTGCTTTATACCTACAGCAGAGGGTGAGGGGGACAGTGACTTCGTCATAGCACCAAACCAACTAACTTGCATATTAAATCAAAACACTGGAGAAAACATAGCTTTCAAAACCTGTCTTAAGATGGCCAAAAAACAAAAAGATATGTTTTCTTCTGCACTTATTGTTTAGTAAATCCCAAATACACTAGTTATATGGTATATTGGCCTTGCATCAAATGATGAATTCAGTGATTTCACAGCTAGATACTTTGGCTAAAGAGTACAAACACTTTAGGTGGGTATACCCACACATGTATTCATCAACTTATATTTGCTACAGAACACTGACAAGAAGGCAATTCAAGAAGCAACAGAGACATGAGGTTTGATCTGTCACAGGAAAATCAAAAAAGTTGGTGGTATAGAATACCTCCAAGTATGTGCGGGAGTTCTCACATCATAAAGTGGGTTTTTTCTTTGTTGCTATATCACTGAGTGAAGTTCAGAGACATCTTGGTCCCCAGGTGTAATAAAGTCTTAAATATCTGTGCCAGGCACAATGATACACGTTCTTGCATATTATGCAATATGGCAGGAAGCTGGACTGGAGGTTAATTAGAGAAGATCCTGTGAACACAAGTTTTATTTGTGACTTGGTTCTCAACCAACTATGCCCTCTGTGATTAGGAGTCACACTCAAACAAAAACTCATTAGCAAAAGCTAGGAAGGTGGTAAAAAAAGAGAAAACAAAAATCAAAACAAGAAAGATATATCCTGTTTTTCAACAGAGAAAGCAGGCAAATTTGACACAGGAACATTACTCTGAAGCCATGATATATGTATTTCTTTCAGGGGAGGTCAGGGGTTGGGAGGGATGGGTCCAGACTGGCAGAACTACCTGAGATGTCCATGAAATTCAGTAAACCACAGAGGATGTGAGCACAAACAAGTCTCCCAGTCTGCAGAGCTGGAGATGGGAGTGCTTTGGAAAAAGGGAGCAAACGCTGCTGTCAGAGAGAAATGAGAGGCAGCAGCTTAGTTTTCAGGTAAAGAGCATGGAGGGGGACTGTGCAAGTTGTTAACAGGCCTGTAAGGGACAGAGGGAGATTCTGATGGAAGATTTCAGTCCTCTCTGCAGAAAGATAAACACAAAAATACTTGTACCAAAGAACCACACCCAAAAGGCTGATACCAAATTAGCTTAGCACATGTCAGTGTTAATTCTGCCCAAGTATTTTCTGTTTGATGACAGACTGAATTGCTGCTCACTGAACCAGGGTTATCTCCCCCATGCAATACCAGCCTGGCAATCAGAAGGGAACCTGGCAAACTTGACTGAGAACAAGGACAAAGTAATCTTCTCTCTGAGACCTGCTGCCAAGCAACAGAGCTGCCTGCCTGCCAGCAGCAGCACTTACACCAGGGACATGGTACAGGAGCTGTTCTCTCTTCCCTGCAGGTAAGCATGTGTCACCTCAGGGCAGCCCATCTGCTAATTTCACCACTTGATGGACTCGGAGGAAGATGCAGGAGGGGCACAGCAGGAGTTAAGAAAAAAGCTTTTTGGCTTGTCTCTGCCATCAGCACCCAGTGATGCACTCCCAAGTGCTGGTAACTTCGATACAAGACACTGGGTGGTCTGGTAACATCCTCTCCCCACCCTGCTGCTCCAAGCAGCCACCCTGGGTTGTAAATAAGACAGAACTAAGTTCCCAAGGAAACCAGAACTCCTTGGTACTGCTGACTGTGATTTTCCAGTTCATCCAAAGAGGGCAGACCAAGTTAGGTGAGACTCTGTAAGAGACCCAATTAAGCACAACCAATTACCAGGATCGCTCCCAGGATCCCTGAATAGCTGACAGCACAATGGCTTGTCATAAGATTTCATTGCTGTCCACCACCTCCCAAAAGTAGTTTATTCAAATACTGCTGTGTGGTCCTCTAATGGTGTTTTCCTTTGGTGCTGCACTGTGAGTCCCAGGAAAACATCTGGAGAGTGTGTGGTAGGGTAAAAAAGCCAGACAGGTGCAAGCACATAATAAACCATGGGTGAAATTTCACACAGCAGCTCATTGATACCTGCTCTGTAGGCTTTGATGTTAGAATAACTCATGAGAGGTTGTCAGAGTCCTCACATCCAACCTGCCATAGGCTAAGGCCCGAACTCTTCCTCAGTACTTAGGAAACTTCCTGCTTCCCAGACAGTTGACACCTCAGTACCAAATAAATTTCTTACCAGACTGGGTTATATATTCAAGGATATTGCACTAAAGAGCAGAAAGTTTTCTTCTAACACTCATAACATTTTTAGTTCCTTTCCCACTTGTATTTCCACAGCCCTTGGCTTCTTCTTCAGCTTATGGAGTAAAGGGAATCATGCACATGTTCCCCCAAAACCAGGTGGTCTAGGGCAGCCTCCCAGCTCAAAGTCTGCAGCTCAAACACGTATGTAATCCTCTCCATGGCAGTTGTGTTACAGAGAACTCATCAACACTGGGTTTGCATGCAAAACCAACTTGCTTTCTATATTCTCCCCTCTGGCAAACCCCACTGCCAACTCTTTAAAAGGAAGTATTCTTTATAACCACCCACAGTACACAGCCTAAGTTGAGAGTTTTGCAAAAGACTGTTTTTAGCTTAGAAATTGTATTGAATTTTAAGTTCTAGTTCACAGTGGTTGTAGAACACTTTAGCAGCTGCCCCTACCCTCACTCTCCACTTCTCACTTCCCATTTTTACTTGTTTCAGTCCACTGGGGTGTTCTGGACTCTTTGCTGATGGCTCAGATAGAGGAGTCAAATCAAGTTTTAATCAAGCATTCAAATCACTGCAGGTGAACTCATTCGACAGCTTCCATAACCAAGCACTCTTGTGACAAAAGCCACCGAGGCATGAAACTCACATATGCTGTGCCAAAGCTGAAGTACTAATGCAACACAATCACCGGAGACTCTCCACAGAAGACTCCTAACTATACTGTGCAGATAAACTTAGCATTCATAACACTAATGCACCACAAGAGACATTAAGTTAGGGAAGAAGAGGGGGGTGGCACAAAAAATTTCCCAGAAGCCCAAGGTTGCTGCTTCTTTTCCGTATGCATGAGCAAATTACTGGACTGATTCTTGGAAACAGTCTTCTCCACAAGCTATATGAACAGCTCTTCTCAGCCTAGCTGTCCTGCAAAGTACTCTCTCTTCCAGTTATTCTCTGGATCTTCAGCCAAGTGACGTCACCTCCTCTGGTTGGCCAAGGGGTACAAAAGCTAAAGGTGACCAAGAGGAAGCAACTGTGCACAACCACCTGGATGAATAAGCAGTTTGGTGCTGAGCCCTGACAGCACAATAACCCAGAGCAAAGTGCACTTTTCTGAAGGTCCAAATCTTTCTGCTGAGCAGGAAGAAAGTTGTTCTCATGTGACAAAAATCTGAAAACAGGTCTCACGTGGAAACTTTCACACAAACACTTATTTTCGGTTTCAGGCAAAAGCCTGACTGCTTCTCTGTGCTCATGCAACATACATTCCTAGAACTACAGCAGGGTCTTAACAATAGTTTATCTAGTCCAAACTTTACACTGGAGATGTCTTCCCCACTTAGGAAAAGGCGGTATAAAACTGCATTTCTAACAACTTAATTTTTCAAAGTACTGAGCACTGACACAAATCACTGTCTCTTTTCTACATCCACAAAAATTTTACTGCTAACCTCAATGCAAAGAGAGTTTGAACAAGTACCCTTAAAAATTCTACCTGGAAAGATTTGTTACAGAAATATGAAGACTGGCATAAACGCAGTCTGAACTGAAATATGTAGGTACAAGCACCAGAAGAAACAGACGGACAGAGGGTTTTAAGAAAAGGACCTGTATTGCTAATGAAGACCATGCCAAGGCTGTGGCAGTGTCACACCCACCACTCCTGTCTTCCTTAGCCCACAATGAAAATAGGTAGTGGGTGATAACTGGGCCTAAAGTTTATGGAAGATGCTGTAAGCAAGGTTGGGCAGGAAAGCATCACTCTGCAACTGCTGCTGAATGCTCAAGGGCACAATAGATCTGTCCAATCAGATCTATTACATCAGGTTACACCAGGAAGAACTCCAGAAACTTAACATCTGGCATCCTTCAGCCTCTGCATCACACACAACTGACTCATGCTGGACACCCTGGATGTACACCTCCCAGAGCTTGTGGACATGTCTGTAAAAGTATGCAGATGAATAAGATCTATGACAATGTCAGCATCAGCAGGTAAAATCAACTTGCTTTAAGATTTTTTTAAATAAATTTTCCCCTTCCTTAAGATCTCCCAGTGAATTTTGTTCTGCTGATTTCCCTACACACCCACAGTTTCTGTGATGCTCAGCCCCTGACTGCAACAGCAGACAAGATCACTTAAGTTTTCTTCATAAATTAAAACTCTTCCACTTCACCCTGTATTTAGAATAACTCACCATTCTCAGGGTTGCTCAGACCACAGACTCTGTAGGTTATCCTAGGTGAGAAACTTCTCCATCAAAAACTACTCTAACACTTCATGTGAATTCCTGTTTTTTTACAGTTCAGGTAGTAAGGACTGAACATTCAGTCAAAGGAGGTTAACAGGACAGACTACTGTAAAACAACTGACAAACTATTTGTATTAACACTCACGATATTACCATCGTGGTTGAAACTTTAATAAAAATATTTTCTCCACTTATGGGACAAGGGAAATGCTTCAAAGCTAATGGTACTTTTAGGCATCTTAAAGTAAATTTTCCATTTTATAGGAAGATTCTGGTGCCAACATGCCTCTCTTGTTCTTCATTTATGATAAAATAGAAATTACAATTGGGCGGTTAATGAGCCACTTATATATGCTACACAAAGGAGAGATGTCGCAGTACCAAACTTTTTAGTATCTGAGTCTGTTGAAGAAAATAGCTTTATAATTCATACACATTAAAAAAAAGGAAAAATCTACACTGAAAGTAAGACCAGACATTGAAATTCCTATCTGCAATGGGCCGTCTGTAAGATGTAAGGCACCTCTCAGCCTCTGCTAACACTGAGCAAAGGAATTGTATACAGCTTGTGTTGGAATGATACATTTCCTCCTCCCACTTTCTTTTCTTGACAAGATTAGTTTCTCGGGGATGAAGGGAAAAGAGAAGCATGTGGCAGTGATGCATACAGTCCTGGTTCTGTGATAAGCAGAGACGGCAAACCCACCACACTGAATCCTGCCAAACATATGCTCTTGTGAACTAGATTATGGGACTATCTGTTGGTTGAGTTGTTTACTTAAACTATGCCAGGGAACTGAATTTACATCTCCTAACTCTACTTTGCTTCCTGCATTTCAAAGTGTTTATGCTACCTTATTTGGCCATTGGATTCCATCTAGAAGGAAAAGAAATCCCCCCAAACTCTTGTCACTATTCACATGCAATTTAATATAGGGAAAAAATGAAATTCAACGAGAATCTCAATCATAATTTTGCAATATATATAACACTTGAAAACATTAACTTCTTTAAAGGTCAGATTCTACCAGCGGATGGATAAAGCCTGTCCTACCCTGTGGATGAAATACCATTAAGAATACGTTACTTGCTTTAATGAGCCACCCCTAACATTGGACACTCAGTAAAAAGACAAGATGTTGATCCTTTTTGAGTTCAATCTACTCATTAATAAAACCTGGGAGAAGAATCGTATGGACATGCACAACCAAATATGCTACTCAACACAAGACCAACATTTGAAGCTCCAAGCAGCCTGCCTAAAAAATGCTTCACGTTCCGCAAATGGTCACTTCTTGGTCCTTTAAAAAAAAAAAAAAAAAAAAAGGTGCTCTTTCACTTATGTCCTTTATGGAAAACAATATTTTGTGTTTGGACTCCTGGGTCCAAAATTCCTGTTATAGGTCATTTTAGGAAACAGAAGTTTCTCCTCACAAAACAACAAAGACTACTAACCACCTCAAGCTACTTAAAAGCACAAAGAAATTAGGAAATCAAGGTTTATTCTCCAGGGGATTCTGTGCTCCAAACACAGCAAGAACTTGCCCAGGAAAAGGAGAGTACAACTCTTCTAAAATATTGAACAAATTAGAATTCAAATCTTTGTTTCATAAATCCAAATTATTGTGTTGATAGCCCTTTCACTTTAGGGCATGGAAAAAAAATCAATAAACTGAACAATTTCCATAGATATTACCAAGACTTAGCAATTTCAAATAGGACCAGTAAAGGTTATACAAAGGACAAGGAAAAGAACATTGCACTGACATTACAGCAGAATTTAGAAAAGGTTTGATTATGAACAGCAACTGAACTGGGTTACAGGATTTAAACTGGTGCCCTGAGATGTAGTTGTTTCCAAATTCAGCTATGGACTTGGACAGAGAATATGGCAGAATTTCAAGGTGATACTGTTTACATATTTTCTGGGAAGCCCGATCTAATCATCGTGTGGTTTACTAATACCAGCATACTGCAAGTCCTGGGGTCTTACTTGTATTACTGTATATATGCCTGAACTCTTGGTTCCTTGAAATGCTTTTGAGATCTCACCATTCCATGGTCAAGAGTTTTGTCCTACTATTCGGTTTAAATTGTTCTCTGCTTGGCATCCTCCAAACTACCCACCACCGCTACTCTGCCACCACGTGTGTCAGCTCACACTCAGCTTCTCACATGTTTCACTGCTGTTCCTTTCTGTGTGTAGAAGGGTTGATGTAAGGAAAAGGTACCACAGCTGTCCTCTCCATATAACACAGATGCTTCTTAGGTGTGTTTCCACATGGAGAGAGGGAAGGATACAGATTCCCTGCTCCTAAAGTTGTCTATACCTTAAGCATTAGGATTGATCCTGGTTTTGAGCATTGTATACCTATAACCAGAGACTGTCTGTGTATGTGCATTCCTCCATTCATATATGCATGCTCATTCTTCACTTCCATGCCTGCTGATCATATCTACTGCTAGCAATTTGTTGTCATTAATTCTATCATTATCTGTTTTGTACCATTTTCTTTTCCTGTAGATTAACTCTCTGTCATAGAGCATCCTTTCTTAGTCATTTGTCATTTTAGCACTAGCATATGTGCTCCTGGAGCTCCAGGCTCCCTCCTCCCAGACCTGGCTACTTCCTTATCCAGCTACACATATGGAAACTCACAATTTCCACTGGTCCCCACACTAGGTTTGTCAACATGGGGCAAAAGTTCAAACAGGCAAAATCTCAGCAAACCTTGCTGCTCACTGCTTAGTGGGCATCGGTACCTACAAGCAGTAAAGCCAAAAAGTTGGTAGGGTGGGCTGGTACAGTTGCCTGGTACAATCTGTGAAGCAGCGTGTGCTGCTTTTAAAGCTGCCTGCCAAGGGAAGAATGCAAATGTCCAGCCTCTGCTCATGGCATGACTAAGTTGGCAGTATTTCAACTGGAAAAAATCCCTATTCACTTCTCAACCCTGTCCTTCCTGGAAGTGTATTCCACATCACCTAGCAGATGGCCCCTTTCATGCTGAACTTGTGCTCCCATCTCCTGCTGAGACAATGTGTCCCACAGTTGCTCCCCATCTCAAGCTGTGGAGTGGACACCCTTGTTTTCTTACACTTAACCCTCAACAAAGTGGAGTTGAGAAGTCCGGCTTTCCAGCTTGTTTGTCAGCATAGCCTCTTCTTCCTCCCACAGAGAACACAGTTCTTTACACCACCTCCCACAGCAATAAAAAACAAGGCTTTAGTATTTCTCAGCAATCACATTAACTTTTATGAATTGTCTGGCAGTGGCACCTGCTGCTAAGGATACAGATGTACAGGATGAACTAAAAGACATTCCTCCACGAAGCAGATGATATCGCTGTGGATATGTCACTGCACAAATATGCATTTTTCCTCTCATCTGACCAATGATTTTAGCTTTGGCAAAGGCATCAATAAAATAGCTTTGGGGAACAAACAACTTCAAATAAACTGCAGAAATTCCAGTAGTAAAACAGGGAACATAAGAAAGAATTTCCTTATGTTCCATTGAGAGAAGCTGTTCTTCATTTTGAGAGGAAATTTGCTGTGTTTAAAACATCATTAAATACAGCTCCAGGAATAAAGAAAACAACCTAATATGTAATTCATAATAACAATTTGAGCATCATTACAACTGTGTTCTGCTCTGTGGCTAGCAACCTTTTCTAATGGAAACACATACACATTTATATTACCAGTTCAATATCAGGAAGGCAAATTCTTCTGCAGAGAAATTCCATTTCAGCAAAGCAGATAAAAAGTTCAGAAGGAATGAATTAGTGTGCACCAAGTACGACATCCTGCAGAAAAATTTCCCATTCTATTTAGGACTTAAGAAATCACTACAGTAGAATAGTCACTAGAATATTCATTATAAGGTAGGTATATGTATATATATACACACATATTTCAATATATATTGCATACCCTGAGATCATATCTGTCACTTCCACAAGTACTGCCAAGGATTAATATTGTTGTTCCCATTGCTGTTATTGTTGTGTTGCTGGTGGGGGGGTTTCTTTGGTTTGGGGTTTGGGTTTTATAACCATCAGGGTGATTTTTTTTTTAAGGTGGGCAAATGAGAACAACATAAAAGGTTAGTTATTCAGTTCCTCATCTGACTTCTTTGGCTGTTCAGAATACACAGATCAACAGCAAAGCTGCTATCAAAATATTAGCGATTCTTCAGCATCTGGCATTTTCTGTTGCAGACAGCATCATTCTGTTATAGATGGTCCAAAATGGATATAGGGGTTGCTGAGGGCAGGGATCAGGCAAGGAGAGCCAGGTCAGGTACAGGAGGGTGTGCTGTTCAGGTGGGTTGAGTCAATTAGTCTATAATGAGATCCCATTACAGTTACTAATTCAGAAATCATTAATTTAAATTAGCTCACAGGCAAAGGATAAAAATTTCTCATGTGCAACATCAGTTCTGGCTTTTAGTTACACCACCTGATCACAACCAAGGGCCTTCCTTTCCAAGACCTTTGAAGGATGTACACTAGGACTGGACTTCTATATGGCTCAAAAGAACATTCACACTTCTGTTAAGTAGGATTGAAAATTTATTCCTATAATATGAAAGAAACCAACCACTAAATGAGAGGCTTCTACTCTATTAGCCAATGTCCAGATTTGTTGGGTCAATGCTTTGGTAATTTTTTGCCATGCCTTCAGAGTACAGACCTTTTGAAAATGTTACAGTATTTTAATTGAGAAGAATTAGAAAATTATTTGAGATGCAACTGCAGTGAAATCTGCTTAAGAAATGTTAAAGTGATCCTTGCTTTCTTTTTTCAATTTTAATTTGAGGAATCTTTTTCCAGAGTCTGTATGTTACAGGTATCTACATGAGATTCTTGGGATGCCTTTGCTTGGCCTTTGACATTAGAAAAAGAGAACAGAGAATCATGACAATACCTAGGCATCAACAATATTTTGAAGATTCAGCAAATATACCATTTTTCGACTTGAAATAATGATTTCCAACCATTAGTTTAGGCTAAGTACAACTGCCCTACAGTGTAGCCAACCCTCAAAGGACTCTTGCCTCCTACAGCTCTGTTCCAGACTTGTAGAGGTATTTTCAGCCTCCTAATAAAAGAGTTAGGTACCACAACACCTTTCCAAATCTCAACACCAGTCTTTTTGCACACCGATCAAGGCATTGTGCTCTAGAACTAGAATACACTCTTCCATATTTGTGTGCACCTTACTATGTACACAAATTGCTTGGATTTCGTTGGTCTAAGGACTTCTCTTGTGGACATTATGCTGCCTCATTTCCATTTTGTTATCAATGTGCACACTGTCTGCCAGCAATATTCCTCTAGCAGTGTGCTCCAGCAGGTTGACCCATCAGACACTATTCTATAACAAGCTGAACATGACCAGAGGTGCTTTTCTCTTGTTTTGGCCTTTCCTGGCCTTGTGTTCTTTTATCAGACAGCCTCTGCCATGGCATTCAATTCTCTTCAGTCAACACTTTGGATTGTTTGCCCCAGAGGTAAAATTCATAGCTTATAAAATTCATAGCTTACTCCTGTCAGCACAGTGGTTTTAGTATTGATAGAGGAAAGCTTATATGCAGAGAAGCACCAAGAGTCTGCTACTTCCATGCCACCTCCTGGCATATCAATCCCACATAGTCATGACCTTGTAACACATAATCCTAACAGAATGGTAGCACACTAGCTACAGAAATTAGGTGTCTGGAGGATCTATCTTATGAGGAGAGACTCTGGGAGCTGGACTCCTTTAGTTGAGAGAAGAGAAATCTGAGAGGGGATCTCATTAATGCATGCAAATATCTCAAAGGCAGGTGGCAAGAGGATGCTGACAGAATCTTTTTGGTGGTGCCCAAAGAGAGTATGAGGAGCAATGGCCATAAACTGAAACACAAGAAGTTTCACCTCAACATGAGGAAGAACTTATTTACACTGAGGGTAGCAGAGCACTGGAACAGGCTGCCCAGGGAGGTCATGGAGTCTCTCCCTGCCTGGAGACATTCAAAACCCACCTGGACATGTTCCTGTATCACCTTCTCTAGGTGACCTTGCCTTGGCAGGGAGGCTGGACTGGATGATCTCCAGAGGTCCCTTCCAACCCTAACAGTTCTGTGAAATTATTTTAGGATCATTTATAATGTCATCCTGCTAAACACAGGGCAATTTTGTGAGAGGAAAAAACTGACACATAGCATTTATGTATTTTTTATCTGACCTTGCTCACATACCTCTTGGCTATTTGCAGTTCCTCCTACAAACCATGCCAAGCTTTGTACTCAGAAATGTCTCTCATGATGGGGCTTGCTAAGTTACCCTTAAAAAGGCTTGATACTTCACAATACAGTTCTGGCTGGAAGTAATGTAGGAAGCAAATGCCCTGGAATTCCCAGTGAAGACATGAGAATGCCCGATGAGTAGGAATGAACTTCTGCCTCTTCCCTTTCAATCTCAGCTGTTTCACTGCACTTCTCAGACTGAAGTGGAAGTGCTGACAGAGTATTTCTCAGATGGGAACAGAAGCCATTCCAGCCAGGGCTCTTCTCAGATCCTGACAGGCAAAAGGCTATTTTAAATGTGCTGATTATCAGGCATGTGGATGCCACCACAGGCTGTGCTCTGCAAACTGGAGAAAGAGAAAACCCTTCTTCAATAAATTTTGGACCCAGCTCTCCCTTCAAACTCTGACAGACAACACTTGCAAGTGCCAAGAGCATAAGAACAGAGCACAAACATAGCAAGAGCCTCCATGGTATCTAAGCCCAGCCTCCAGCAACATGTGTCTAGGGAAATTCTCGAGCTAGGGCTGGTTTAAATGTTTTTGACAGATCTGCTGGCGTAATGTTGTCTAATTGTAATATTGTCTAATATTGCCTAATTTTTGGTACCCACATATCTAACAGCAGTAAGGTCCTCAGGTTAACCAAACACAATGTGAAAAAGTCTTTACCTGTTCTGCATTTACCACCAGACAGTTCGAGTGGTTGTCCTACAGCTTTTGTACTGTGAGAACTGAGAACAACCAGTCATTCCTGCCTTGTGTCTCCCTGTTGTTTATGACTGCCAAAAGGTTGCATGTTCACCCAACCCCTTCCCCCTGCCCAGCAACTAGTATTTGTAATAGCATCAACCACAGTTGCAGGAACAGGTTTCTATGGGAGACACTGAGCACAATGTCTGCTGCAGAGGATTAAGGACATTAGTTTCCAACTCAAAGCATATAGTCATGCAGGATTATAGAATCATAGAGTTGGGAGAGACTTGAAAAGACCACACAGATGACAGCAGAAAAGGTCATATCTATGTCACCCCAGACAGACAATTACTTCATCCATTAACAAACCTGAATCTTTTATTTTGTGCCTGAAACATATTACTTCTTACCCCACGCCTATAAAAAAGATCTCTTCCCTTCCTCTTTCCAGCAGCCACTCAGACATTTGTAAAATGTTGTTATATATCCTGAGGCATCTCTTTTTTACCAAAGAGCTCAAATTCATGCAATCTTCCCCTTAGATTTTATCTTGACTTTGATCATTCCCGCTGCCCTCAGATCAAATTGTCCAGTTGATCCACATCTTTCAAGTGTAGCTCCCAAAATCTGAACTGTATCCCAGCTGAGACTATACTAAATACCAAAGAGATGGATCATTTCACAGGTCTCAGGGGTGATATGTTCTACTTTTGCATTGCAAGATGGCTTTACCTTTTGGAGAAATACAGCATTCTTGACTTAAATTCACCTTGTGAACCACAGTAATCCCCGGATCTTCTCTTACAGGCCTATTTGTACTTATGCACTTGATTATTTCTGAAGTGAAATATATTGCATTTATGCACTTATTTCAGGCCGTATCTCCAATTTGTCAGCATCATTTTGGCTACCAAAGGCATCATCTCTATTTCCTGCCACCTCAAAAAATCAGATCAGGACTGAACACTAATTGTAAAAAAGTAGATGGGAATGCAAAAACTTTCATATTCTAAAAGAATATTTTTTAAATTGAGCTATGAATGAGAGTCTGAACTGCCTTCAAGTAGTTCCTTCTTAGTATCACAGGTGCACCTCATCTCCAGTGAGGTTTCACAGGATAATTAAACCCAGACAGCTTGGGCAAACATCCAAATCGTCAGTTATTCACCTTATCTGACAACTCTGGCAAATAGTTTGAAGTCCTGTAATTCCTAACACAAAGGGCACATAACATCTGAGCCCTCTGACTGAATATTTGAGATACCTCTCATTGCTTGATCCACAGTAGGCAAAAATAGCATTAAATAAAGTGCTGCAATTAGAAAATACTTTCTCATGTTCCTGTTATTTTAGGTAGCTCTGCTCTTGGTACAAGTACACCAACAGTTTTGCCATGTCACTTCTTTAAAATGCCCATTCAATTATTTTTGACTAGTGCTGATGGCTAACCCAGGTCTTGCAATATATTTCTAACTCTTCTGAAATTCACAAAAGGGGAACATACAGTGAGGCAAGCACAAAGAACACAGGTAGGGAGGATTAAAGCACTTGTTCTTGTCCTCAGACTTTATACAACTCTTGGAATATACTTTTAACTGTCCACAATCCATAGTGACTCTTTTTGAAATGGTTTTAGTGGGAAGAAAAACTTCTTTTTCAGAAATGGGATGGGCTTCCCAAGAGTAGTGCATTAGCAGTTCATCTGGCAGCTCTGAGAGGGCAAAGATGGCATTAGCACTTACATTTGTGATAAATAAGATTTTATTCACATAATACCTCTGTTGTAAAATCATTCTGATTATACAGACTGGGAACAAAAAAGTGAGAAAATTAGGTGACTCAATTCCATCAGCAAGGCACCCAAGCCCAGTGCTTTCCATGCTAAGATGTCTCAAGTAAAATAAAACATTATAGATTTAAAAATTCCTTATGTCTGCTAATCATTTTCTAACTGTACCTAACACCTCACTAACTCAGCTTACAGCACGGAACTACTTTGACTTCTACAGTTTTACTCCTCATCTTAAAGCAATATGCTTCTCACTTTCCAAAGTTGTTATTCCAAGTGAGATTTCCCAGATTCACGTTGGTTATGTTACAGATCAGCCTCACAATGTGGGAGTGCATAAGAAAACACTATCCTCTACTCTGAACATGAGCAGAGTTCAGGGAAGTAAGCTGTGCCAGCACACTAGAAGGGAAAAAAAATGAGTTGCAAATAGCTTTGGCAGTTGGTTTGCTAAAGCAAGGTCAGCAGTACCCAGCCCCATGCTAAGCTCTCAGGCTCTTCTTACAGAAGCCCATGCAGCAGTACCTGGGCACAGCACAGCTGCAGGTGCCCGTGTTACATGTAAAGTGCCAGCAAAGCAAAAGGCAGGTACGTGCAGCTGTGCCAGGCACACAGAGCAGAACAGCATGAGGACATACACTGAGAGCGTCAGACAAGCGTGTGTGGCTGCGTCCCAGGGCCTGGAAGGAAAACAGATGAATGCACTTGAGCGCTGTGCCCAACTGCAAGGCCACCATGCGTGGATTTGCATAGTTTTGCCCTGAGCACTAATGGAACAGACAATCTGCACACACGGCTGGCATGGTACTTCCAGCAGCACGAAATCAAGCAACTCACTCTTGAAGGAGGATCACACAGCTATTCAACTCACAGGGCATGCCAAAAACTGCAAGAACATCTATTTTTCAAGGTCCTACTAGCAATAGCGTGGAGAATACGTATTTGAAATGTCTCAGGGACAAAAAAAAGCGGGGAGAGGGGAAGGGCTTCTTTACTGCTTTCAAAGGTAACATTGGTGACAAAACCTTTGATAGCATCCTAGTAACACTTTTAACACAAAGTCCTGACTGTAAGTACAAAATTCACTCTTTCATGAAATAATGCCATGTTTTAAACCACTGAGAATAAGCACCTAGACTCTGTCAAAACGGGATTTAAACCTGCATAGATCTCATGCCACAATACTTGAAGCTTTAGAGAGATCTATAAATTAAGAAGCCATGTTTTAGGTACAGTTTTAGAAAGCACTGTTGCAGGAGGGTTTCAAAGGACTACTATTTATGTATCTAAATTCCCAGGCCAGAAAATTTCTGGGGGAATAAAAAAAAAGAAAAGCCATGCAAAATCAAGGGCAACCACACTAAACAGTGTTCAGGTGGGGATGAACAGCACGCCCTTCCAATCACAATATATCATCCCTGGTCTCTGGAAGTTTGTAAGGTGTGACACTACAAGTCTCTGCGAAGCTGAATTCACACAGAACAAGACAGTTTTTAAAAGTCATGTTCGGTTCAGTGGAAAATTTCGCATGGTTCAGTAGATTTTTAATTATTCACACTCAAGTAACTACACTCCTACTGGAAATCAAAATATTAATGTACAATACCTTGCTGAGAGTGTACAAGCAACACAGGTCCCTCCCAGAGTATGAGCGGTGCTGGGCTCGGGCTCATCTCAGCCAGCTGCTCCCCTCCTGTGTGTCTGCAGAGCTCTCGCAGTTGGTCTCGCACAGACCGAGGGCTGAGCCCTGATTCATGATTTCAGGCTCCAGCCATGGAATGCAACCATTGAAAACCCAGAACTATTTTTACCCCTCAGCAGCCACAGCATTTCTGCCCCATGAAGACTGCTAAAGCTAATGCCTCACCCTAAACGCACACACCCCCTGAACCTCACCAGCTAAGATGCATGTTCTTCGCTGGCATTTAGTGTGGTTTTTAAACTGTGCAGTTGCTATCAACAGGACAAAGCAGCTCAGCCCCTGGCATTATTGTCAGCCCTCAGAAGTCAGACATTTGATCCCAGTTGTCAAAATTAGAAATTCCTCAGAAATGCTTTGCTCCAGGAGATAAGATTAGCTCAGGGCAATGACTGTCTATACAGTTTGTCTTGTACACCACCAATCCCAGCCTGCATTTAACAAATATGTGATAACATCCTCAGCTAACTGACAGGCTTCAGACACATATAAAAATCACTACCCGTGGAACAAAATCATGACATGTTTTAAAGAAAACCATGGGGTCAGGCAATCACCAAAAAATTCACAAAACAGACAAAAATGGCATTTTATATAGAACATTCAGAGATACAGAATTGTCTTAGGTAAATAATTAGCAATAAACCAAAGGTAGACATCTGAACTAACTTTTCAAGATTATATGGAGAATGCTGGCCACATGAACCTTTACAGCTGTGCTGTCTTGAACCTACAAACATACTTCAGAAATAAAATATACTGGAGGTATAAATAACAAAAAACCAAGTCATTATATTTTAACATAATCAACTATTATTAACACAATATATAATCACTTGTGCAAAGAGTCCACAAGCGAATGGCTGGACGTACATGAGGGGTCCAAACCAGCAGACTCGCTCATTTAATTTGCTCATATGTGGCTTTAGACAATGGAAAATAACTGTAGGTGTTTCTCAGAAATATGTGGTTAAAACACAAGTGGAACAATGCAAAAATGACAGAACTACTGACAACAGTCAATTATTAGTTCTTAACCTCTGGAACCATGGGGAGGTTTAGATAAAAATCAACTGTCTCACATCTTATATTCAAAAATTATCTCTGTCACCTGGAGTCTTAAGGATAGTGAAAAAAAATAAGTGTGCAAAGGGTGAGACTGCCAAGTTCATAAAAAGATAGTTACAGTCACCATTAAGGAGCAAATGCCATAGTCAACCAAGTTTCCCAGTGAGTTTTGAGGCAGAAACCCCTATAAGGTCCCTTTGAAAGGCAGCTGCAGTGGAAGCTATAGCACACACACCTTGAGTAACCTTCACACTACCTGTAACTTAGAGACAAATTCATGACCACATACAAGCTGTGGCAACTGGCATTCTGGATGACTCTCCATTTATAAAGAAGTAATGGAATAATTACAGGATTATCTCAGATCACTCACAATTAAGTACCTGTAGCATCACACAGACTGATTCTGCAGCTCTGGAGGATCTGTCTCTTAAGCCAGACCTCGATCTGGGAATTTATTCTTGGCTGTTTCATACTCAGAGAGATTCTTAAGGAAGTGTAGGTGGAGAGTGTGAGGAAAACAGCAATGAAAGAGACCACTTGGGGAACGGGAAGACTACAACTGGAGTGTGTAAAAGAACATCAAACATACTTCAAAGTGGGCCAGATCTGACATTAATGACCTAAAGCTCAGAGAAGGTTAAAGGAGTAATACAAGCTTGTAATGTCCAGAAGGCTGAGCCACTTTAGTCTACTGCTGAGGGAAATAAAGCAGAAGAAATGCTGCTGCTGTGAATTCATGTCTCTGTGAGAGATTATTCTCAGTGAACGGCCTTCTGCTATTTCTGCAATGAGCTGACTCTCCAGAAGTCCCTTTCATTTGCAGTGAGACACCAGAAACTCCATCAGCTACAAAAAGCCAGGAGAGAGCAAGTCTAACAAAACCCCTATGCAAGTAGCTTCACAGTTTTTATCACTCTTCACCTAAGAATTACAAAGTACATTCTTCCCACCTGCTAAATTATTACCAGTTCAAGGACAGTGCCTCAAATTATTTGCTCTCAAAAATAAGAGGAAGTGAAAAAGACTGGTATAAAACCCATTCCTTTCCAGCAGAATATTTAGCTTTCCCTTTATACCACCATATAGAATTCAAAGGGGGTAAAACTGTACACTGATACAAACATGAGGCTGCTTTTAATACCTTATTCAGCAAACTTCAAGCTTTTTGAAAACCAGAGGGTGAAGAGCCAAGATAACCTCCATGAATTTTTAACCAGGCTCCTTTGGAGACTGCCAACACCGGTAGGAAATTATTCACCATTCTCCCAGCTGAACTCATTTGTTCATAGAGTCATGTTGAGGAATGGACAGAGGAGTGTTTAAAACACGAAGCAGTAATACCAGGTCATCTGTGGGGGCCTAAACATTTGCTAATTTGTTTCTAAAGGAAGGGTTTCAAACAGTTGTTTAAACACTTGCTGCTTTAAAAGGCAGTCTTTTTCCCCTCTGTCTTCAATTTTATACCTGAATTGAGATCAGTGGTCTAAAAGGAAAAAAACCTACACAACAAAGCACACAAACTGTTTTTAAGTATCCAAAAAGAAGTCAGGAAAAATGATGTAGCAGTCCCCATGACAATTACCAGAAAGAGTTTAATATATGAGAAAGGAGGATGAGGAGGAAACACATTAAAAAAGTAGTAATCTAGGGTGTCAAATTCCAACAAGTTTTAAAGTTTTTGTTCTTCCAGAATAACTATACTACTCATCTCACTTTTGAGGATTAGCACCATACAAGGCATCTTCTAAGACATTTGCAGGCATAATGAAGAAATCCTAAATCACTTTTTCAGAAAGATCCTATATGCTTATAGAAGAGCTATAATGAAGCTATCCATCATTGGTGTTAAACAGCCCATGCAACTGAAGACCAATAGAAAAAAGAATCTGAAACCAATTCATCAATTTTATAGTTTCAATTTTCAAAAAGAATATCAAAGCACTATAAATAGCATTTATAATGCAGAAACTCAGAGGCATCTCCAGGTCTTCCTGTTGCTCTTCAAGAAGTACAGCCAGGCTGTGGACCCTGAGACAAAAGACAAAGAGAGGGGAATGATGTGACAGCTGATAAAACTGCTGCCACTTTCTAGCAGTGCTCTGGTGAGATTGCACAGGAAGGAGAGGAAAGAAAGAGAATCCTAAAAAGGAGATGTATTTCTAGCTTAGATGCCAAGCCAACTGCCTGAGAAACCTTTTGCACTTGCATGCAGACAGAAACCAAACATGAAAGGACACCTACACACGTGCATTTCTTTCCTCTTCTTCAGCAGCCTCAAGAGGTAGCAATCATAAATGGTTATCATTACTATCCACCCAAAATGCACGTGCATGAGAGAGACAAACACCTATACAGCTACTACGAGCCAGGTTTGCAATCACAGTGCAGGACAGCTGTGAACTTCAGGCTTAATCTGTGTTACATCATTGCAACATTATGCCCAGCACATTAATAGTCTTACCCACCTCACAGAACGAGATGCTTACAGCATCAGCCCCACAAGGGAGGCAGAGGCCTAGAACTGATCCATCTGCACTGATGCACATCCAGGCTGTTCACGTGGAAAAGCTCCAAGTGTGATATTTGCACTTAATCCTGTTTCAAAGAGGAGAACTGGAAGTAGTATCTCTGAGCCCCTGCTTAGGGCTTGCACTGATGCAGTCATTTTGCTTGTTGGCTTCTAAGAACACTCAAGAATTATCACTACATGTCTTATTTCTTTTACCATTCCCTAAGCATTTGCTCTGAGCTACTGCTGAAAAAGGATACTGTGCTAGTGTTGCTCTGACTCACAACTGCCTTCCTTCAAGAACTCAAGACCTCACAAAAGAGCTTTTTAATATATATCTGAATGTACTGCCAAAAAAAAGTACAACTATTGAAACTGAACGTGCCCATAACCTTAAAGGCACTCACTTTGTGCACAAAACACTGTCCACCAATGAAGTCTGAGGGCATGTGGTGGTGGTGTGTATGTTCACAGGAAAGCTTAATTCCACTGGCAACAGAAACACCAAATTCCCTGCAGCAATCAAATGTCAAATCAACAACAGGAATTGCCAGCATTTTAAATTCAGTACTGATGCCCACCTTCCATGTACCTATCTCTAAGTTTGTCTTCTCTTATTTTTATTTAGTACTTTGCAGATAATGCAAAATGCATCCAGTCAAGGGTTTCTTTCAGAAATTCTTGTAGATACTCTCCTTAAGTTCTTTCTTAGAACACAGCTTGGTTTCCCCACTTCCCCCTTCATTTCTTCTCTTATCCCCTCTTTTTATTTCATTTTCCTGCATCAAGAGCTAAAATGCAAGCACCCTCTGTAAAAATGTATATATATAAAAATTAAGAATGCCTTAGCACTTACTGAACAATATAATGATCTCCTGTGTTACTATATTCATGTGATTGCTCATAGCCTGGTTCCTTAGAAAATAAATTGGGAGGAAATGGAGGCCTAAATATAATCATAACAAGACAGTAATGTAAATGTTCAGCTTTTAAACTTTTCTAAATGGAATCACACATGTACCACTCAAAAGAAAACAAATTAAAAAACCTACCCTTCTTCCTGAGGTAATTCAATTTTGAACAGTGCACATAAAAATGTTATTTAATTTGCATGACTTGTAGCAGGTGCCTTCCTTACAATAAAGGCTTCTTTTGTAAGTAGCAGTGGCTAGGCTAAAATATTTTTTAGCACTTCCAGGCTTTCTAGAGAGGAAGACTAAGAAAGCTATACATGTTCTGAATTTGTGAGAATCAGCCACTGATTCAATGTAGCATTTCTATACTTCAACTGTTCCCCAGGTAAATCCAGTAGACTATTTTGTATTTACCCAAGGCTGCCAGACACCTGGGAGTCCTAACCATATCCAGCATGCACTGTAAATACAGCAGCATCCAGTTAGCCCAGTATTTTACAGAGCAAGCTAGAAGACTGAGGACAGCTGTTACTGTGTTAGCTCACAGCTGCCACTTATTTGTGCATTCTCAGCTTTGCTTCTGAAACAGAACAGCTACTGCCCTTCGTGCTGACCAAAGGGTACCAGAATGGTGCAAGATGTTCTTACCTGTGAAAGCAAAATTATTTATGTACAGTGTAGACATGGGGATCAATAACTGAAGCTGTGATCAAAGGAGACAGCTGAGCCTTGATTAATCACAGCGGGATATCTTCTATCTGATGGATCAAGTCTGGATAGGTTGGATCCCACCAGTTTCTCAGCTGCAAAAAATGTAACCTTACTACCCAAGAAAGAAATCTGAAAGATATATCCAATATCCAGCAGGCGGCAAAAGTCTGGTCACCTGGAGGTGGGATTCCACACCAATCCAAGAGCAGCCAGTGCAGGTGAGCAGCCAGGCAGCTGGTACCTGGTCCCTGGGAAAGGGCAGCTGGTGGGAGAGGCAGGTATTGAAAGGAATACCTATGGGTTAATGTCACTGCCCATGCACTGCACAGTTACAGGGCAGGACAGCCTCACCCAGACACACACTGCAGCTACCAGAAAAACAGCAGCTTAAGCACTACTTATTCTGACATGAATGTATGTACACGCTCTTGGCTCCCAAGGGTTTACCACCTGCATCAAAGTGTTCTTAGGAGCCAGTTTCTGAAAGGGCTTATATCGTAATTACTCTCCACTGTTTGTTTTTTTCCTGAGGCTTACTGGTTCTCAGAGGTTCTCTGTAGGTGTATCAGCTGATTTACTAAAAGGTAACACCCTCCCTCTAAACCTTTAGACCACCAATGCTACCAAATCACAATGAATAAGGTGTTAGTAGTAAACACTATTATCAACATAGGAATCCCAAAGGCATTATGTACCTGGCTTACTTATAAGCTTTGGAAAAGCCACCGACTAACATACAATAAAATACATCCAACTTCTTTACCTTGTGCAGTCACACACCTTCTCTGCAAAAAATACATACTTTTTACATTAGTGCAGAGAGTATTTTGACTATCACTATTATTTGTTTATAAAAGTAATCTACACAGAAGGCCATGGATTCAGAAAGACACTTCAGGATTCACTTAACTAAGCAAATAAAAAGCCCTATCTGATACACAACTCTGCAAAACAAGAGGTGAGAATCAGGGGGCTCTCTGTTGCTGACTGATAAGACTGCACTGCATTTTTTCATCCACTGAAATACCCCAAGATAAACAGTAGGATATTTCCTGTACATTGACTGACTGTAAACGGGAATGCTCCTCTAGACCTACCCGGTCTCTTTAGTATGAGATAAACAAGCAGCCTCAATCAAGCATTAGCAGTATTTCAAAGATCATAATGCCACATTAGGTTTTGTGCAGTTCTTGGCCTCAGGATAAATTTTCTCCCTTTACTTCAAAATATCCCAAAATGAGAAGAAAGCAGTATTTCAGCAGAAGAACTTGCAAAGATGCATGTTTCTCCCTCCACTTAAAAAGCCCATTAGAGATCAGTGCAAGCATGCGGAGGAATGTTCAGCATGTGTTCTGGAGAAATAAGAAACAGAATTGACAATTAATGAAAGCTGGAGCCATCTAATGTTCAAGTTCCTCCTATCGAGCCAAGTTTCTACTACAAACTGAAATTGGAGCTACAGAGAGGCAAATGCACTTCCCTACTGTTCATCATAAATGAGCAGCATTAGTCACTTTACCATTTGGAATAAAATATTTCTGTACATTTTCTCAACTGGTATTGTTCTATCATTATCACAGAGGCTGGTATTTAAATTTTCCCTGAGTTCCTTGGCATGTACAAAGATCTGTCAAGTGTAACTTCTGGCCCTGCTTCACAGTTCAGCATTAACCCATACATGCTTGATTCCTTCTAAACACCAGTTTTTCCTAAAAGTAGTAATTTGTGTAAATGATGCATCACTGTGCTCAGTCTTCAAGCACTGGAATTGGCCCAGCTCCAGCCACTTCTGTGGAATGCCATGGATTTACCCCTGCTGAGGAGTCAGCCTATGTATTTAAAGGCTACAAGGACTGTTAGGCTCATGTCGTGTACAACACAACAGCAACTGAATTTAGCAACCCATAGCCATAAACTGGTTCAAGTGTTTCTTGAAAGAGTCAAGACACATGTAAAGATGACAAAAAACGAGCACAGAAGCAATGTCAAGGTAGTGAGCAAAGAATGTGAGTGGATTTCATAAACACTGCCTACCTTTTCCTCTGGCACACACTGTAAAGATTTTCTATTAAACCTTTACAACTCTCAGATCTGAATGTTCTGGGAATAATCCACTGCAATGCTTTGGATAATTGTTAAGCCATAATCATTTTAACTAAGAACATCGTATTTATGACAGCTCCACCATTTTCATTACAACTTTGGCAAACATGGAAAGCTTTTTACTCCCCATTTAACAGCTATTTTTGTCAAGGCCAGGATCGCTATTAATACTACACTATTACAGCCTCTGGCTGCATTTTAATCAGAACTAGTCTCTCCTTCATTTTGGGCAGAAGAAAAGTATTGTGACCTACCAGTTTGTCTGGCTGCTGCTGCTGTGAGTGTACAGAGGGCATCCATCTCTATCCAGAAAAGCAGCAAAATGAAAATTCTATGTGTGGCATTTAATTCCAGATTTTCTTTCAAAGCAACAGAGTATCTAACCAAGCGAATGAATCTGGGGAAACCAAAAAACAGAAAATACAGCAATCCCTGACTAATGCGATACATCTACTGCTGCAAAAAAAAAAGAGACCAGGTGTGTTTACGTGGAATTTGAGGTGCTGCTGGAGCCCTGTTGGTGTCTGTCTGTAATTTCCTATCTGCAACTGCCACTCGAACTATGTCTCTCAACCCAGAGATCCAGCTGACAGGCAGAACACAGCTTTAAGGTGTCCAGAATCTGAGGTTATTAACCACAGTAAAAACTTTGGTGTCGAGGTTGGCACCTCCAGTATCCCTGCTGGGGACACATAAGTGACAACATATGCCTTTAGATCTATGCAGCACACAAAAGGATGCTCCTGCACAGTAAACAAAACTCAAAATTAAATATTTTTAAAGGAAGTAGGAAAGCCAGCTGGAACAGCAGTTGTTGATTTCTGCCTAGCTAGAAATTATTGGTGACATTCATGGTTAAGGCATCAGATGAGTCATCTTTATTTCAATCTGCCTCTCTTAATTACCTCATTCCCCTTCTTATGTTCTTCAGTGGCTCCTAGTAGCAACCTTCTAATAATACATCCATGGCTGATGTGTATACATCTCTTCAGCCTGCCTAACACACAGAGTGCAATAATCACAGAATCATAGAATGGTTTGGGTTGGAAGGGACCTTAAAGAGCATCTAGCTCCAACCCCCCTGCCATGGGCAGGGACACTTTTCACTAGACCAGGTTGTTCTGAGCTCCATCCAACCTGGCCTTGAACACTTTCACAGATGGGGCAGCCCCAACTCCTCTGTGTAACCTGTTCCGGTGCCTCACCACCCTAACAGCAGAAAACTTCCTCTTATCTAACCCAAACTTACTCTCTTTCAGTTTGAAGCCATTCCCCTTATCCTGTCATTACATGCTCTTGCAAAAAGTCCCTCTCCATCTTTCTTGTAGGCTCACTTCAGGCACTGGAAGGACAAAATGAGGTCACGCCAAAGCCTTCTCTTCTCCAGGCTAAACAAACCCAATTCTCTCAGCCTTTCCTTGTACAAGAGGTGCTCCATCCCCGTGATCATCCTTGGATTTACTCTAACAGGTCTATATCCTTTCTGTGCTAAGGACCCCAGAGATGGGTGCAATACTTTTAAGACTGTAACTTTCGAGGTATGAGCTCATCAAGGGAGTTTCACTTTAAAAAATACACAAGGCTCCAAAAATTCACCCTGAGAATTATTAGAAGAGCCCTCAATCCTTTTAACACCTTAAGAAAGAGTGCAAAGGAGCTTTGGCCTCCAGCTGCTCTGGGGTTGCCCCGGGAGTCTTGCAGCAACTGAGATATAGGATAGGACATCACCATACCTCGGTGAAATTCAATCTGTACCTTTTCCCTTCCTCCCTTCCCACCCCCTCTCCCCCACAGCTTGAGTTGATCCAACCCAATAATTAATAGAATAATCCAGTGTCTCAGAGCACTCCAGGTGGGGTCTTACCAGAGCAGAGTACAGGGGCAGAATCACCTCCCTCAACCTGCTGGCCACGCTGCTTCTGCTGCAGCCCAGGACACAACTGGCTTTCTGGGCTGCAAGTGCACATTGCCAGCTCATGTCCAGCCTCTCACCTACCATCAATAATGCTCCAGGAGAAGCCAGTGCGGTTTCCAGTCCTGCTGCGAAACTGGTCCAGGTTGTCCAGGTTAAGCACACTTTAACTAAACAGGTTTCCATTCCAGCCTACTGATACCTCACATCCACCTCCAAACAGGGAACACAAACGTTCTCTAAATCAGGGAGATGCACAGGCTTCTTGCTTCACAAACATCACAGAAGCACAGGGCATCCAGCAGGAACATGTGAAGAACCAGCTCCCTCAGGAGACAAGCTTCCCACTTCTTTATTCCCACAAACAATAAAAATCATTGATAAAGCAGAGAAAGATGGTCAGAATTCTGCATGAAATACAGCCTGGTATGTAATCAGCAAAGCAAGAGAAACCACTCAAAACCAAATGCATTCAAATCAGCTCAGCCATCTCAAGCAATGCTCCAGCCAGAGCTACAGAGAGCAAGCAAGGCCTGGCCCTCTTTTCAGCCTAGATGATTCAAGATTTCCCATGTTTCTGGAAGTGCAAATTTCTCTTGACAGCCATAAATTCATTTAAAGAATGATGACAATTAGAGAAATGTAACCTGCCACACTGCTGGGTTTTATTTTACTTGATAATGCATTGATATATATACACACACACAAGAATGAAAAGCATATTTTGACATTTAAACCATCCTAGTTTGTCTGTGCCACACAGCCCAAGCTGTCAGGAGAAATGTGGGAGTGCTGCAAAGTTTTTAGATAACAACAACTTCTAATTAAGAGATGAAGTTGAACTTTTACCAAATTAGAGATGCACAGCTTCTCTCACACAAACACAAAAATGAAAGACGTTTGGCTAACACTCATTTTTCTGGCCAGTCCCTTCCCCAAAGCTACAACTTTGACTGCTGTAGGCTTTTCCTCTCCAGAACAACAGTCCTCTTGGCAGACAAAAGAACCAGTTTGAGATTCAGATGATTATGATTCAAACCTTGGCTCTGATACAAGGCACTTCTCTAACTTTGGGTAAATCATTTAACTGACACTTACTCTGCTTTCAATCTAATTTGTAAAGTCAGGATAATCCTATTTCTTTTTCTTACACTTTGTTAATAGGGTAGAATAGGTTGGATACCAGAAAAGACCTTGGGTGGCACATAGCAATCCACAGGGTCATTTCATCATCCACAAAGAGGAACTGTCACTTTATGAAGCTGCCTCCACTTGTGTGAATGTCTAGTGATGCTCATTCTCCTTACCTGCTAAGATAACCATCATGAATGGATGGCTCTAATCTTACGCATTATCAGTGTCCATATCCATAACCCTACCAAACTTGTATGAAGCTTCTGTAGAAGGAAACTGTGAACCTTTCTTTCAAGATGCATTCTCCAAGGATACAAGAGGGGGAGGAGGAACATGGTTCTGCAACATGGATTAGAAACCATGCACTACAACCATATTCCTTTAACTGGAGGTACGACATATGTGTCTTATGACAAAATGATACAAGGAACTTCTGAAGAGCATTGAGATAACCCCATGCCTTTAGAGTTGTAATAATATAATGGCCAGCAAGGGTAGTTATCACTTGCCTGTCCCCCACAGAGAGCTTCCTCAGGACCCTGCACAGCTATGGACCATTCCACTCTGCAAGGGGAAAGAGAGAAATACCGCTAGCTGCGGTCATGAGTGACTATTCATGTCAGTTAATGTCCTCTCCACTGGCGGCTTAGTTAATGGGGGAAGTAAAAACAATCCTTCAAGGTACTGCTGCATGATGGAATAATGTGAGGGGGATGCAACTACAGCCATGTCCTCTGCCTCTCCCTTTTTCCTCTCCTTTCCCAACAGCAGAGGAGACAGAAAAGTAGTTGCTCACTCCCTTTACTTTCTCTTCTTTCCATACCTCTTTCATATCACTTACCTTGAGAACAGCTGGTCATATAAATAAATAAGAGTGAGCTCAAAGCTGATACAAAAAAGATTGATTTGACCTAGAAATGTTTTGAGAAATACTGTGTAAACAAAATGCCTGTGGAAGATACCAGGGAAGAACAAAGACATGACGGCTTTTTCCCACAGGAACACCTGCAGAGAAAACATTTGCTTTGTCCCCCTGCCCATCCCCTTCCTCATTCTGAAAACTAGCAGTGTGATGCATATCTTGATAGTAAAAGGGTGAACAAGTCATACTTTTCAGTCCCAAGAGATTGTCAGCATTCAGAATAAAGAGGGGTCACAACCACACCAAATGCATGGTTACTGTGAGATAAAGGAAAAGAAACTTTCTCCAAAGCAATTCCCTCCATGAATTTAGACAGACATTGTCAGCTTCTGCAGCCTCAACCACAAAATACAAAATTTCAGTCACAGAGGATTCTGTGGGGTAGTTGGTTTTTTTTTTTAAGGATGATGTTTACTGATACTTACACTTTACGGTGCTACAAAAATAGTTTGGTTTCGAGCCACAGTACAAGAGAGGTGCAGGGATTACAGCTTTAAATGCATGCTTCAGTATTTGTAATAAACTGACTCCTGAATTCAGTGGCTCACAAGGTTCCAGATGCTGGCAGAAACCTCCTAAAGGAATCAAATAGCACTATGGGACACTAATATCTCAGTCATTCTGCTACATGTCTAAGGGCACTACGAGGCTGTCATAAGTCCCTGATTCTTCATTAACTTCCCTGTGCTGCAACTTGGCACCTTCACTATCCACATACAAATGTCTGTGGGGGCCATGTGATAAACTGCGTCACTCAAAGATGAAAAACCCCCTTCCACTTGCTGGCATGTTTCTGCCTCTCCATCATTTTGATGTTCAAGTTTCATGGTGTAGCCCCATTTATAGTCACAATGATACAACTGTTAGAGCAGCAAACCATAATGGAGTGCAGATTAAGTGCTTGGGTTGGCCTCTTTGTCCATACTAACATTTGTCACATCTTTTAGAATTCAGAGTTTAGAATACAGAGTTGACACTTCTGTAAATCAGAAGTTTTAGTCTAACCTGCAAGCAGTGATTTAATCCTATGGAAACCATACAACATTTTCAAGAGAGGTGATTTTTACCTCACAAATTCTGAAGCCAGAGAAGATAAAGCTTAGAAAAGGTCCGGACAGTGATGGCAGTGTGTCAAGAAGTCTCCCCTTGTCTCTCTTTTAAGCTAGCAGAAAGTAACAAAGCTCTCTTTTGTCAGCCTTGGGTTGTCTCATTGCAAATTAGAAAAGAGAAGCAAGACAAAATGTCCGTGGAGGGATGGGGTGGATTTGTTTCTACACTGGCTTTTGTTCCATGCAGCAACATGGAAATGCAAGATAAGGGTTTCTGTCACCCAGAGCACACTGCACTTGGATCACCAGTGTAAGTCCCATTCCTGCTAACAGGTGCTGAGCATGCTCAGCAGGTGCCAAACACAGTCACTGCATTTTCACAGAGGTGTTTATGGACAGGAAACACTTGCTATCTACTTGTCTTCAGGGACAGTCCATTGCAGCACTCACTTGGACAAAGTCAAATGAAACAAACACAGGTGCTAATTAGCTGAAACCATTCACATTGTACCATCATTCAACAAGTCCCCATCTGCATTGGTATTAATGCAATGCCTCAACTGGCCCACCTGAATACAGCAAGCTGACTGTATTAAAAGGTGATAAACATTTTGGTTAAATCTATGCAAAACATACTTTAAAAAGGACCACAGCAGCAAAATAGGTAAACTACCTCGTACCAGTTATACTGCACAAGGGAGTGGAAAACTGGTTGAGAAGAACCAGAAGTCTGTGTGTGCTGGGGCACAGGACAAGTATTCTCAGCTAAGGCACAAATGCATGCCTAAGATACCAGAAAGGCATAGAATAATTTTTGGATGGTTAAGAGCTTCATGGGGCATTTGCAGCAGCTCAGTCTGTCCCATACGATATTTGATGCATGACATCAGAAAGACACTGCTCTCATCCTGCTTTAGACCTCAGGATTTCACGGACATGTCCATCATGCCTTCCAAATATCAGAATAAGCATCTTTCAAATGCACCCAGAGTTAAATATACACCAATGCAAATAGATCACAAAAAGCAGTCAATCTTAAAGAGACAAATTCTCATTAAATGTACATTGTAAACCACAGGGTTACATGACTAGTCCAGTATGACTGTCTCAATTATAGTTCAGGTTTTTAATTTTCTTGTTCAAGGAACCATTCATTGATGAATTTAAAAGGTCTCCTCCTGTAACCAACTCTATTTATGAGGCTGATCTCCTTGATCTCAGACCTCCTCTGCAACTAAACTTCTCTCCTTGCAGCTCTTTTTTTCATAATACAAATAAACTTCAAATCTGTTTTGGTCCCTCCAATCTTGAAAAACCCATGCCAAAACACATCATCCACTCTGATGTCACAAGAAAATGCAGGCTACAAACATCTGGTTTCTGACAGTCAATGGGAATTACTTCTAACAATAACTTTACAACTTCTTAGTTAGGTTCTTCAGTAGCTCGGGCCATGCTCCTGCTGTTGGCTGCTTCTTTTCACAGCTTCAGGGACAGCATGCCCTGAATCCTCCTCCTGGTTTCCCTGAGTGAGCCCTCAGTGTGTCCTCCACTGAACTCTCCTCACACTTCACACCTCAGTGTACTTCTGAAGTTCTATTGGCCTCTGTCCTTTTTGTTCCTTCTCTTCCCCTTCCACATTTCCTTCCATTTGCGAACACAAATTCAGCTTGCCTGATGCATTACAAAATGCCACACCTTCTGTTCAAATGGCAATCTCAGCTTCTTTTCTTATATTTTTATGTGTATGTTTAGCAATTACCACAAACTCATCATGGTTAAAGCAGGTACCTTAATTTTCTTCCCAAGATTCTCCTACCCATTATCTTCTTTCCTCATGAATTGTGAACAATAACCATCTTCCTGTTGCATCAGCCCATAACTTGAATATCATCTTCATCTTGGAGCTTGCTCTTGATTCCTGTATCTTGTATCTAAGATATACCTTAGCCTGGCAGCTGGTATCCACATAGTGTCGCTAATAGGCCATCCATAGCATCCTGTCATCTGCAGAGATAAAACTCTTCTTGACAGATTCAATCTTGTTCCACAGCTATTTATCCAAAGTGCTGCTTTAAAGGCCATTTTCCTAGACTATCCCTTTGGCAATGTTATTACTTTTATGCAAGCCTCTGCTCATTCCCTTCTCTCTTTCACATCAATAATAAGTTGCATATAGCTCCTAAGTTTCCACAGTTTACCCACAAGTCACACCTCTTCTTCAGTATCAAAAGATCAATTTCTACGTCTTTTGCAGCCCCAGGGATTCTATCAGCTTTAGTCCAGAGTTTGAAAGTCTTTTACGCCCTGTGGGTGGCTTTTAGCTCCACTGAAGTCTTTGGAATGAGGGGCCAAGATTTGTCTTATAAATAATTCCTGAAATCAGTGAAATAATTTGCAGTATGTAAAGTTAAGCATGTGCCTCAGGCAAGGTCTACTTCAGAAATGGTTTGCTGGTATCATTATGCAATTACAACCCATCTTGGCATAACTGAAGTAGCTAATGCTATTGTAGGCACAGCCTATAGCAATGACATTGTCTTTTGCTGGTACGATATATTAGTGTGTTGAATTAAAAAAAAGAAAAAATCAAATAATTATTTCAGCAAAAGCATTTCTCGCCATTGAAATGCAATTTAGTTAAGGCTGCTATTACCATAGAAGAGCTCTTGTAAACAAGAATACAAACAAATCACAAGTAAACTTAATTCAAGAAACATTTCTGACAAAATCTTGTCTAAGTTCTTTTTAGGACTGGGACACGTCTATGAAAAAAACCAGCCAAATGAGAAAATCTATTCCACACATAAATGTGTATGACCCATATATGTATGCAGATATATAGGGATCAATCTAAAAAATACATAGTTTTTCTTGAAATAGGTACTTAAACTGTTGAATCTGAAAAATTGACAGCCCAAGGAAGAAAAACCAAAAGCATTAGGCTTCAGTGTATAATGTGATTCTTCACACTATTGCAGAACCATATGTAAATCAGGACGTTAAAAGATACATCTGGGGTTAAAGGACTGCTTAGACATGACATCATTGTTTGGCTTCTCCAGAGACTATGTGGAAGAGTGATGATATCACTTAATGCTTATTGCTAGAATTACTCTTACAGATAAAGACAGCACCAGTGATGTTATACATGTAATGATGATCTAAAAGTGTCTAATCCATCAGGACACCAACATCAGATCTTTACAATGCCAATGATACAAAAAGAAGGCCACAGTAATTTTATAGTACTCTAATGTAAAAAGTCTTAAATAGAAAATAGTGTTATTGAAGGACCAAAAATACCAAACTTCATGCTCACACTAAAAGTTTAGCTCTGAGATGGTAAGTAAGACCACTGAGCTTGTTTCCGTCATGTTATACTTATTTTACAGCACTGCATTGTTACTGATTGCATTAGAATTATGTTAGTATAAACTTTTATAACATACTAAAAGGATGAGAACATAATTCTTTTTTTCTGGCTTAACTAAGAAATCATTGGGTGACATTTTTGCAGCTGCTTTTAAAAATCAGAGCTCCTGTTTAAGAGCACTTCCTCTGCCTACTAAAATCTTCAATCTGCACATAAACCAGCATAGCTGTTGAACTTGGAAGAAACATTTTGCATCGTTATATACAAGGCAGTGGGAAGGGCAGAGAAACTACAGAATGATGAGGTACTTCTCTGAAACCAAAAGCACTCTTCAAAGGACAAAAAATGCGAGGTTTCTGGATGTGAAACAATAACATAAGTAAATGTAGATCAGCATCTCCTAAGGAAACAGATGTCATTGATAGCACATTCACAGCATTTGATGCTTTTTAATGAACCTGGGACACGAGTGGCAAACTGTGTGTTTATTTTTACAGCACTGCTTTTGTGAGGGGCTTTGCAGTTACTTACAGTCTGATATTTATCTTATTCCCACAGAGAAGCTCTGTTTAATGTTAAAGCTGGTTTGTTCTACTTTAATAGCAATTTTTATGTTCCTGAAAGGCTGGCAAATATACATTTATGTTCACTTAATGCATATGTGTTTCCTTACCTACACTAATGGAAACTTATCTATTTTTCCACTCTCCTTCCACAATGCATTGTAAATATTCAAGGTTTCAACTATTCACCCCTGAAGTCCAATATGTACAAAAGGAGGGTACTCTATCCCACAGGAGTCTAGGAATAACACTGTACATTTTACAGAGGATAATCTTACATTGTAGAAATTCACAAAGCTTTACAAACCCCATGAAGTTCCAGAGCTCTGTTTATAAACATTTTAAGACAGAAGAAAGGAGTTACAAATTACTCAAGGGAACAAGCCCTAGCTCTCAGTTTCTCAAGCAATGGATCAGACCAGCTCCCAGAAATTATTAGCTCCATTTATTGCCTGCAAAGCCCAATGCTGCTGCATGTTAGAAAATCAAGAGGGATTTGTACAGCCTTGTGGACCATACATATTTTTAAGCCTCATGAAATCAAAGAACGTCCTTTATTTCACTGCAATTGCTTTATGTCTGCATAAGACCCCTATCACTGAACATGCCTGTTCTTGGACTGGAAGTGCCCTAACACCTCCAGACTGACACTCTTCCTCTAGACTGTACGATTAAGGCAGAACTCTGAGATAAATAACCCAACAGTGGCTACCTTGTCCCTGTATAAATATAAACACCCCAATCAGCACAATGAGCATTTTCCTTTCCTAACTTTCACCCACACTCTGCTGAGCACATCCTTTCATTGTGATGCTAAAAGTCATACTCTGCAATTGCCTCCTTTGCCTAGATCTCTCCTCTTAGAGTGGATAACAAAAGCATGCTCTTCTTTACTCCCAAATGCAGTACCTTCCAGGCACATAACAGGAAGAAAATTTTGAAACCTATCCCAAGGGACATCACCAGCAAGGACAGCTTGACTAATTGCAGTGATTAGACTAATGGGAGAAGATGATCTCATTGAAACAACAGGACATTTGTCACTTCCTACCCACTGGGAAAGGCCTGCTTCCTATCCCCAGGGCTGCTGTTTAGCTGCCCTGCAGAGCTTCTGCCTGCAAGTGTTCCTGCAGCTGCTTCCTGGGCAGAGCAGACAGGAGAACCCCCATGGGGCCAGGCTGCTGCAGGAAGGTGTTCAACCCACATCTCCTCTGAAACTCCATGGCAGATCCACTGAAGCCCCAGCAGGATGCAGTGCAGTGGAGTAAAGCATATCTGCTTTCTTCTGCCACACACTTCCCCGTACATTTCCTACATTTTCCTCTTGGCTCCTCTTGGGTGGCCATGCTGCTTTCCAAAGTTTCTTCTGCTCCAGGCAGCTCAGCTTCTCCTTTTTCTGCCTGAGTCTACCTTTGCAAAAAATCTTTTAAATATAAAGGCTTCCCAAAACATCCATTCCCCATCCACTTTGTTTCTTTTCCACCATCTTGCTCCCATCCTAATGTCTTCCTTTACTCTGCCTGGATCTCTGTAAATCTCTCCCTGATTTATCCCAGGTGCTCAGCATGTCACTGGCTAGCTCGTGCTCATCTACTCCTTTGGAGTCAGACAATGGCTAAACGAAACATCTGTGTCTGACATCTCCTAATGCCCTCTGGCACTTAAATTAATAGGAGAAATGCAAGTTTAGTACTGGCCAGCTCCCAGAAGCCAGTAAGGTAATTGTTTTCAAATCAAAACTGTTCGTTCTGATAAAGCTTCATCTCCCCGTTCAGCCACCTTATTTCTTACTGATGTGCTGTGTCAACATACAGGTCCCTCTTTCCTTATTTCCTTCATGAACTTCAGCTTTTTGAGGGTTTATCATTTTCCCTGATAAAAATGACTTATTCAGAGTACCCCACGGGTAGCTTCCCATTCCAGTGCATGACAGTGCTCTCAGCTTCCACATGAGCCTGTCCTTCGATGCAAGTCTAAGACCTGGTTTCACAGCACAACACTGCACTTACTGAGTCTCATCCTTTCCATTTCTATAATAAATGCAAGTGCATCAGCTACAGAAGAGTTTTACGACTTTCCTTTGTAGTCTCACTTCAGCAGCATGCTAACTTTGCATGTTTACACTGTTTATTTTCTTCCAACACAGCATAAAGAGAGAAATTATACATTCCCAGAGGAGCTTTCTTTTGCTTATTACTTCCCTCTTTTAATGCATTTATTAGAGCTTCTGAATTAACAGTGGCAGATGTGGGCAAAAAAAGAAAATTTTAATTTTGCAAATAATAATGGATTACAATACATTAACATTACTGTAAAACCTACAAAGTGGAAGCACTCGAGGGATGTGGGAGCAATTAATGTAGTTAGTTTATTTACCTAAGTCTGGCACTCTGCTAGGGCATTCAGAAGCAACCGAAATTCTGTTTACACAGGCAGAGCCGTAAGGCTTCTCCAACATCACACACAAATAGCCTGTTCAGGATTCAGGGGGACATCAGCTGCTTCAGGCAAAGGAAAATATGAAAATGTAGACCAAAATAGCAACTTTAAAAACATGTTTAAAACTTCAAAAACAGATTGCCTCCATTAAAAGAGTGGGCAGGGCTAAGATATTAGTACGGTAATGGCATAAATATAGTTCTCAGCTCTCAAGAGCTCCCTATTTCTGGTATTCTGAGAGATACTCTATACCAGTTACAAATCATCTCTATTATATGTTTTCATCATTCTAAAACAAGAATTTAGAGGAAGAATTAAGCTAAAGGTAGGCATAGATGTCCACTTTAGTTAAAACACATATACATATATATATATACAGGAAGTGTGTAATTTCAAGGCAAAACAAAATAATCTAAACTCTTAGAACCAAAGCTCCCAAACATTAGGGTTGGAAGAAATCAGCAAATGCCTCATGTAAATGCCATGTCAGTGTGTAACTCACAGAGCTGCCTCCTGCACGTCTGCAACACTCATCAACACCCTGAACTCTGCACTTTGAACAAAGCCACAGCCTGTGCATTGGAAACAAAGGTCCCCAGCCCACTGAGTGTCCTGTCCTGTTTTAAGCAGCAATCACCATCTGAAAGACAGGGGAACTTTATAACTCCAAAACTTAAAATTTCCAAAACATGAAATTCACATGCATATGGAATTCTTCATGTCCAAATGAAGGCAACAACTATGCTGAGGATTTAGTACCTTAGTTGCAATTAGAATGAGTTTAACTAATGTCAAGGCAGACAGACGGCCTCGGCTGATAGCTGATCAGTTGTCTGCTGAAGGGATGGAGATATCAGCCCACACCATCAATGTACACCCTGGGAACTAATTTCTAATGAAACTCAAAAACTTCAGCTGGTAAAAATAAATTAGCAACAAAAATCAAGCCTCTCCAGCCGTGAAAGAGAAAGCACAACTCCGGTTGTGACCAGAGAGATACATGTCTCGATGGATGCATTACGGAATTCAATTGATCTGAGAAAATGGTAAAACTGAAGTCTGGCAAAGGGGCCAAGTGAAACACTGGGATGTCTCGAGAAAGACATGGTACAGCAGAAACTTTAAGCAGCTGCAGTCCCTAGCAGCATCTTCCTCTAGGTAGCACTAAGCACAGGAATCCCCACAGCCAGGAGACTTTCTGGAATAAACCGGGCAAAATTAGTCCTCAGTGACATGTTCATCTTGAGAGTCAGGCAAGAAGTCAAGAGGGGACACAGCACGGACAGCTGACCCCTGGTGACCAAAGGGATATCCCATAGGCCATGATGTCGTGCTCAGCAACAAAAGCTCAGGGAAAGCAGGATGAAGGAGGGTTGTTTGCTGTTACATCATTTGCCTTCCCCAGTAAGTTTTTTGCCTGCTGAGGCCTGCCTATCTACAGAAAGGGATTAAACATCTGCCTGCTGAAGGAAAATAGCTCCTGAGCTCACTTTGCTTGCAGATAGAGCTTTGCTCCACTCAAACTTATCCTTTCTCACTTTTGCACACCCAATTCTCTGCCACATCCCACTGGGGGAGCAGCAGGCAGTGAGCAATTGGCCAGTGGGTGTTTAGTTGCTGGCTGGGGTCAATCCACCACACATCGACACTGTAATACATGTAATTGGACTTCAGTGAACAATATAAATTTAATTTACTGGATTTTCTCTTGTAATAAAAGATCATGGACTCACACAGAAATGTATTTAAAATATTTCCATTCATGTGCTCACTTTTTCTATCTTTCCTTACTGTGAATGTTGCACCTGGTTTACTTCCTGCTATGAGCTGATGGTTTGTTTTAATACTATGAACCTGGTTCAAATTGATTGACTTTCATTGCTTGATGTTACAGTGAAACTATAAAATCTCCTTTATTTCTGTTTTAATGCATATCTAGAGCTAGATGGAAATTATTTTTAAATCTCATTTATGTTATTCGACGTTCTATTCAGAGGCTGTGCTTCATAGTCTGACTTGAAACTACAAAAGAGAAAAGTCTCCAATTTTTCATCTTAATCAATAAAATGAGAAGAAATACAAACATTTGTTTTCAGTCAAAGGAATAAGGAAATCTTACCCACTTCCCAGTTTCACAGATCATATCCCTACTCCTCGTTACCTCAAAGGCAGTTTTCCCACTAGTCTTAAACTTGCTGCTACTTTAACCGGATACACTTTTGCCTTTGCCTTTTTAGAAGTGCCTTAAATGTACAATTTTCAGAAACAAGTACAGCAGTAATAGCTCTCTCTTCTCTTCAAGTACAGTTTCAAACAGTTTACAGAGTTCAACTTTCAAAAGTCGTACATCCTTTCCTTTAGCAAATTGTGTCTCATTAAAAAGATTCAGGCAAAGTGCCAAAAAAGCTAACTTTTTTTTTTTTAATGCCATCTTTGAGGCCCTCAATGACATTTAAGTGTGTTAATTCCACAAAATGTCTGCCTCCAACTTTACATACCGCGGGATCTTCATAAATCTCATTCTAAGTGACCTTGGAAACCCACCATTAACATTTATAATTTATGTAGCTCATTCAAAACATTCATCAAGTGAGAATGTTTTCACATTTTTAAACTGTCTTTACAATGACTAATCCACGTCAGCCTGAGACTGAAATTTTATTTCCACCTAATATTTTTCTCCCATAAAAGGTGCCTGCAAAATATCAGCCAAGTTGCTCATTAGAACTCAGCTCCTGTATCATAACACAGTTTGATAAACAAGCTGAATTGAACCTGTGTTTCAGTGTTTTAATACCAAAATAAAAAACTGAATAAATCAGATCTAATGGTAATTCTGTCCACACTAACTTACACAGAAGTATTAAACACCTGGCCCAGACATCCTATTGTAGTTATACAGCCATGTAAGACACTGAGTAATGCGAAAAATTAAAGCAGCAAGGCCAGTAAGTAGGGTCAGCTGGACGTAACTTGCCATCCATAAACGTGTTTAAACTCCATGAAGTCAGCAGGTGAGAATCAGGAGTGACTCCAAAGAAATAAATCACTACACTATTACTCATTGGTGTTTCTTTTGTCACTTGCCTGTTCCTACAACAGCACCATCTCCTGGCTATGATGAAATTCTGGCACATCCATTTGCAGTTTCCCCTGTTCTTGCCAATGCTCTGCCATTTCTGAGTGGATGCTGAAGCAGAATGCGAGACCGATGATCTCATCCCTCTGGGAATGCTCAGCTCTGCAATTCCAGTAATGAAACTGCTGAAGTGTTAAGCCAATTCCATGATCTTCTATCAACCTAATGCAAGTTCTCATAATGACCTGATTCACACAAGCCACCTCAACCCTTGCTGAAGAACAGGGCAACTTCTTTGCAGGGAAAACAAATTTTGGGTTGTTCTTCATTTGTTGACTTAAGGGTGTCATGGTTTAACCGCAGCTGCCAACTATGTACCACGCAGCTGCTTGCTCACTCCCTCCCCTACCACTTCCCTGATGGAATGGGGAGGGGAATCAGTAAAAAAAAATTAGAACTTGTGGGTTGCGAGAAGAACAGTTTGATAACTGAAACAAAGTAAATTATTATAATAACACTAATGTCAATAATAATGGAAATAAAATGGAGAAAGAGAGAAAAAACCCCAACGAACAGTTTCTCATCCCCCCAGTGACCGATGCCCAACCCATCCCCCAGCAGTGATCGGTGGCTCCAGGTCGACTCCCCCCAGTTTCCATTCTGAGCTGGATGTTCTGTGGTACAGAGCATCCCTTGGCCAGTTCGGATCAGCTGTCCTGGCCATGGTCCCTACCAGTGTCTTGTGCACCTCCTCATTGGCAGAGCATGGGAAACTGAAGAGTCCTTTATTGAGAGGGAGCAGAACTAAGCAACAACTGAAATATCAATGTTCTCACGCTAAATCTAAAACACAGCAATGTACCAGCTAATAGGATGAAAATTAACTCCATCCCAGCCAAAACCAGGACAATGGGGAAAAAAAACCATAAAAGCATTCAGCAGTATTTCTCTCCGCCATAATGTAAGAAGAAGCTGAAGGGTGAAAACATGCTCTGCAAAAGAATTAATCACGCAAGGCACTTATGAGTGCCACAGTCACCCTTCCTCAGAGTAAAGTAATCTTTCAGTTGCCCCTGTGTTGAAATCTTTCAATCTTGCAATAACATTCTTTTTAAGAGCAGAAGGACAAAAAATTTGTGCAGAACATCAACAGATTTTGGATGAAAATGAAAGACATCCCTTGAAATCAGAAACAGAGAGGAGTTTTCCATCAGAAAACTCCATAACTAAGCTGATGCAAATAAAGTAAGTTTTCTCTGAAAATCCCTCTTTATACATATTATTAAGGTTTTATCATTCTCCCACAGGAGATGAGTAAATCCTGCTGACTTCTGTGGAGAAAGGCCAAAGTTTGCAGTCATTCAGAGGGCTGCACTTTGCTCCCTAGGAGTGTGAAACTCTTATTTTCTTGAGAAAAGCTGCATTCAAAATGAGTGATCAGAAGAACAGAAGTCCTGGTTATTGTCCCATAACATTAAATACAGTGAAAACACAGCACAGTTATGTATCACACACCACAGAGCTTGACATTTTCATTGCTAATGTCACCTACAGCTTAAGACTTTTTTCTCCATAAATCAAGCAGGATTTTTTTTTTATCCCTTCAGAAAGAAGTATAAAGGCTATATTTCATAAAATCATATCATAGTTCTCACACCCTAACCACATTCATTTAATAAAAAAGAGAAGATTCTTTGGTCCACAAGTAAAAAGCCAATCCTGAGCCATCTCCCCTCTCAATAATAATTTCATGTTTACATCCCTCTTTTCCTTTTCATTTCTAGTATACTGCTAACGTAAAACAAACAAAATCAAACCAACAAACACCTCAATAATTCAATAATTCTGAAAAACCTTACCTCATTCTGTTTTTTTTCTTTAAAACAAATTACGATGCAAAACCGATGACCAGTTGAGCAACTGTTTCTTTTCCTCAAAACAAGCAAAGAATGACTAAGGTGTAATGACTCTCCAGCTCCCAGCTGGCACCATCTGTGTTAGGTTCTCCCATGTATCAACAATCTCATGTTTACAAGGCATGGAGGTGTTTTCATATTTCAGTCCAATTCTGGTAGATCATTTCACAGCTCTTTTTACCTTCGTCATTGCACTAAAATCACTGGAATTTTAGCCAATTCCAAGACACACAACAGAGCAAACAAATAAATGAAAACTCTAGAAAATGGATACTAAAACAAATATTGACAGAGGAGGAAAGGGGAGAGTACCAGGTTTTCTCAGAAACGTTTTCTGAACATATAGGTTTAAAATGGTTCAAAAGATACCTTCCACCAAGAAACCTCAATCTCTCATGTCTCTACATTACACTCAGTTAGGACACGGGTCTGGACAGTCCACCGGGACCTCAAATGAGGGGTTCACAGTGTGCTGGGTGAAGAACTGACTGAAAACCAGCCAGTTCTTCATGCAGCACACCATGAACTCCCTCATCCCACAGCTGGACAACTTGCCCAGAAGGATCCTGTGAGGATATCAGTAATGAATGTCTTACTAAAATCCCAAAAAATTACATCCACTGCTTTCACTTCATCCACTAGGTGGGTGACCTTACCGTATGAAGAGATCAAATTAATTAAACAGTTAATCACTTTGTGAACCCATGGTGACTGTACCTGATGATTGCACTACTCTTTAAATTCTTTTCAACAGTACCCAGTATCATTTTCTACACAGCTTTTTCCACAAGCTGAGGTTAGACTAACAGGTGGGTAGTTCCCTGGGTTTTCCCTCCTGCCCTCTCTGTAGATTGAAACAGTCCTGGCCAGCTTCCAATTAGCAAGGACCCCACCCAGACTCCCAAAATTTTTGGTGGATAATTGAGAAGGGTCCTGCCATAACATCTACTAGCTCCTTCAGAACTCTGGGATGAGTCCCATGGACTTGTGAACATTTAGCTGACACAGCTGGTCCCTTTCTGTATCAGTGTCCATGAATGGAAAGCCACTGTTCCCACACTCGTGGTACTCCCACTCAGGGGGCGGGGCAGCCCAAGGTCTATCAATATTAATAAAGACTGAGGATGCCTCCACTTTTTCTTCATCCCTCTTAGATCCAGAAATGTCTAACTCCTACAGAATAACTCATCAGTGCTTATTCCCTGGCAAAGCAATCAGTACTAGCTACCCTTTTTAAGAACTCTTTGTTTCCCATCCCTCTAATCCTTACACAGAAACAATCATATCATCACTACCTGGAGTTGCAGTAACTGTGCAATCAAACCCCTCCCTTCTGTACAGTGTGACACCTCCACCTCGCCTGCCCTGCCTGCTCCTTTAGAACAAAGTGCTTGCTTGTTTGGCAGAGGTTATAAAATGACTCAGATGAATTCTGAGAACATCCTTACTCAAAATCACACAGGCATCAAGGAAACTATGGCATTAGATTTCAATTACATTTACTTATTTTGTGAGTGCCTTAATCTGCTCACAAAATGAGATATGTAAAGCAAAGCTCTTCCATAATGCTATGTCTGTACAGTCTCTGGAACAAGTGTCAAGCCAAGGAGGGAGCTATAGCTGTCTTTGTAATCTACAGGAACAAAGGCTAAAAAGTTGACATATTCTTATATAAACTCAAAAGCACAGAGAGATGTGCTTAATTCTAGAGATCACATAGGTTTTTAGCATTCCAAATGGCCAAACTGCCTTTAGGGACTATGATGGGGGAGAAGATATGGTTTGCAGAACAAGCATCTGTTTACTTAGTCAACTCACTACCTCTACCTACCAACACAGGTCATTCATTCCCTGCAGCTGCATCCCCAGATTTGAGTCCCTACGCAACAGGAACAGCTCTTCAATGTTGCACATGAAGAGCTACTCATGAGATTCCAAAACACCAGGAGCAAAGACAGATTATTATTGCAAACCTTCTACCCAAGCCCCTTCTCAGAGAATTGTGGAGAAACCCCAAATATTTTAACTTTCTACATTTTTTCAGTTGTTGCAGTGACTCTAGGACTGATCTGCACTGGCTATTCCATACCTTGTAAATGTCTACCACCCCTCACAGGAAATTAGCAAAAGAATGCACAACCACTTTCTAAACCACCTCCTATAATCCTCTTTTAAGTATATCCCAAATTAATTGCCCTTTCCCTCTTTCATTCTGTATTGTTAGTCCACTAACAACACAACCACTTTGTGCCTCCTATATCCACATCAAAACTGGAATGAGCTGCCATGCTCAAGAAGATGCACAATATGCTAAGTAGTAAAGCAAATTAAAGCCCATTATGAATGTCTGATCCCAACACTGAATTTGCTAGACTGCAGTGCCTATCAGAAGAAAGATCAAAGCAGCAGCATACGGGATTGGAGTCTTTCTTTTTTTCCAGATCTATTTCACGAAGGGTCTTTCATATCCATATTTTAAATCCTGTTTCACTTTTTCAGTGTCACCTGCACCCACAGTGATGCTGCATTTAAATTTCCAACTTGCAAGACAGGGCTTGAAAAACACCTTCCCCCATAGTGAGTAGGAGGTTTTTTCCTCCTGAAAACAGAGGAATGTATCAAAATCAAAACATAATCTAAACTGCCACTGAACACGGCTTTGTTTCCCATTGGATTTGTTCGCTTTGTTTTGACTTTTTAACTAAAATCTGATCTTGCAAAATGTCATTTTTAAAGCATTGTTGGAACTTAAAATCATAGAATGATATAATCATTAAGGTTGGAAAAGACCTCTGAGTTCATAGAATCCCCCTCTGACCAAAAACCAAGACTCTCAGGAAGTACATGCTTTCTTGTCCTCAGTGTAACTGTGTAGTGGCTAATACAGTTTTTTGTAGGCACAATTCTCATTCTGTCATAGAAATTTTGTTTTTGAGGAATGTGATATGCAGAATTAGCACACTTGCATGAATTTTTTGAGGCAGATTGTGACTGTTAACTCAGCTACAGCCCATGTCTTGACTTACCACACTGCTCACACCAAGACCTGGCATGTGCTGGGAGCAGCATCATTGGGCCAAAGCGAGAGCAACAGGTTCAATGGATACAGCGGGCAGCAAGAGAGAAGGGCCATTCTGCAGCTGTTCTGACCTGCAGCGTGCTACCCCCTGCAGCTATCACCTCCTGTAACTCTGCAAAGCACCTACCTGGCAGCTTCTTCAAAATCCTCTGACAGAAGCAATACAGACTCCAAGCTGAGAAGTATAAAGGGGTAGGCTTAACCAAGAAGCTTTTGACTCAGATCGAACACAGCAGCAGGACTGCTGAGGCTTTAAAAACAAAACAGACAAAAAACACCTGATATTGTGTTTGTAAACTTTGACCACTATTTCTGCCTGTTCTGGTTCAACAACTTAATCAACCTGTCAAAACCTGTGTTTTTTAATGCTAATCCTCAAAGCACTATACATGAAGATTAAAAGAGAGAATAATACATCTCAACACATTATATCTTTGTCAACACTCATCACTTAATTTTCTCAAACTAAGCTGGAAACTCCCTCAAAAAGGATCAGCATTTGAACTGAAATTTACTATAAAATACAGAAAGACATTTTCCCATGCAAAGACGAATGTGATCAGTTAAAATCAATTACATATCTTCAAGATATTTGTTTCAACATACAGGTTGTAAGTGCTCCCTGTAGCAAAGTCATCTTTATGGATGCCATTATTTTACTTTAGGAGATAAAAACATCCTTGCCACACAAAGGCTACTCCTCTGCACTATTCAAATACGTGTATCTGACTTTTGGCTCCACTGATGCCTCAAGCCTCAGAGAATCTGGTGTTCATTTTGTTCAAAATCAATGCCACGTGTCTGACAGTTGGTAAATTGAGTGTCTCCTGTTTCCTGGGCAGGATTTCTCACTTGTTATCTTTCAGTGCCCCAAAAAAGATCGTTCTCAAAATTGAACCTGTCAAGTCAACTGGTTCACTTCCGAACGATCTCTAGAATGTGCCCCTTCCAAGTTGATGTGTTTTCATTCATTAATACATTCATGGCACCTTGAGAAACTATGCAATGAAAGAAAACACTGGTAGCCCACTCGCACAGATGATGGTGACTCACAATGCAACAGAATTGTGTAAGCACTAAGTATGCATACACACATGCATTTAAACACACATCCATGGCTACGTGCCTGCAAGCACCTGTGGCTGTCATTACCACTTGCAGACCAGGTGTTACCAAATCTGAAATGAAATCAGAAAAGTAGATGAAACATAACAAAGACCACTCAGTGAATTAACTGTATGCGATTTCTGTTGCCAGGCCAAGGATTTACACGGCAGCTCCCGCACCATCCATAAATCTGAGCACAACAGAATATGGGGCAAATGCAAGAGCTGGGACCTGCTGGTACTTCAATATGCCTCATGGATTCTGTCACTATAGTCGAAAGCCTGCAGAGAAAGTTAAGTTAAAAAGCAAAATTAAAAGCAACCACACCACACTCCAATACTTCCCCCACCATTATTCTCTCAGAAATATAAATTCCTAGAAAAGTATGACTTTTTCCTTAGCTCTAGTAGGCAGTCTTATATTTTCAAGATATGGATTTGTGGGGAGGGCAAAAAACGTAAGTAAAAATCTGCCCTTCAATTTTTCCTAGAACTGACAGAGCATTCAATCTGATTTGATAGGCTTTCAAGCCTACAAGCATGTTCATAAAGCTAAATGCCCGTTTTTGTAGTTTGTTAGGGAAGTACAAGTTTAAACCACAGTTCAAGGTTACAAAATTGCACACACAGCTTCAATGATGCCCAGATCTGAAGCCACAGGGATTTAAAATTGTCCAGAGACTGACCAACACTACCTTAAGGGAGCAGTTTGCTTGTGGAGGGTACAGGAGAGACTGACAAAACCTGTAGGAAGTTTAATTTACTCTTTCAGTTAGCCTAACTATGCTCAAATGGCTCATCACATCAACAAGTGTAGGCGGACAGGGGCAAACAGGAGATGCACCCTGTCAGGGATATAAACCCTACTCCAAGCAACAGGTAGGAATTAATACTATAGACAGTATACATCAACTCTGCAGCAGTGTCCAAGGGAAAGAACTAATCAGCCAGAATGTGCTATCTGGAACTCTATTTCCTTTCATACTCAGGGCTTTCCCAAGAGGAAGCTAATATAGACAGGAGTCCAGGACTTGCAAGGAACCGTAATGAAAAGAGTCATTAACAATTAGCAAACATAGTTTTCTTGAACTTAGATAAAATAGCAAAATACCTGCTCTTTGTAGTCCCAACCTGAGAGGCATTTCACACTGGGGAGGGTCTCAACTGGCTCAGCCATGTTCAAATTTAGGCTTCACCAGACCTCCTGAAGACATTTACTGCAAAGCATCTTTGTACTTGCTGCATTCTTCACAGCACTAGGAGATGCTGGAGATCTTCTCACTTGGAAAGCAATTCTACAAAATTGGAAAGAAGGCACAACACCTTCCCATCATGCTGTCATATTGGATTTTGAACTCTTTTTGACACTAGATTGTGTCAAAAAGCAAATAAAAATAAAAATGCAAATTGACAGCTTCTGCAGAGCTTGGAAACTTTCTTTGAACTCAATTAATCTGGTTTAGAAACTATCCTATAACACCATCTGACGTGCAGCAAAGAACAGAGGTTTTCAAAAGGAAAGTGACTCCTGCCAAAGAGCCTTTGCTCCTAATTATTAGAGTATGAAGAAAAAGAAATAATACATCCAGGAACTATAAGGGGTATGAGGGACCACTGTACTCAAGGTTTCTAAGAAGTGAACATCATGTTTGTACAGTCTGCTTTTCTATAGGGATAACAATATGTATATACAGACATGCATAAATAGAAATATATTATGAAGAGAGTATGCCATCTTATACAATTTTTTGCATAACGTTTGCTTGACTGCAAATAAGGCTATAAATTATCTTGACTTGTTCCCAGATGTGATATTGAATGGGTAAAAAAACCTGGGTTTGTCACAATTAGCTCTTTCACAGACTTCACACAGAACAAGAAGACAGAATACTTGGACTTCTCTCTGTTCAGAATGACTGACACTGATAGGTATGTTTTTCTGTATCCTTACACTACTAAATGTATTTCAGCTAACATGCATCTAATGATGTCACCCAAAAAATTTTAAAGGAGGTGGTTCAGCAGGAAGTGGCAGCTCCATGGGCCACTGCTCTCCATGGTTGACACATTAGCTTTGCTGATTTCCTTGTCCACATGCACCAGGTGAGATGAGACAACTTGCACCCTCCTATACATGCTGCATTCTCTCTAGCACAGACAGTGTAAGGGAGCTCTCCCATGCCTGGAAAGGCTTCCCAGCAGTGAAAGCCTTCCCTTCTACGACCTTTTCTGTGTCATGGAATGAAGGCATGGTATGAAGATAGTCAAAAGTCAAGACTCTGGTAAAGAATCAGGCCACGCTTTTCCTCTCCTTCAGCTTTGCCAGCATGACACTTCGTGTTGGTCATTGCAAAAAATACTTCTAAAATTACAGAGATTGCCCAGAGCATTCAGGCAATAAACATTATTAGTTATGTGTTTGCCAAGAGAGGGAGCAGAGAAGCAGTAACCAACTAACACACAATAAGTGCCTGTGAGGACATTTCAATTTAAGTTCAAAGGCTTTCCAGATATACAACAAGACACATGGCTAATATCTGTCATGAGAATCTGTTCTTTTCTATCCCTTCACATTTGTAACAGAACCAGACAATAGCAAAATTACTTGTACTTAACAAACCTTGTTACTCAAAGCACTTTGGAGAACATTCTTTATACAGGTGGAAAACTTCATAAGATGTTTGTAGTCTATTTTCTGTATTTAGGTTTGAATATTGCAACTTCTACAGGAATAGTACCAAAAAAAGAGGTCAGTAACTGTTAAGCAGAATTTCATTTGCTGTCATTTATCATATCAGCCTGCTTTTCAAAAAGCAATATGAAATCAAGCTTGTTGAAATTCATCCATATGACAAATGCCTATTTCCTGTCTCTGCTTCAATTTTATAGTGACATGTCTGCCCTTATTAGATTTAGTACCTCCTGAAGTCAAAAGAAAAAAAACTCAAAATGGCAAAAAATATCTCAATCTGTGCCACAGACATGTCCAGAAATCCTAACTGAGGGCTGACAAAACTTCAAAAACCAGGACAATCCAAGTATCTTTCACTTGCACACCAGCAAAATTCTAAAAAATACTGTTACATGAAGCTCTCTCCCATTCTTCAGAAAGTTTCTATTAAACTATAAAGCAATATATAAGCAAAAGATAAAATTCGGCAAAATTTACAAAAAAAACCCCAGCCCTACAGCACAAGACACTAGAAGCATTATTCAGCTGATATGAAGGAATCGCATAGATTTAGCCTCAAACTAAATTTGAAACAGCGCTGTAACAACAGAAAGACATGTTGAGACTGAGCCCATAAAGAGACTTTGCATCTTCCAAAACCATTACAAACAGAAGCAGTGCACTTTCAGAAAAGTTAGGCTTAAATTATTAAAAGGAGCTCAGTGTGCACTTGGTCTATGGAAAGGACTTCCATTATGCAAACTTAGTTATGTATGTACATTTGTTATGTATCAGTGTCCTCATACCTCTTAAGGCCATTTTCAGACAAGAGCAGCTTTCACAATTATGACAGTCAGCACGAAGAGTGGGGAGTGGTGGGTAAATTAAAGTTTAGCTACAATTTACCAGGCATATCAGGAGCTGGTATAAAATCGCAGCACTTTATTAAGGCTGCAGTTCCACATAATTACTTTTACTGACAGCACATCTGATTTAAGAGGGCTAACTCTCCCCTCCCAGCTCTGATCTCCTCACAGCAGAGTCCAATGCCTCCTTACTGAAGCTGATTCAGTTACTCTCAATGCCATGGTCTAAGGAAGAGCTGTGAAATCACCCTGCTAAAATAATGTAAACATAAATAAATGAAGCTTTAATGAAACTATGGTAACTTCCACCAGTTTCTGTTGAACATGAACTGTAACTATTTCTTGATTTCAGGAATGTTTGTATTTCTGTCATTTGTGTCTAAACAGTGACTGCAGGGAGACAGAGACAACTAAACAGATCAACACATTCATCAGCTGTTCAGTGGGTGCAAAGTGATGGAGTTATTTTGGACAGTGCTACAGTCTAATGTATGTATCATATTTCCCACTTAGCATAAATGAAAGGTGAGGGCAAACTCACATGTTTGCAGCCAGACAGTTTCAACCATTTCCTACCCAGCCAAACAGTCATGGAACGGGGAGACCTTTTGAAGCAATCAGGACCAAATAAGGACTAATTTCTGTTGACCCCAGAAAAGGGACCAATACCAAGCACCCAGAGCTGATCTGAAGCCAAGACCTTCAGTGAGTGAATAAGTTCTCCATTTTTCATCTAGTGTCAAAGCAAATCCTCTTGAGAACTGGGCACAGGGATTTGAACACAGCCAAGCCAGCTCAGCTCTTGGTCAAGTAAAAAATGCCAACTGACCCGCACTGCAGGCAACAAACCGAAAGCAAGCAGAACATCAGGAACATGATGAAGTCATGGTCCAACACCACAGAACACAAGGTTCTTCATGAGCTCCATGTAGACGAGAGGGTTTTTTGATGAAGAAGCAAACATGCACAACTACCCAGCGAAAGGAGCAGGGACCACATGCTTGGATAAGTTGAAGGTTATCCCTGGTTCTTGATTATTCACCAGACACTTGCCTTTGGTATTTCACCCATTCCTACTGGAAGTAGCTGAGCTATCTACACCAAATTTCTATGAAGTCTCATCCAAACAACAACAGAACTGTAAGGTCCTCAGATAAATGACACCACAGAGGTGAACAGCATTTATTTTTTCAGTTTTAAATATTGCTACTCTGCCTGCAGGCTTGGCTACAGCACAGTTGAGGCCAGTACCCTTTCTTTTTGGGAACCTTAGGGAGTTGTGGGAGCTCTTTTGGGGCTTTTCTTGAGGCTGAGGCTCTACCATTTGGCCTCCAGCTGAGCTACAGCATCGATCCTGGAGCATTCAGCAGTTCGTGTCTTTAGACAAGCACAAATAATTCACAGGCCAGTGGGTGACTGTGACAGATGGCAACTTCTGAGTGATGAAGGCTGAGTCCTGAGCTGCAGTGAACAGGGACAGCATAGCAGGGAAGCCAGTGGAGCAGGAAGCCCCAGCCCATCCAAAGTCACAGAGTAATTCCTGTATATTAACAGATACTCATGTAAATTTCATAAGCCTCTCCCTGCATTTTCTTTTCTGTTTCTGCTCACTTTACTTCTAGTTTTCTCTTCCTCAATATTCTTTCCTTGCTTTTTTCCAGTCTTTTCTATTAGACACTTCTCATCCCCTCACGTATCGCTTCATGTGATGCACTGACGACCTCCTCTCATTTTCTGAGCCAAATATCCTTGTCTGACTTAAGACATGTTTCCACATTTAAACTCTACTGTTATGAAAGAGATGGTGGCAAAGGGTGGGAGGTTTGTGGAGTCAGCCGCACAGTGCAGTGTTTCAATCTGTGATACATTTTTTTAGATGAAGCATCGAGAAGACTGTTTGCTTCTGCTAGTTTAAATAAAATGAAAGGGCACAATTCTGAACCTGACTCATTGCTAGGGACAGTCTCTGAGCTACTTTAAGCAAGCAATGAGGTACAAAAGCTGGATCAGCTGTAATCACTATAGCTCCTGGTATGCTTAGAAATTAATCAAAGTGGCTACCGCAGAATAAATACTTTCAAGTAGTTTCAGGAGTTCAACTTCTACATAGACACTCTTACTCCAGAACAAATGTCCTCATAGGGGATTATATCCATATAATTAATTTTAAATAGCTTATTCTAGGAAAAGTCCAGGAACAGACAGATCTTAGAATCTGGCTGATCACATATGCAAACCTTCCAGTCAAATTCACTTTCCCTACGGCTTTGCTCATTTTGTTTCAGCTTCAAGTCTTTACTGCCTACTGAGTTTACTTCCACTACAACCCATGATATTACAAAAGAGACCAGAGAAGGAAAAGTATCCACTGCACCGAGGAGAAACAGGGATGGGTATAGGACCAGGCAGGGCCATAAAGAGAATACATTTTCCTCTCTGGTATTCAGCCATAACAATTTGTGGCTTGAAACCAGAGAGAGATCTCTCTTTACACCAGGCAAGGAGCTAATGAACAATGCTGTGATGGTGCTACCGAACACCAAGGAAGCAGAAGACAGGGTATGTATCACTGAAGGGGCATGTTCCACGATAATATTATTTTAATATCTCTTTTTTTCCAAGTTGAACCACCAACAATACTAGGAGCTTGATTTAAGGAGACAGGTTTGAAGACTGTTTCAGGTCTCTTTAAATAGATGAGAGTCTTTGAATTGAAAGGATGGTGGATCAGGCCTTTAGTGTGGTTCCCATGTCCCACCATAAGATCACACCCAAGAGCCAAGAACAAAAAAAACTAGGTTCTGCCTCTTTACTACCTTGCTCCCTCTTCTCTTTGTCTGGTGAAGTCCTGGTCAATCTGAGGGGGAAAAGCCTTACCTGCTATTGTAATAAAAGGAAATCATCATATCTCACGCTTATAAAATGCTGTTACTTTGAACGCCACTGAGAAGTTCAAATTGCCAATAAGTGCCATTTTCTATTAAAGATGGGTTACATAGTGAAGAAAAGAGGAATTAGTTACACTGCTAAATGCCCTGCATGACATGTTTCCACCACAGAATGTGCTTTATGCAAACTTCTCTGTTCACAGCACAGAGCTTTTTTCCTTCCCTTTCCCTGAACTGCAGGAAAGGCTCCCACCATCACAACAATCTCCTCAGGTTACACTGGCAGAGCTTCAGCCAGCAAACACGTGATGGTCCAGAGCAGTCTCTCTCAGTTCCCTCTGCTACACATCCATATGTAAAGAGTTAAGCAGAAAGCAAGTGGTAACACTGATCACATTGCACAATTCACCACAGAAGTTGGAGAAAATGTGTAAAAAGCAGAGGCTACAGATTTTTTTTCTGAAAGAGATGTTCTGTGCGCTGCAATCCCACTTAACTGCCTTTGGTCACACATGCCATGCCTGGAAACACATCATGTCAGAAATGCTGGCATTTTCCAAACTTGTTATACTCATTAGCATCACCTTCATAACCTTTTTTCTCAGGGGTCTCCAAGGAGTTAAAGACCAGCTTTTATCTACACCAATACATAGAGCAAAGCCTGCTCAGATCTAAGTCCTCCTCTTAGTACTCCCTGCATTGCATCTTTGCAGCCAAATATTTTCAAAAGAGCCCTTTACTCAAGTTTTCAGAGGAGCTCTGGTGTACCACTTAAGCAGCTGAAGAGGGACAGAGCTGTAATAAATGTGCTTGGAGCTCTGCTGCTCTTGAGATGATACCAAAGGTCAGACTTTTTCAGTACCAAAGGGGACATGCAGCATCCTAAGCATCTTAAGCTCATAAAACAGAGCCACACATTTCAGAAATCAGGAACTAACCGAGTTGTGATTTTTGCCTTACTCTTCTAGAGCCATAAAACACATCCTAAATCAGAAAGCAAATATTCAGTACCATCTCTGACCACAGGAAGTTGCTCCTGTTTTCAGTCTCTTTATCCACTCCATGCCAATCTTGTCACCATTGCTTTCAGAATCCTGATTTTATCTTTTTATCACTGCTGCTACAAGACAGCTTGACTGCAACGAACATGTCTGTAATGAAATCAGTTGACCCAGAAAAGAAGTGCTAACACCAGCCTGGATTAAAAAACAAGAACAAGTAAATGTTCTCGCTGACTGCAGGCAGTCCATGTTGAAATGCTGGAGCAATACAAACACTGTGAAAGGAGACTGGAATCAAGGTCCCCTTGTTCTGCACTTATGCCAGGTTCCTAAGCTTTCCCAGATTTTCCATAGTTTAAGCATATGAGTGACCTACTTAAAATAATGTAATTAAAATAAGCAAGAGTGTAATTATCTTTGCTTCAAGAAGGTCTAAAGTTTTCTATACTTTTTTCTCCAAAAGCAAAAGTTTTTTTCAGATGTACATTATGAAGATAAAGCAAATTTATTTCTGCAGGCCTCAGTTTTAGACTCCTTTTAAAAATGTGGATATTCATTTACTCACACAAAACTTGCTTAATAATATATCCCTGCTCTACTTACTTCTTTCATTTACCTTACAATTTTCTCTAATATGAGTAAAGCTCCTTCATAAAAGGACAGATTTTTTGGACGCCAAGCCTAGGATCTACCAGACTCCAAAAACAATGTAGCAGCACATGTCTTCATCCAGGCTTTATTAATCAGATTCTTTTTGACTCAAAATGCTGATACAAAGTAAAATAGTGCGCTTACACACAGAAAACTGCAAATCCATTGCAGCTGGTTTTCTCTGCTTCTTACCTGACTGAGCTTTCTCTTAGTCTCCCTATAAACCCCTCCTACCATCAGTGCCTCCCAAAGATCATAATCAAATCAAATATTTTACCTTGTGCTCTAAATGGAGAATCAGGACCAAATAAGGAAGGTGGAATCAGGAAATTGTGAAGCAGAGGACTGGACACCAAAATATCAATACAAAAACACTAAACCCTGCTAAATTTAAGACCTTTCAGCTGATGTCAAGCATATCTGGATGGGCTGAGGAAGACACAAGCTCAGTTTAAAAGACAACCATATAAAATGGTTGTTATTCCTGCTGGTAAAAGGACTTTTTGTTAACATACTACAGTTCCCACTATAGTTCACATTAGCAACAGTACACATTCAGCAGGGACACCAGTGAATATTTTAATGTCTATCTGTTCTACTGTTTACAGCTAAGTCTGCTCTGGGAGCAGGAGCCCAGCTTCCGTCCATCACACTCCTTCCCTGCAATGCTTGTTCACCCAGACTGCAGACACTGGAATCCTAGCGGTGCCCAAGGAAGACAAAGCTCAAACTCAGTTTCCCATCTGAGAGGTATGGCATGCAGGGCTTAAAACTGCTTTGTATGATTGAGGAATAAGCAACTTACCCCAGAGGGTGTGGGACACTGTAGTATAATCTAAATCTCCTGAGTACCATTAGTCCCAACCAAGAGCCCAGAATTCTCCTTTACTGCAGAGCCGACACTCCAGTCTGTGAGTTCATATTTCATAGCAAAAAGTAACGAAAGGAGCTCCTGTATTTCCTGCTTAACATTTCAGCCTTCTCAAGGGTAATAAAACAAGATCTCCCTACAACAGATAAGTCAGACAAATAAAATGTCAAACTACTTTAGAAATAAGCTAGTCAAGATAATAGAATGAATCTCCTGAGCAGCCGTTAACAGCATTTGGCAAAGATCCTTCCAGAGGGCATATGATACCTAATACAAAAGGATGTGCTATTTTTGTATATCTCCTTTAAAATTAATTTAGTGCTCACAAAAGACACCTGGTTAATATCTAAAACCTTCCCCACATCCTTAGGAGGAATGATACCACTGACAGTTCTATGAACAAACCAAAGCAGAGGCTGCCTGGTTGGACACAGGGAGATCTGTGTTGAGACTCAAGTCCAGTTCTTCTGCCAGCTGAGTGACCATGGGGGCAAATCTCTGTCACATATCTACAGTGTGAGGTTAATCATACTTCAAGAAACACTGAGATGTATCAGCGCAAAGATTGCTGCAAGAGCGCTTTTTTTTTATGACCACCAAATTCCCTAGCAGAACCCATAACATAGGGAATGAAAACTCCCTATCAACCAAGTAACTAACTAAGCTGTGAATAAAACAGCAATATGGGATACAGACATATTTATTCACTTGCACTGCTTTCTGCAAAACAAAGACGACAGTAAGAGCCCGTATTAACAATTACTCAACATCACAAAATAAGAATATAGCGGTTAGACTTAATTTTCCTATTGTGCTTTCTGAATGACTTGCCATAGTCACTATAATATAGCATGAAAAATACTGCACTCCTCAGCCTCTATTTTTTGATTAGCCAGGTGCTCTGGGAATTTCTGTCTATCCCCACTTACAATTAAAAGTTATTATTCCCATTTTCAATGTGACTTGCTGGCAATTAAATCTGTTTGGAAAGAATAAACTTCTTTTTCTTCCACAGAAATGATTTACTTATTTTTAAAAATAAAGTAGACCTGTTGGGCTAAAAAGTTAATTCTGATCCCTCCTTCTGCCTAATTTCCTCAACTACCAGTGACCCTCACAAGAATTAGAGAAATTTACCATCTCTCATAAGGCAAGTAGGAACTTTGGAAAAGCTTGTAGTATGATAATGAAAGCTCTTGCAGCAAGTCTTTAATAATACCAGTTCTCCTCAGGGTACCCAGCCCTTTGAGCTGGAAGACAGAGACGAGGAGTGGAATGAAGCCCCCATAACCCAGGAGGAAATGGTCAGCATCCTGCTACCCCACTGAGACACACACAAGTCTGTGGGCCCCGATGGGATCCACCCAAGAGTCCTGAGGCAGCTGCTGGAAGTGCTCACCAAGACACTTTCAATTTGTCAGCAGTCCTGGCTAAGCAGGAATATCCCAGTTGACCAGAGATTAGCAAATGTAATGCCCATCTATAGGAAGGGTCAGAAGGAGGATGTGAGGAACTACAGGTTTGTCAGCCTGACCTTGGTGGCTGGTAAGATTATAGAGCAGATTGTCTTGAGTGCAATCACACAGCATAAAGAGGACAAACACGGGATCAGGCCCAGCCAGCATGGGTTTAGGAAAGGCATGTGCTGCTTGACCAACCTGATCCCCTTCTATGACCAGGTGACCCACCTAGTGGATGAGTGGATATTGTCTACCTGGACTTTAGTAAAGCTTTTGACACCATTTCCCACAGTGTCTCCAGCATTCACCTGGAGAAACTGGCTGCTTGTGGCTTGGACGGGTGCACAGAGCACTGACTAAAAAACTGGCTGGATGGCCAGGCTGAGAAAGTGGTGGTGAATGGCAGGCAGTAAGTGACAGGGTGAGAGGAAATGGCCTCAGTTCACACCAGAGGAGGTTTAGATTGAATATTAGAAAAATTTCTTCACTTAAAGGGGGGGGTCAGGCATTGGAACAGGCTGCCCAGAGAAGTGGTAGATTCACCATCCCTGGAAGTCACGTGGATGTGGCATCCAAAGTGACATCGTTTAGCACTGAACATGGTAGTGCTGGATTAATGGTTGGACTTGATGATCATAGAGGTCTTCTCCAACCTTAATGATTTTATGATTCTAAATCCTGGGGTATGCACTAAACACAGCTCATCTTATGAGCTAAGCAGGAAATTTTTGAGTACTGTCTGGCACAAGGCAGTTCTCCCCTTGGTTGAGGTGAACAGAGACAAGCAGGAAGAAACTCTTGGTCTGCAAATCTTTCCCTGGAACCAGACTCCTGGTCCTCTGCTTTCACAGTTGATCTAAAAAGCAGGGTTTCACCTTCATGAATTTTTTTGCCATTTATAGTTGGAAAAGGCCTTCTCAAAGTGAGATTTTTCACTTCTTATTGATTACAGCTGTCAGAGGAGCCTGTAGGTTTTCTCCATCCTGTCAGCCCTAAGATGTTTAGCATGGTAAACCAGTCTCCTTGTCAACAGTGAGGCAAGAAGCAGGAAGAGCTAAAGAAAAACAAACACTGGGGCAGAAAGCAAAGCACTATTCCCCTCCACAACAACTCCACTCCTATCATCAGGCATGCAGACAGAAACTCTTCTCATGGTACAAAGATCCCTTTAAATCCCTCAGCATCTACAACCTGACAGCTTTTGGTCCAAACTCCTTGTCTGTGTGTAAGTACTGCACTGACACAGACAGGCCTTTCCCTCTTTCTGTTAGTGAAAGGAAGACAACGGCATGCCATTTTTCCACCCATTCATCCCCTCATCTATAGAGTAGAAGTGACTATTTTGGTTAAGTTTCCCCTCCCAGGGATGCTGCACTTGAGATGACAATTCCTACTGCCTGATTTCAGTGGTGAAATACTACTTGGGAAACTCACACTTCTTCTGTACATTAAGTACACAAACACTTACCATATGCATAATCAAACATATTCCTTGTCAGCCCAAAGAAATGGTCCCAGCACTCATTCACCATGTTTCCCTTGAAGCCCTTACACCACAATAGGGTTTGTTTTCAGTCTGGAGAGACCACCTTAAAGACTCAATATAAAAAATTTCTGCAGAGAAACAGATTTTGTTTGGGTTTTTTCTCCTGCACACTTCATACAGCAGTGCTGTACAATGCTCTAAGGATGAGGGAGTAAACATGGCCTTAAGACCTGTATCCTTCAAATTAAAAAGTCATGCTGTGTGAATATTTACAGTAACAAAGAAAACAAAGAAACCTTCTGCTATTCTTCGAACTCTGCCTCTGGGAAGCAATTCTGAGTTAAATATATAATCATACAAAACCAACAAAATCATCAATAAACAATGCAGAAATTGGGTCACTCCAGCTGCTGAAAGTCTGTGCTTGATGAATCTCCTTGGCCTAAACCTGTAAATCAGTTTGAGTATTGAAAGCAAAGTTGTTCAAGCATTGACATAGTAATTCAGTAAATAAAAAAATACCCTAGTCCAACTAAAGATTCTATTACTTGGTAAATTATGGCCACACTCCCAACAACTACACAACCTGCTCCATTTAATTGCAAAACCCATGTGGACAGAATAGCCCTTCTGAAGGACAGATATTTTCATTTTCACACATAACACAAAGGGTAAAAAAGAAAAAAAGAGCTCTTTTCTAGAAAAAATCACTAAAATTTGGTTGATTAAATTTGATAGAGTAATGTTAACTATATAGAACAAATCTTAATTCTAGTTGTAACTAACATGGAAGTCATAGATTCAAAGATACACATAAAAGAGAAGAAAATAAATTTTCCGGCCCAAACAAACAAAAAAATGCCCCTCAAAAAAAAAAAAACCAGCAAAAGAAACCAAAACAAAACCCAACAACAAAAACAAACAAAAATCCCCAAAAACAAACAAAAATCCCCAAACCCAAAACAACCCGAGACCTAGGAGCAGGAGGAGAAGGCTCACTGAAAATCAAGCAACACAAAAATTCCTGATAAGACACAGTGTTTTAGAGTATGAGATTAACCAAGTCAAAAGTCTATACCAATTAACATCAGATACCCAACTCCAACTCCACTTCACAATGTGGACCTTGGTCAAATCAAATCCTCAGTTTGCATGTGTGCAGAAGTCCACAGACCTACGTGGAGTTAAATAATCACCTGCAATTCTCAGTGAAAAAGGACACCATGCACTTTTCTGAGTGTCTCCAGTAACTTCTCATCAGTAATTACTTGCTATTTACTTTCACCTGTACTTCCTCTTCGGCTGCAAACCAGAAATTAGTTTTCTTTCCAGATTTCTGACGAAAAATTACTTTCAAGGGGAGGTTCAGAATGGCCATTATGTCAACTGTAACTGTATCAAGGGAACTAAAATAGGAAGTATTTAAGGCAAATAAAGGGGAAAGACTGACCCTCTACTTAAAAGCTTCACTGCTTCAGATACATGTGGAAGTTCATAGCTTTATTCATATTCATAGCTTTAATTTTCCAGAAGAGTCAAAACTACTTTTCCCTACAAGGCTTTAGGGAGGACTGAACATAAACTCCAGTGCATGACCACCTTCCTTTCTGCCCACTTCAGGGGCTGCACTCTGTGAGATTATCCCAAATATATCTCAGTGTCTCAGTCATTTGTTGGTGGGTGATCAGCTATATAGGTACAGCAACTGTGCCAGGTGCTGCAGCACCTCTTTTTTAATCTGTTTATCATTCCTTCCCTTCCCACACCATGCTCTTCATCACCTTCACTGCTTCTGTAACATGACTGGAAGGACTGGGCTGGTTCTTTCCCTACTCAAAATACACAGGCTGTGCAAAAAAGACGCATGTTTGGGGGAAAGAATGAAGAGACATATTTCATGCATGACTTTGTTAGACAGGATTTTATTTAATTTATTTTTCTTAAACAATGCAGTCTCATACTATATCAGCCTTCATTATAAAGATGACTTGGAAAGAATACAGCTGCACTCAGTATTCACATAAACGATACCCACATCACCTGAAGTTACTCTGCCACTAAGAAAAAAAGGAGGATCCTGGGATAATAATTCAATTCCCACTTCAGTCCCCTCATCCAAAGGGCTCAGCACAATGTCTTACCAGGCCATCCCACTTGGAGGGAAACAAGGACACACAACCCACATCAGCAGTAAGCAACATTTCTGTCATCAGCCTGATCCATTATATTCATTGTAATATCTTTTGCAGATTCTACTCTTTAAAAGGCTGCTCACCGAGGCCTAAAGTTGAAATGCAGTTATCCACACAGAATGTTATTTTAGATCAATAAATTGATCCCAATTATTCATGTACCTGATGCAGGAGTGGGAGCTCAACCTGATGTGATCCCAGTTGACAAGGCGCTCTTTCCACAACCGGTAAATTGGGGACCTGCAAAACAAGAGCCTGTGTGTCAGTAGGTACATACATGTCTTTTACAAAATACAAGGAAAACAGCTCTAACTTTGCTTTTGGGGAGGACAAAAGAGACACCACCACCACTCCAAAATCACTGGATTGAAACCTAATAGAGAAAAACCTGGCAAGGTATAAGAATTCTCATTAGTGTGACTGTAAAGGGGTGGTGTATGAAACCCACAGCCTGACTCATGAAGTCACCAGAATGACAACACCCATGGACGGCAGCAGGAGCAGAGCAAAGGGGAGACATCATGTTCTCAGGCCAGTGGGATCATCAATGGCATTTAAGCTCCTTTCTCCCATGGGCACTTCTGAACATCCCACACAGCATGTTTCCACTTACGCCTATGTTCAAGCACTTCTTTAGAACAGGGTAGCATTATCAGTTTCTTTGCATAATCTGAATGCCATTAAACACTGGATCAGATATGAACACTTCAAGGACTTGAAAAAAGTCCCATACATAAATTCTACACATTCAGAATATATAGTGTATAAATCCAATACTGGGCGGGGGGGGGAGGGGGGGGATGTGGAATTGGTTGAGAAACAGAAAATACACAAAACAATAAAGAAAAATTAAAAAACAGTTTCCTAAAATCAAAATACTTTCATAAAACACAGAGCATTAGAATCTCTTTATTACATAATATTTCAGCTTTTTAGAAAGTTAGATTTTTTTTGTATAACCAAAAGAATGAATTTCTTATTTATATTTTAAAAGAAAGCTGAGCTTTCCCCAAAATCTCATGCATACAGAAATTGAAGGGGGTTTAGTGAACTAAAAATAATTTTTTTTAAATTATAAAACAGCAAAAGGTGCCATTAGTGGGACCATACTGTACAAAAGAATGGGATGACTGCACATAACACTGGAGGAGACAGCACAGCTGGAAAATTAAACCTCCATTGCAGGTCAGGTGCTCTGTATTAAAACTTACCTTCACAGAATCTCAGACTGGTTGAGGTTGGAAGGGGCCCCTGGGGGACATCTGATCCAACCATCAGGTTCAAGCAGGGGCACTTAGAGCCAGTTGCTCAGAACGGTGTCAGCTTTTAAAGATCTCCAATTATGGAGGCTGCACAACCTCTCTGGGCAACCTGTGCCACTGCTCAGTCACCCTCAGAGCAGAAGTTTTTCCTGATGTTCGGACAGAACTTCCTCTGTTTCAGTTTGTGCCTCTGGGTCTGTCACTGGGCACCACTGAGAATAGCCTGGCTCCAAACTTCTTTGCACCTTTCCTTCAGCTATTTATATATATTGTTAAGACTCCCGCTGAGCCTTCTCCCTTCAAAGCTAAATAGTTACAGCTCTCTCCTTTCAGCCCTTCTTTATATGAGAGATGCTCCAGTCCATTAATCATCCTTGTGGCACTTCACTTCCATCATGATAAGCCTCACATACAAATGCACATTGCTTCTAAACTACACATGAAGTTTTCTCAAAGCCCATGGGACACTTGGCAAGTGCAGATGTTAGATCCCCTTTTAAGGCAAAGGCCTGGGAATCAGCACTGACAGCTTGCTACCAGCAGGTTTCAGTAAAAAGGTGGCTTGGGGACACTTCCCTTGCTCCAGGAGCCCAGAGAACTTGAGAAAAAACAATTTTTCACATGTTATGGCTCTACTCACACTTCTCGCCTCACCATTACCCCAGTTATGAACAGCCTGAAAGCCTTTGAAGGTAAAGATTTTAAGTGAAGAATGTTATAAGCAGAATAGCAAGGGTTTTTATGCCAATGCAATGACTGCCATAGTTATTAAGGCAGGATTAGTACACTTGGAGTGACAGAAACTACCAGGAATGGACAATTAAGAGTTCGGATTAATCCTCAAAGACAAGATGCTTAAAGACCTAACAGCCTGACTGAAACCCGTGAGATCAGAGAGTGATTTAACTCTTTCAAAAGGCCTACAAGGCCTTTGATGCTTATTTTCTCAGCAGGCTTTCTTTGCCTTCGGTTCAAAGTCATCCAAAAGGGTGAACTTCAAACACCTGTTTCAACTGAAGAGGATGACACCGGAGGATGTCTTTTATTCAACCAGACAGGCTCCACAGGAACAAACACAAATGTTCAGCACTCCCTTCTTCTACTTCATGAGTGTAAAAAAAAAAGAAAAAAAAAATCTGCATGGTCTAATTACTGAATAAATCAAATAGATTAATTAGATTAGACAGACAGAAGAAGTAATGCCATTCCTTCCCATCTGAGCATACTCTCAGTTCAGGAGAAGTATCAAGAGGGGAAAAAAAATATCTATTGCATAAATTAAACAATTCAAGTACAGTATTAGGAGATCTTTCAAGTAAGAAGTAATCCTAAATGAGAAAGGAGACTATGAACTACTGATTGCATTGATGTGTCCTTACCCACTTGACAACACTTCTGCTGCTCAGAACAGCATTGCTGTGTCAGGGATGGAGCCTGAAGTGCCATGCAAGGTGCTGCCTTCCCTTATAGTGTCTTCAATCAAAATTACATCCATACTACAGAAATAGATTATTCACAACTGGAAAAATGCATCCAAACTCCATTTCCCAGCAGCTTTTAAGAGAGGACTTTATATAAATAAGGCATGAATGGAGACCATCTTGGGAGAATTCTATGTATTAAAAAGGACCTCATTGGGACAAATGTATCTTTATTTTCATTTCCTTATTATTAGAATGAGCAGAATCCCACATTTATTCCAGCTTCAAATGGCACAAGCAGCAAAACCAACAAAAATTTGAGTAAAATTAGACCTGGAGGAATTGTTTCTACAATGTTTCTGCCTTTTTTCCAATCCAAGAAAATGCTAGTGTGTCTTACGTATCACTTGATCTAGCTTGATTTCTAATCTTAGACAGAGAATTTGTCTGACCTAGTGTTCTCTCTTAGAGATCACTACAACTTTAATTCCTTTGCTGTAAATCCTTTTGCATTTTAGCACAGAGACCTACATAAAAAGATACAACTGACCAGGCACATAGTCTAGAAATAAATTCTGAATTTTCACCTGAAGCAGAGGAGCAGCTCTACTGCCCACCTAAAGAAACATATCTATAGGCAGCATTACTAAAATCTAAAATTTAATAAATTAATAAAATTAAATAAAATCTACGAAATCTAAATAATTAGTATAATCTAAAATAGCATTCTTGCCTTTTCATTGCTTTCAATCTTTTTGGTTTATCAACTTATTTTTTCAGGTCTGCCAGAAAACCAGACTACTAAGGAATGTAAGGATCCATCTTGTGGAAAATTTCTAAAATCCTACAGGGCCCATCAAAATGTTGACCACAAAGTTCTTCTTTAAACTCTTCCATTTAACTATCAAAGGATAAAAGAAGTCAAGATCTCTTTGTTGTCATAATCTGGAAGCTCTGCTCGCCCCTGACTGCGCCTGTTGATTGTTCACTGAGGTTAACTCACATTATTGCAGATAACAAGCTCAAAGCCTGCACAACTTCAGGCTTACTTGACATCAATCACACTGTGATTTTTCAAACTCCTGCTACAGAAGTTCTCTTCAACAAAAAATTAGGCTTCTGAGCTTATGATTATGTATTCAGCCGAACTAGTCCCACTTAAAGCAAGGAGATGTCAGGTCAAAAAATGTTTCTGTCCCCTTCCTTTGCTTGGTGTTTGTTTAAATTCTTTCTTTAAATTCCTCCTAGAAGGAGGAAAGCACTGAAAATGTTTTGATAAATTAATGAGATGGTTTTATTCAATAGCACTGCAATCAATACTTTCGTGAATTCTACAAAATAGCATCCTAGGAACATACCTAGCTGAAATTTCGTATGAATGTTTCAATAGCGTTCTAAAAAATGCATATCTAGTGCTGACACTGAAACACATCCAATCATCTTAGAACCATAAATAATTTCTTTAAAAGCCTCATACAAAGGCAGAATTCCTTCCTCTTCTGCGACCACTCCAACTGATGAAGGGAGATAAGTTTCCAGGGGGAAGAAAAAAGTATCACAGTTGCAAACCAGAATCTGAAGGGCAGTGGCAGCATGGCCAAGGTTAAACAGATCAGATTAAATGAATGGTCTTTCCATCACGCACTAAATGCAACTAACAGGGCATGCTGTGTCCTGGGAGGGAAGACATCTCTAGCTCAAGACCTCCTTGCCCTGTTACCTACTGAAGGTTCAGCCTTGACCAAAATTTGGGATTAGGAGCAGGTCCAAGGCAGCTATTGAGGACAGAGAGGTAACTGAAAGGAGTGGGGAACACTCCAAATGTGGATCAGAAAATATCTGAACTCCAGCAATCTGAGCCACAGTCCTTGCCCTTGCAGCTGGAGAGAAGCTCTAATGACAGTAATTTATGCAGGTAGTTCCCACCTGAGAGTGTGTTTTTAAGCAACAAGGATTATGTACCACCATCACCAGTCTCACACACACAGACATTTCTAACACAACAGCCAGACAGGCATTATCTCCTCATCTGCCCTGATGTGTGAGACTTCTTACCAAGACAAGGCTTGTCAGAAAACACTATTTTTTAAAAATCCTGGCACACTGAAGGCTCTGTTTTTCACCAGGATTCAAAATCTGTACATTTTTACAGTCCTTTGTGAAACATTTCCTTTCAGCATTATTAATTGGATTGCTTTAATTTCAAGGGGGGAGTGATTGACAGAATGCTTCTACCATCAATGAAGAATCATTAATTATGACATTTCTGTGGAAAAAATTACTATCAGAAAAGTCATTCTGGTATGAGAGCTTGATGGCTCATTGACAACCCCAGAACCCCTGCTGCGTTCACGGAGCGCCTGCATGGGGCTGTCTGCTGCCTCAAGACAGCATCATCTACAGTGCCTACTACCAAAAGACAGCTCAAAGCCTGAGGTATTAAAAGTCAATTGAATCTGGAATTCCTCAAGGTATGGCATCCTGTAGCTGATTTTCGTCTTCTCTATATCCTCTTTTCACTGTTTGCAGAGATCCTCAGGGATCACATTTCTCTGCTCTGCATCTTCTGAAGCACCAGAGCAGAAACAGAAAAGGACTGAATTCTCTTTCTTTCTTTCCCTTGACAGAAATACCTCTACTCCTGATGGGCTGTGCAGTACCAGAATGCTGCAGTCTACTATTTGATAAGCAAAGGCAGGAATGATGAGCTTCACAGCCTCCTAAATCCAACACAGCCATCTAAATATGTTATCCCTTGCACTGCATATTAGCTTGGCACAGAAATGATTTGTGTCAATGCTGTGTACAGACTGTTCACAAGTAAATAAGATTTGAGCTGAAGCTGGGAAAACTCTTCATACAAATAATAAATTTCAGCAGCTCAAACAGAGATCAGTACCACGGAGAACAGGACAGTACTGATTGACAAGAAATCACCCAGCTTCACCCTCGAGCAACTCATGCAGCTGAAGTATTCCAGAGAATAAATCCATATTTGATCTTTTCATATTTCCTCATCAGATACAATTTAGTAACAAGTATGTCTAAACTGTCCAGAGGCCAGCCCAGTCCTGAGGAAAACAAAACTTTACATCTGGATCATGAAGACCAAATACAGAAATGAGACTGCAGGAAGTGAAGGTATTACTCCCATCCTCAGAGACCCAGCAGACTTCAGAAAAATGACAGGGGCCTTTTGCAATACATTTAAACTTCAATATGTGAAATCAGAAAGATTATAAAATGTCAAGACAATTCAATCTTTTGCTTTTGCTTACAAAGAGCAAGCCATTTATCTAAAGAACACTGGAGGGGTTTTGATCTTATCTGATACTTAGAAGACATTTAAAGTGACAGGACAAGGCAGGTAAATCCTGTACTCCAGTACATGAGTTCAGACCTCTGAGATCAGGGACAGATATAGAGGTGAGAACAAGGAGGTAATTAGTAGAGGATCATACCTGCCCTTCTCTCCAGCTTCCACTGGCAACTGAACTACTGTGGTTCATCCCTAACAGCAGCAGTGACAAGATAAAATTACCAGGAATTCACTGATTTTCAGTCCTGCAACATCCAGCACTGCTGCTGGCAACAGGAGTTTTGGGGAAATTTCTCAGATACAAGGCACTGAAATGAAAGAGTTGTGATGCCTTCTGCTTGCACCGGGGGATATCTTTCTTTCTGACCTCTGTTCAGCAAGACTGGTGATCACAACTTCATCCTCTCCCAGCTATGGCTGCATCAGTTGGGCTTTCTTTGCTCAGGGACCAGAGAGAAGCATTTAAAACACAGAAAATATCAGTCTATGGTTGAATGCACATTTTTCACTGCTCTTACAGTACCATGCCAGAGATGAACTCATTCTTCCCTGGGATGATACACAATATTGCAAACATTGAGGTACCTTCAAATAAAGAAGTAAAGAAGGTTTTGTCATTTGCCTGGCTTTCATAAAGTTATTCCAGTTTCAGGCTGAAATTTCAGGTGTGTAGGGAAAACAAAAAAAAAAGGATAGGAAAAAAATTCCTGCCAAAGAGCAACCAAAGTCCTGGCAAGTGACATATTTGTCCCAGGAATAACTTGTTTGCTATAGAGCTGCAATGAAGATCAAGCCCTTGGGCCATGCCTGGCCTTTTAGTTTGCTGACCTGAACTGCACTACCCTATCCTGATCTTAGACCTGCCTCACCTCCCAGCACTGGATCACTGCACCTTTGTCAATGGAGACTGCTGGGGCGCTCCAGGCACTGACACAACCTTGTCAGTACATTCAAGTCTTCTTAGTCTTAAAAGCTCCTTGAGGAAATAAGAAAGCATACTCCTTCCCATCTCTGACTATAACCTGCCATGCAACCTTACAGAAGTATAAAAAGCTTTCTGCAATATTATAGAAACCCTGCAAAGTATCCCTTTTCCTTTGAGTTGTTCTGTAGCAATACTTCCCAATTCTTTGATCTTTGCCACAAAGTAACTCCTTGAAAATTCTACCACAAACCCACAGCAGTTAAATCGCCCACTTGCCTTTCTCTATTATCTGAGTTGCATTAATTACATTCAGCTTAATGGAAGCAATTATTTAATTAGTGCAAACTGCTCTTCACCTACATACTCATGTAGAAACATTTTGGGTAACACACAGGCCAATTACCTGCTGAGTTGCACAGCACCTCATCACAAAGTTATTAAAAGTTCAACAGAAAACTCCCTAGACAGTACATGGCTTTCGTTTGCAGAAAGCTGTGATGCCAGTGCAATGAAACCAAGAGGACTGACGCATACAGCTTTGAAACACTGAAACAAGCCCTCACATTAGATAAGTTTAACTGTTTCAGAAACCAACAAATTATTCCCCACGTCCTCCACCAACACTAATACTGTGACTGTACTAACACGTGCATAGTACTGGACTGCTGTGGATCCCACTTCAATGAAAGCTGAGGACACTTGCACATGCACATACACTCAGAGACAGCACTTCTTCTAACAAGGACACAACTAGATGGCATACACAAAAGACAGGACAAAGAAACCTGGCCTATGTGTCTCTCTTAACCTAAGCTTGAATTTTACTCTTCAGCTACTTGACTAAAACATGGTACACACAACCATGCCTGGGAGGTTTATCAAGGCAGACATAGTTTAAAAACACCCTCTTGAAAACAAGCTGCTTCATGTGAAGGACAGAGAAGACAATGAAAAGCTGAGACTTCGTTCCCTGGCAATCTGAACTCCAGACAGACAGAATAGCCACTCTTAGGGACCATGTAGAATTGGTCAAAAAAATGTACTTCAAACGAGCTATTTGCCATGTGGAGGTCCACAGGGAAAAGGCCAAGACATTTATCAAATTCCTCTGCTGGCCTCCACAGAATTTATAACCAGATCACAAGACACCACCTTACCATAATTACAAGCAGAACAAATCCACAGGTGATGCTGATGCTCCCACCACCCTCCTACAAGGATGGTTCACAAAATACAATGAGCAGAGCTGCCATGGGCCTCCTGAGTGACAGAAGAAATCAGTGACAAATACACCCAGACCTCTGCTTTTAGATGGAGCATGCCAGCTGAGGATGAAGGGGGAAGGGAGTTCAAAGAAACCAGTTCATACTCCTTGCTTTGCAAAGCAGCTCCTCACACCTCACTGGTAACTTCTCATTAGCACGAGTGTTTGCTCTCTAGGAGCACAAGGTGATTTTGCACTGCACAAAGCTGAAAAACTCTCAGCCCCCAGGGGTCCATGGCCTGACGAAATGACACCAGTGGATCCCCAGGCTGAGGAAGCATTAGATAATGGGAGAGCAGCCAAGGATTCTGAGGAGAATCATCAGAAGGGATCAGTCACGCTGGGCCTTCAGATTTAAGCCTAATAACCCACAGTATGAATACCAAAAGGATGCCTCTCTTCTCTCATAATTAGCAGGCCTCCAAATGTTTGTTTTAAACAGCAACTTCTTTACATTCCCCTAAAAATATAGAAATATAAAAAGCATAACTGCCATTCTGCACAGAGGGTGCTGAAAAATTAAATCCTTTTCTTCATCAGAGTAAGCCAAAAATATTCTAATGCCAAGTGTGGTTCTAAAGATGCAGACAAGATAAGTTGAATAACATAATCTACTAGAGCATAACACTTTAACAAACGACGGATGTATCTGACTGACCTCATGTTAATTGACTAACAAATCATTAATGAGCAGAGAAATGAAGGCCAGAGTCAGGAAATTTCTTCTCTCACTTCCTATCACCTTCACCAGCACATCTTCTAACAATCCCAGGGTTACATTTTACAGGATACTAAAAAAGGAAAGGCAGACAATTCAAAATTTATGAGGAGCCAAGGGACCCTACTGAGCACCACCTTTCTTGTTTCATTCCTCGTGCCACTGGCATAAATTGGGTTCACAGTCTTCTCCCTCACTTAACAACCCTCTGTATCTTGCATTTATATATCTCTCCCTGTCTGCTAGCTTTTAATATGATTTACCAACATTCATTTCTTCAGCTGTCTTTCTCCCTCCAGGCTTGTCTGTACAGCCTTAAGGGAACTCAGGAAAATACAGATTCTACCATCTAGGTTCCCGGGTCTTTAGGATAAGGCACTGCATTCATCCTTCCTCAGGCTGAAGAGGACCAGGCGGGACACTCTCCATTATAGGCATTAAAAGGCTACTATTTAAACTTGGATGCTTACAATAATAGAAGTGACTTGGTACCACCAAAGGCTCAGGAGCACAATATGAAAGGTAAGTTAAAGCCAGGGTTTTTTTTTCCTTTTACAAGACTGCTGTATGCAAGAATCAGACCAAAAGGGTTGTATTTTAAGACATAATGAGAGTATAAAAATGCAAAAGTGCTTTTTCCTGTCAGGTATTTGTTTCTCATTTCCTGGGTTTTCTGTATATGCTCTACAGCATTTAAATCCAACTTCTGGAGCCTCAAAAGCACAAAGGTGCCTAATACAATATTCCAGCTAAGTTCCTGCAAGAAATGCCTCAGAGCCATTTGACTGAAGGGAAGAAGCAGAAACATTTACCATCAGGTGGCCTTCTCAGCTACAGAAATTTGCACCACAACCCTCAGCACTCCAGTGCTATTTGCAAAAGCTAAGTCTGCCAGGGCTGAAAATAATATTCAGGAGCCACAAAAACTACTGACTGTGGATCTAGTGAAGGCAAACTTTTTTGATAACTACTTCAAGATACTGCTGAGATGACAACTCCTGTATGGAACCAGTCAACACTCAGTGTCTGTCAACAGCCAAGAGGCTCTGCAGACACCCATCTTTTACAGAGGTTTCAACCCTCCTGTCCTTCCAAGCAGAGAAGAAAAAAATGCAGCAAAACTAAATTGAAAGGTAAGGTACCAAACCAAAAGAAAAATGAAGTTCAGGAGAGGTGACCACATGACCTCCTGACATAACCAGGACTTGGGACTCTGCTAGGTGTCACCTACAGAAGGTTATACAAAGATGTGGACAAAGTAGCATATAAGTCTAAGTAGAGCAGTATACAAAACTTGCTTTGAGACATTTTTTAACCCAGAGGCTACCCTGGACTGGGGTTCTGTTTCTATTAAGAGAAGGTAAAGAGAGATATGCAGTTTTATTTGCAATATAATATACTTAGAAAGTCTTTTTTCCTCAAATAAAGAAGAAACTGAACAGCAAGACGAAGTTGTTCCGATTCTATCTCAGCTTCAGCATTCTTGTCAATCTGTCCTGTGTACAAAAGTTTGTTGTTAGCTTTTTCTGGACCCTTGCTGCAAATAATTCCCTGACTGCTCATAGGCCTGCTTGTCAGTACCAGAAATGCTTCTCACAGTTTTCCTCCCTCTGATACTCTTTCAAATACTCATTCCAGCAACAGATCTCAAACTCCAACTGGCCTTGCGTAAGGAGCAAGGGGTCACACAAGACCAGTTCTTCAGGGTGTTGAGCACACCACAATGCCATGCAAAATGCACTTAAACTACTGCAGTAAAGCACACTGAGTCTAGTTTGAACAGACAGGGGGGAAACTGCCAAGTTCCTAAATAGATCTCTAATAACAAGGAAATGCAAAACTTAACCTCAGGAAAGATGCAAATTATGATCCTGGCCTTTAATGTTATAAACACTGCTATAAATACTGTGTATCCTCAAAGTATGAAGTCACTTGAGCATTTAACACCACTTGAAGAGCAATAAGCCCTATTTTGTTAGAAAAGAATAACATTTTAATTGAGCTTTTAAAACATGACCAGGATTTTACAAGGGTAGATTCCTAGCATTACTTGAAATTAAGACCTTTTAAATAATTTTATGTTATACATCATTAAGCCAAAGCATTCAAAACCAAGGTAGAGAACAAAGCACAGGGAAATAAAATGATGCCCAAGGTCACCTGAAAGTTTTTCTGAAAGGCAAGAAACTAATTTTTGACAAATCTCTATGCCCTGACCAGCAAATCTTTCCTCTAACACTATATCTTGGCATGATTAAGATATATGCAGGTAAAAATATCCTTATTTATGTAATAGCTATGCTCATCCCTCAAAAATTGCAAGCAGGTGTCTCCTGACTTACTCAAGCACATTATATACTATAACAAAAATTGTGTGTGCACAAATCAGGAATGAGTTAGTTTAGTGCTAAGGCTGTACTCTATGCCTAAACCAGAATGCTATCTTGGGTGAAATAAATGTCCCCATCATATCTATAATGAAGCTAATCAATTTTGGGCTTGTAAAATAACCCTGTCCAGAATTCTGATGAACCACATGACATGTCTTCCAGGGAGCCCATTGTTAAAGATGCCTTTTTACTGGAATTTCAATAATTAATCATGTTTTTGGGTAGTTTTATATCTATGTGGCTTACCCTTTGATGATCTAATTTGCATTTATAATGATCTATTCCCTTGTGGATTAATTGCTCGTGTTATTTTCTCTATTAATCACACATCAACATTTGCATTACAGATTACTGTTTGCGTTATTATCACACTACTAAAACTGGCAGCATGGTACTAATGATAAGTATTTTTCTCAGTTCTAGAGGTGAATTAGTGTCTCAGTCCTTTTAAAAAAAGACATTATTAGGTTTTTACCACTCTTTTGAAGTAAGCTGCTCTTTCTGTGGTATTATCCACATATATTTATTACTGTGTCTAAGAATTCACCTTTTTTCTGCAAACCATAAATGCACTTAATTCACCCATTGCTGTCAAACAAGCCTTGAGCAAAGAGCAGAGAGTTACAAATCTGAGGCCATCAGAGACTTCTTTCCTAGATCCCCACACACCTTTAGCAGAGTTTCACACCTTCCAGCTACTCATTGCAACTCCTTTCTGGATGTTCCCCACAGTAGTGCCTGAAATGCTGTTTTCTGTCAAAATTGCTTACTTACGTATAAGAAGAACAAATCATCAGTGCTAGTATAAAGCAACACAAATTTTTGACCTGAGCTAAGCAACCTGATTGTGTCTGGAGCAGATAAAGAAGTACTCACACATTGCTCTCTCCACAGACCCCTGAGGCAGTCACCTTTGGCAGGTGCCTGTCCTTCCCAGTTCAACAAGGCCCAAAGGAACACACCTGGGCCCGGGAGGAATTGCAGTCTGCACCTCTGCTCCCAGATAGGTAGCATTACATCTAGCCCTGAAGACTTGCTCGTGATCCTCTCTCCAGATGTGACTCAAGAGACTCAGGCCAACAGGGAGAAGAGGAAGAGCCTGGCCACCCTACTCCCCACACTTTACTGCTGCATCCTCACTTACCTGTAAGGAATTTGAAGCAATAGCAGCTCCAGTGATGCTCTCCCTGGGCTGCTACTCTGGAGGTTTGGGCATGGCAGGGTTTTTCCTCTGTACAGAAACAGTGGAGCACTTCACAGGTCCAAAACACTCTCACATACAAGTACAGTCAAGGCCATACTACATCAGATTATCAAGAGAAATGTTGTTTCTACATAGAAGTATCCCTGGCCCCTCAGGGTCAGCAGCTTCAAGAACAGATTTGCTGTCCTCCAAGCCCTGCCAACTTCCACTTCTACAATGCCAGAGAAAACTTGGGCATGTAAAATACTTATGCCAGTGTTGAAGGCATGAACAAATGGTGCATCACATGCAGCAACATGGTGGTTGCCACACTTTATACAGCGTGAGATAAAATTCCCAGCAGATTTTTCACACACATCTGAAACAACTCAGCTGCAGGCTCCCTCTTCTCCTTGTGTCCTGTGAGACATCACTACAACTTCTGCCTTGAAATCTGCCACAGAGGAAATCTGTTTGCCACAGAGGTTTCCAAGCCATTTCTTTCATCCTGGGATAGTTAACATTTCCTCCATGTGACTCCAATCAGACAGGGAGGAATAAATATCTCCTCTGTCCACTGCTACACAGGAACATTTTCCCTACCCCACCAAAGAAAAAATCCATTCTATCTTATGGCTGTGCACACTGCACTGTCTGCACCAGCAGGACTATCAGTTGTGGAGTTCAAGAATAAGTGGCTCTTGAGGAGGTACCTTGAACCTGCATAACAACACTGACAGGCTCTCTTACAAGGAAACACAAATTGAAGGAGATCTATTACATTTTAAAGTGATTAAGTCCTTTTTAACACATGTCTGATGCCACACTTAGCTCCTGCCTTAGGGCCAAAATACAAGCTATTCCATTCGCAAGCAGCTTTGTTTTTATCTGCAGACATAAGGAGGGCTGCTTACAGTATACAGTACATTTTAGGCAAGTAAAGGTCTCAAGGTGGTCCTCAGTGAGAACACATCCAAATCAACAGGCTCAGCATAAGACATCTGCTGCAAGACATGAAGTATTAAAGTATTGGCTGATAGAGCCTCAGCTAGGCAATAACTAGAATGTTACTTCAATAACCCATTTAGGGAACGCTCTCGTTTTCTAGACCATGAATATAGTCCCTCCCTTGAGTTCATGGTCTGGTTAGGAAAGCTCAGCAACTCTATTCATTTTGGACACAAATAATACCTTCATATCTGCTGGCAGATGTTGTGCAGAAGGCCATTCATTTCACAGCATAAAGCTTTTCATACATATTCCATTCCTCATAGCATATTGCTGCAATTATGCCATTCCCATATTGTATCAGTTCTACCCTGTGTCTTCATACCCTTTAAAATACACCTTTGGTCTTGTACCATATTCCTGAGATCATTAAGTACCTGAACTGTAAACATTCCTGTTCTCTACCACAAGAGATCAGAGAGAAAACTGTGTAAGGCAAGTCAGAGTAGACAACAAGAAATGAAAGTCTTAACTTTCTGTGCAGCTCCAAAAGTTGTGCTGCTGAGCTGCCATAATGACATATTACATCCCATTAATCTGCAATTAAACACTGACAGAGACTGTCAATCTAATGCCCTATTCATTCAGCAGAACTAAATGTACCATTTCTGTCCCCAACACCATTCCTTTGACTAAAACTCTTCAAAATAAAATTAAATGTAGGATTTAATGGAGCAGGGAAGAGTCCAAATTCTGAATTAAGAAGGAGCGAGATTAGAGCATTTATAGCCTCACCACATCTGTGACTGTAAAGCCTGAGAAAACAAAATGACTCTGCAGGAGTATGTGCAAGCACAGAAATCATCTGCTAACGTCTATAGCAAACTTGTCATTTGTTCTCACCAATCCCCCTGGTGCAACCAACTTTTGCTATCTATAGATGTGCTTGCTGCATCTGAGAGGCATGGTCGTCCTCAGTGCTATCCTGACTGAAGTGCTCCTTGGTATCTATTACACCTGTCTCCACAGCACACCACATTCCCTGATGGTTCCTCTTCGTTTGGCAGAATATACCAGGTTCACACATGCACAGCTGAGACACAATAGTGTTTAAGCATCACTGGAGGTTTTAGATGAGACATGAGCTAGAGAACAGCACAGTCCAGGGGATGGGAGCCAGGCTGAGATTCCCTGTCTCCTCTGTTGAGATGGCAGAAAGGCATTCCTTTTACACTCTGTAGTGCCACTGAAGTTATTGTCCAGTGGTTGCTGCCATCGCTCTGCTGGTGGAAGCATTCATGCAAGCACTGCTGGGTCTGCTTTGGGTTTAAGCCATCAGGACAGATCAAACCCTGCAAATTCTTTATAATAAACTGATAGATTCAGCTTCCTGCAGACTGCCCTGCTGTCAGATCTCTGTGGGGCCATCATTGGCTTTGAAAAGCAGTGGTGGGTAGTGACATCCTAGCTGACACAGCTGGAGCCAGAAGGAGACAGCTGGGGAGAGCTGGAGGCCTCATTCCAGGAAAACATGTCTGCTCCGGGGGAAGAGAAAGAGGTTCCCAAGTGCTGTTCTCAGTGGAAACTTTATCCACCAAGAGCACAAAACTGCTGTCTTAAATGACACCAGGAAGCTGCAAGCTCTCCCAGGCTGTGGGGCTGCTCCAGGGCTGAACTCAAATACAACATCCAAACCAGTCCTCTATGTACCCTGCAGCCAGTGGAGATAGATTTCATCTGAGCATGACTTATCTACCCTAAACCAGGCATCCAAAATAACTGTACTGAAGCACTTTCTGGCCTAGATGCTTTAATTTTATACAGCTAGAGACAGATGAGATGATGAACTTTGATGAACCAAGCCCTGACATGATGGGATTCAGCACTTGGGGCTGCAGCAAAATATGTACGTCCACTGAGAGACACTACGTTTCCTTCCCAAACACACTGCAACACTTTATTCCACTGCTACTCAACAATTTGTAAAGCTGTTTATATTTTGAAAGTATTGTAGAATTTTAAAATTCCAAATGAAATCAAGAATTACAAACACACAATTGACCTCAATGTTCTTTATAAAGTGCCACTCCCACACAGCATTAAAAGGCACAGCAGCCACTCCAGAAGAGCATGGGAACACCTCACCATTGTAAATGCTGATTTGGAAACTGCTCCTGCATTCCTGATCACATACAACCGGTAGCTCTGACATACAACGGGTAGCTCTGGGCACCACGCCCAGGTGAGAACTCAGCAGTTACTGTTCCTTGTGACAGGACTGTCACTTTGTCAACAGTGGGAACATGGCTAAAGGTAAAACTACCCCAGTAAAAGAGTTTGCTGAGTATATCTGGTTATTTGAACAGATATGCACTTTCTCTCTTTTAGCCAGCTACAAATCTTAGTTTTCATGAGGGTTTTTTTTTAGTCAGTTCACAGAACAAATATATATGCTAGGTGTTTAGGAGTTACAGAAGGCCCTGCAATACTTTGCAAGTGAATTTTCACACAGTTGGGGTGTTTGCAACTCTCTCTGCTCACTTCAAATGCTGTGGTCATAGATCAGCACCTCCCAAACTTCCAACAACTAAGGAACAACCAGACACACGGTGCTGCCAGACTAAGGCATCTAAGCCTGTGGCATCCAAATTTAGAAGCTATTCAAGAGTCCAAGTTAGGGAGTTGATGTTTAGGGGGTCACCAGACATGTGGATCTGGACACCTTGCATGAGGGACCACTGCCTGCAGCACCAGACACCAACCTGCAAGGAGGGGCTTGTTAAACAGCGATAGATGGTGTTGCCAAGTGTATAAGGACCACGGCAGCACAGACCCAGGTGTTCCACCTTATACCAGAGCTAGCCAAGGCTTGATGCCTAATCAAAAGTCTTCTCACTTGGAAGATCCCTTTTCCATCTGCACGGTATGGAGGGACACTCTGCTCCCCTCCGTGTGCCACCAGGTGTACTGACTTTATGGCATGGGGTGTCTGACTGCCAACAGAGCCACCACTGCAGTTTCTGCTCCACAGGTACACACCTTCAAAAGGGCACCTACATTCTTGACCAGCCACTTTTGGAGTAGCTTGACAAAACACACACACATTTCCATCTGTTTATTTTTTGTTACAAAAGGAAAGTGAAGGTGTTAAACCAAAAGGCCTTGATAACTCCTTCTGCCACAGGCTATTAACTTCCTATGAGACCACAAATCATTGGCCACTAATAGAGAACATCAAGGAAACTAACACCATTTGTGTGGTCTCCAGGAAAGCAAATGCTTATAGAGTGATAAAAGGCAAAATACTTTATGCCTGTATAAGACTGTATTTTCTAACAAGCTGTCTGACTTTTATGTGCTCAAAGAACAAAGGTAGCTACAGTACAGAAAATAAGGATGTGGAGTCCAAAGAGATTTGAACTCCGTACTTCTCATACTATCCACTTAGATGAAATTTAATTTCATTTTAATCTTTATCTCACAAAAAACCACAGATCTAATGCTTGGCTGCCAAGAAGGTTTTAAGCCATTCAGGTCTTCCTAGGTCTTCCATGGTCAACCATCCCAAGAGGGTGAGTGGCATAGAAATCTGCTAGAAGGAAATTCAAATGACATGTTCTCCAATGTAAAAGATATTTTTAAATATCTTTTTAAAAAAATTGTAACACAAAAAATCAGATGACTGTTAGTCCTACTGGAAGCCTATGGGACACATTCTCCTGTACACGGACCTGAATACTGCAAACTTCAAGCTGCCTATTTTACCAAGTATAATCACCTACACAGGAACATGATTTCTCAGTAATAGAAAGGAACTCTTAAAATAGCAGAAAGGGCACATCGAAAACTATTCAAGCTAAAGCTGGGCAAAACGGAAACTGAAGAAAAGCTGGTTACATTTTTACAAAGGGTAATTAACTACTGCCACAAATTAATAAACTGCATGGTACTTTGTCTTTTACTTCAAATCCTCAATGAAAGCAGTATAGTTTCTGATATCACACTCTAGCAGAAGTCAAAAATTAAGGATTAGACACTGAAACTGCTGAATTAGGGTCTTCAGTCCAAATTAACCAGGAAGCCTAGGTGATCATAACACTTCCTCCTGGAAATCTACTAACCCTGCTTGTGTTTATTAGATGATAGAGATAGTCTACTTCTACTAAGAGAAGTCTATCCTGCCAAATAAATCAGTGCTTTATTATGAGGACAACAGAACTGTTTAAACATACAGAAAATAAGGATCCAGCCTACAACAGCCCTGATTTATAGCCTACAAACAAAACCAAGTCACTCAATTCCTAGCACAATGCCATACTGTAAGTGCTAACAGCAAGGACACAGTCAGCTAAATAAACTTATTTTCAGAATTAGCACACTGCACTAATTGACTGCATATTTGCAAAATCAATACAATTCACCAGGAAAAAGAAATGTTGGATTTGTATGCAGATCATGTACATGGGTACTTTCTCCTGACTGCAGGACCACAGCTGGAAGACTCAGTAGGAAGTACTCAGACCATGACTCATATGATGATGTAACAGCGTCACCAGGTCTCACAAACAAATCACAGATCACAGCATTTAGCACTTGCAGGACATTATAAGAGTCCTTGATGTAGAGTAGCTCCTCCAGCTCTATTATTTTCAGGCTTGCTAATACATGCAGAGTTCTGTGTAGGACCTTGAAGCAAAATGCTCCCCATATATATGACTTGGGGATTTTTTTCTTCAAGGGGCTGACAAAGATCTTTTCCTCCATATTATGACACACCTGTGCTCATCACATTCAAGCTCCATCATTTCTTGTTCTGCAACTTCTGTACTGTTCTGTTTTCCTCAGCATAATTTTTTATTCCACAATACCAAAGGGCTGTACAGGAGAAAAAGTGCAAAGGCTGGAGAGGAAAAGCTCAAGATCATAAGGCAGGTAGGTGGTGATTACTTTAGCTGCGAAGAAGGAACAATGGAGGAGTCACTGCCTCAGCACACAGGGAAGTCTGTGAAGATGAATGCATTTTTACGTGCACTCACAATCACATTGTTCACCTCTCCCTCCTGCAAACACAGCATAAAAGTCAAAACAGAAATTAAATTCAAGATACATTCTTTTAAGAATTTTTTATTTGTTTGGTTTTTCAAGAACTTCGTGATTCAGTTTGATTTCACATCTTAAGATCAGCAATGTTGTATAGGACTCAACTCCTGTCTCCAAGTAACCAAGGGGAGCTTCTACGCTCCTTCATATCAAAGAGCATCTTACCAAAATATCTAGCGAAGAGATGCATCCCTTCTGATTGCAACTAAACCAGCAAGCTCCTCTCTCTTATTTCCAAGTGCAAATAACTACAAGTCTCCTATTTGCATCCAGCATAAGCCCCCTGCAAAAAATATAATGTCTGCATGCACATGATGGAATACCACAAGGAAAACTCAGCAGATACGGACATTGTTGGAGTATTTTGCATTAGCAGTGAGAAGGGGAAGGACGCTAAAGGAGCAGGCTGCTCTCGTTAAAAGCCTTCTTAGGATGCTGGACATCCAAACAGGTGAAATCCTGAAGCCAGCACTGAGCCTCGAGCTGCTGAAGTTGCAGTTTAAATGAGCCACCTTAGCTGCAGCTCACAGCTGCAGTGCAGAGCAGCATTCGACTGTGAGACCTGCTCGGTTTGATACTAAACCTCCTGCTCGCTGTGGTGGGTTAGCCTTGGCTCAGAGTCAAATGCCCTCCCAAGCTCTCACTCACTCTCTCCTCTCAGTATGGGGAGAAATTAGTAAGAATAGGAATGAGAAAGCTTGTGAGTTGAGATAAAGACAGGGAGATTGCTTATCAATTACTGTTGCATGCAAAGCAGGCAAAACAGACATGACTTAAAGATAATTACTTATTGCCAAGTAAAATAGATGCAGACAGTGAGAACCAAAGCCACAAATGTTAAAATGCCACCTTTCCTCTCTCCATTCCCAGGCAAAACTTCACTGCTTTTTCAAGGCTCCACCCCTCACCCCAAGAAGCACAGGGTTTGGGGACTGTGGTCATAGAATATTTGGGGTCAGAAGGAAGCTTTAAAGTTTATCTCACCCAATGTCTCTGCAACAAGCAGGGACACCTTCAACTAGACCAGGTTACTCAGATCCCTCTCCAATCTGACCCTGAATGTTTCAGGGATGGGGCTTCTACTACCTCTCTGAGCAATTTTTCTTCCAGTGTTTTAGCACCTTCATTGTAAAAAAAACTCTTCCTTGTATCTAGTCTGCATCTATCCTCCTTTAGTTTAAAACCATTACCCTCTATCCAACTGAGGTAATCTTGTAATGACAATAATAATTAAAAAAAAGCTCCTGTAGTCCTAAAAGACCCTACTAAAATGTCTGTCCCCATCTTCTTTATAAACCCACTTTAAGTACTGAAAGGCTGCAATAAGGTCTGCCCAGAGCCTTCTCTTCTCCAAGCTAAAGAACCCAAACTCTCTCAGTGTGTCCTCATAGAAGAGGTGCCCTTGGATCATTTTTGTGGCCCTTCTCTGGACCTACTTCAACAGGTCCATCTACTGAGGACCCAGGAGCTGGATGCAGCACTCCAGGTGGGATCTCACCAGGGCAGAGTAAAGGGGTAAAACCACCTCCCTCATCGTGCTGGACACTCTGCTTTTGATGCTGACTATGATAAAGGTGTCTTTCTGGGCTGGAAGTGCACATTGGTGGCTCATATTCAGTGCAGGACCTTGCACTTCACGTGGCTGAACTTCAAGAGGTTCATGCAGACCCATTTCTCGCGCATACAAGTCCCTCTGAATGGAATCCACACCTCACGTGTGCATCTGAAAATTCACTGGGATTCCACTGGGTCATTGATGAAGCTCTGCTCCTTCCTCATCATCACACCTTTCTTCTGGTCTAGTATGGGCTCTCCTCTGCCAGCAATTCCCTTGGGAACATCCATCTGCTCCTGTGTGGGTCTTCTACGGGCTGCAAGTAATACCTCATGGAGCACTTTCTCCTTCTTATTCCCTGATCTTGATGCTCCCTTTGTTCTTTCTCACTCTTTTATTTTCCCCTTCCTCCTCTGCCTGTATGGCATTTTTTGCCCTTTCTGAAATATATCTTAGTAAGAGGCACCACCAGCCCAGCTCACGGGCTGACCTTTGGCAGTGTTCCCCTGAACATCTGTAAATTTGATAATATGAAATAATGCAAAATAAAATAAACAACCAAAAGGTATTCTATAAGATTTCAAGAAAGTAAGAATATTTTCCTAAAAAAAAAAGGTGCCATACTTAGTGGTTTTCAAAGGTCAAGCAAATTAGTTTTGCTACTGTATATAATCAGAATGTGACAAATATACAGTGTTGACTGCCAATTGGGCTTTAAAATAAATGAAAATAAATTAGAACCACATTTTTCATTTCAGGAACACAACCTGCCAGAGGACTACATCTGTTCCATTGGCCCAGACCTGATAAGTGAAACACATGGACCCTGGGAAACACACCATTTTCAAGCCCACACAAAATAGGATGGCTAAGGACCCAGCAATACAACGAGAAAGAAACAGCAGCAGCAGCAACCAACACTTAGGAAAAAATTAAAATAAAAAAAATAGCTATAAAGCATACAAAAGCCAAAATACTGAACACTGTCTTCATTGTTAGAAACTGCAAAGAAACAATTAACTCTCAGAATGACTTTTTCAAACCATTTTTAAATAAGTTCTCCTTTGAAAAAATGGTCCTATGCACCACCCAGTCCTTCTCCCCACAGGAAGACTGTGCTCAGCAAAAGCTGCAATAGCTGCAGAGAGACAGCCTATAGACAGAAAACACCTCGGCCAGGGGTGAGGCTCCCAAAAGGGTGTTCACCCCAGAAACCCCACAGCTCTCCTAACAGAAAGGCCACAGCTGTTCCAAACAAGGACAAGCCCACACTGCATCCCAACAAAGTAGCATCTTAAGAATATTCGAAGCAGCATCTTTTCAAACTCACTCCATCTTTGCTTGCTTAAATCCCCATCCATGCTCAAAGGTCCCAAGCTATGTAGCTGAGCACTGCAGAGGTGGTCCAAAGCTCACCCAACATGAACTAACGAGAGAGCCACCATTAAGGGAAGGGCTATCTAAGGAAGGAGCACAGCACCAGTGAATTTGTACTTTGTATGCTCTTGAACTGTCAGATATCATGAGTGAAATAACAAATGATATATGGAGGATACTGCATTTAAATGCGACTTCCCCTGCCTGCTCCTTGTCTTCCTTTCCTCAGCACACAGAATAATTCATCAGAGTGCAACCCTGGGAGGTTTTGATGCCAACACTTCAGTTTACAGCAAAACCTCAGCAGTTTTGGCAAGCACTTACACATGTGGACAAGCAGACCATGTCAGGAAGAGTTTAAGTCCCTGACTCAGCAAAGCATGGTGGAGAATGCTTAGCACCTCCCTGCAGAGAAGCTGAGCAATCAGGCTCAGGGTTTAGTGTAGAACTTGACACTAAAGTTTTTAAAGCATCTGTGCTTTAAAAACCCTGCCTGGCTTGGGCAACTCAGTCCATCTCCCTTGTGCCTTAACTCCCCAGCTGTAAGAGGTGACACTGATCTCTTCTCCTGTAGGAGGCTGATGGGGCAGCACACTGGAGGCTGCACAGTACTTACACAATAGCTAAAGGGACCATGTTAGTGCCAAAGAGAGACAGATTCACCAAACCCTTGGAGGAGGGAAAGAAAGGACCTAAAAAGGTTAAAGAGCACAGTCTGACTAGAAGCCAAAGGGAACCACATTCTTAAATCATTCAAGCACTTCTAAAAACCGTTCCTTGATTCAAAGGTTAAAGCACCACTTGTCTCACACCTTAGAGAATAAAGACTACCAAAGAGGACCTGATACAATCTAGCACTCCCTAAACATTGCTGAACGCATACTTTTTGTGCAAGGATGACAACAATTTGGTGAAATAGCAAATGCCATCAGTGCAAAAGGATGATGAGGTCACAACAGAGAAATATTTTAAGAATCCTATCTATCCCTCTTTTCCTCAGCATAATGCTAAGAACATACTGTAAAATAGTAGAAATACTGAGCTCTCAGAAAGTCAGTCAATAAACATGACCAAAGATCAGAATTTCATCCTGTGAAATGAATAAAAACTATTACCCTGTTTACATTTGGCAGTTCAGGCATATAACTCTGTGATGTTCCATTAACCACCAGCTCTGAGTAGGCATTAGCATCTTAAATAATCCTTGGCATTGCACATACTACTATTAATTTTCTTACTATGGTGCAAGCTTTCAAAAGAAATAAAACAAATGAAAAATAAACAAAAAAACCCAACACCATAAGGTTGATTTTCTGGGCAGCGATATTTTGGTCAAAGACAACAGCACAAAAATGTCTCTACACAGTATATTCTAGCCACGGTATCAGAAAAAGAATCCAAAATATCTCACCTGTATTTATCAAGGAAAAGGAATTGGGTAACAAACTGCAAACTGCCTTTGAATCACCTAATCAGTGTGAGCTGTGGCAGATTCTGAAGTAACACTGAAATCTCCACTCTTAGAGTGGGTTCTAGGTGCACTGGTATTCACAGGAGACACAAGGTCTCTACAGCCTTTTGCTTTGTGGGTGTTTGGGGTTTTTTCCTTCTACTGAAATTATCTGCAAAATAGAGTCTATTTAGCTCAATCCAGAGGGTCTCGCCAACAGTAAGTTCAAGAGCTCTGGTGGCAGCCATGTGGACAGTCATGAACACTCTCAGCTCCTCAGAGCTGTTGCTAACCCTGAAACCCCAAGCTTTCTGTTTAAATGTGGGCATGGAGGAGAACAGCACTTATACAGCCTTCAAGAGAAAGAAGAGCCAGGACATACCTAAGCTAGATTATATTATGAAGACTGGACATACCAAGAGTGGCTCTTGCCTGCAGCATCTCAAGTTGCAGATGGAGGTAGGGATGATATAAACATGGCACTAATATTTTCCTTCCACAGTTTTGTGTGACCTTTGGTAGATCTCAGAGGACATCTCTCCCATCTGTGCTAAGTTCCAACGTACCTCTTCTGTCTCCAAGACAGCCAGGCAGGGACAAAAGCAGAAGTCAAAACATCTGTCAGACTGTACTGCCCATAGAAAAGAGTGGCTTTTTGCTTGAGAGACCACAGCACCACAAAAGCATTGGCAGGAGGCCTAGATCTGCCAGGCTCTGTAGGCTGGCCATGTGAGAGGGACAGATCTGACAAGGGCAAACATTTCCAGGACATGAGCTGCAAGCACACAAATGGGCTTAGGGACAAAAACCATTCACCCAGGAATTGCACTGAGCAACAGGGGGACAACTCTGAAAGGGAAAGATGAAGCTGCGGCAAGATGAAAGGGAGCAGGAGGGCTGGAGCAAAGCACAACAAGACTGGCAGCATATCTGGGGATTTAAAATTAGCCTTATGCTGATCTAACCAGCCTTGACGGCATTTCAGCACTCACACAAAGACCATGACACTCTTGGCCAAGGACAACCCCTGATGAGGGCATGTAAATCAGACAGCAGTATTGCCCCCCCTTCTCCTCCTGCCTGTCACCCCACAGCCATCAGTCCCCTTGCAGGGCCCAGCACACATCAGCTATTGCTGGTGGGCATTCCCAAAAGCAAGAGTGACCAGGCATGAGGCTGGGGAGCAGGAGAGGGCTGGCCGAGTGTCCACCTCATTCTCCTTTCTCCAGGGCACACTCTCACTCCTGAACAACAGGAAAACCCTCTACATGCTCTTTCCCTTCCTCTGCCAGCCAAGATCACAAATCAACCTTGTCTAAGCAGCACAAGCAGCCACCTTGGCTGCAGTGCATCCACCCGAATCCATGTCAGCTCTTGCACCGCTGTGAAACAATAAAAAGAATAAAAATATAGTTCTGCATCTGCAAGGAATAAAATATTGAGACAGCGATTTTCAGGCAGCAATGCATCCTCTTCCCTCCCCTCTTCTCTCTTCTAGCCCTATTCCTGTTGTACTTTCATATGCCTATCACTGCAAACAAAAGATATATGCCAAGCTAATGAAAAGTCTGAGCTGTGGCATGTGGGTGTATAAATGAGCCAGCACGGCCCCTGTGTGCATGGAGTAATGGCAGAAAACACATTTCCCAACCTGTCAAGAGTCATTTGTTTTAGAATGAATAAAAGATAACTGACTTATTTTCCCCTTGAAGCAAGAAAGAAATAAAAAAATAAATAAAGATAGAGAGAAAGGAAAATATATTAATAACTAAAAGGTAAGAAGACATTTCTGACAGGTGCCCTCCCTTCTTATCATTATTAGTGTGATGGCTGTGCTGGGAGACCCCAGTTGCTTGTACAACCTGGTGCCATACAACAGAGGGCTCGATGCAGTCCCCTCCTGGCAGTAAGACAGGAATAAACAAGAGAGAAAAGAAACATTCAGGGAAATAGAGAGATCTGCCCGAGGTGGCACAACAGATCTGCAGCAGAGTCAGAAATCCTAGCCACAGGAAATCCAGATTTCCTACATATACCTCAATGCTGCAGCTAACAGATGCTCTGCTTTCCTGCAGTATCGCCACAGCTGCCTAATCTCCTCATCACAAAGGCCGCCTGAGCTCCTGATAACACTGCAGAAGCTGAGAACACAAATATCCAAGCTGTGGTGAAGGACAGGGATGCACTCTATACCATTACCAGGTCCAGGTATGTTCAATTCACCTGTAAAACCAAATGACTTGGCACGCCCAACTAGCACTTACAAGAGTCATGTACTCTTCCTCAGTGCTCACTGGCCATCAAGCATTTTGAGGGGAGTCAGTTCCACAGAACCACAGAATCATTTAGGTTAGAAAACACCTTTAAGATCATCGAAGTCCAACCATAAACCTAATGCTGCCATGTCCATCACTAAATCGTATGCTTAAATACCACATCTGTACATTTTTAAATATCTCCAGGAATACTCAACCACCTCCTGGGCAGCCTGTTCCAATGCCTGATTACCCCTTCAGTAAATAAATTTTTCCTAATATGCAATCTAAATCTCCCCTGGCATAACTCAAGGCTGTTTACTCTTCTATCACTTGTTCCCTGGGAGAAGACACCAAAACCCACGTTGCTACAACCTCCTTTCAGGTAGTTGAGGGGAGTGATAAGGTCCTTCCTGAGCCATCTTCTCCGAGCTAAACAATCCCAGCTCACTCAGCCACTCCTTGTAAGACTTTTGCTCCTTCACCAGCTCCACTGCCCTTCTTTAGACACTGCTCCAGCACCTCAGTATCTTTCTTGTAGTGAGGGACCCAGAACTAGAAACAGGACTCAAGGGGCAGCCTCACCAGGCCCAAGCACAAGGGGATGACCCCTTCCCTAGTCCTGCTGGCCACACTATTTCTGAACCAAGCCAGGATGCCACTGGCCTTCTTCACCACCTGGACATGCTGCTGGCTCATGTTCAGCAGCTGTCCACCAGCACCCCCACGTCCTTTGCACTGAGCAGATTTCCAGCTCCTCTGCTCCCAGCCTGTAGCACTCCATGGGGTTGTTGTGGCCCAAGGGCAGGACTAGGCACTAAGCCAGGTTTAACCCCATACCTTCAATCTAGCCTGTCCAGATCTCTCTGCAAAGCCTTCCTACCCTCCAGCAAATCAACACTCCCACCCAGCTTGATGGCACCTGCAAACCTATTGAAGGGACACTTGATCCCTTCATCCAGATCACTGATAAAGATACTAAACAGGACTGACCCCAGTACTGAGCCTCAGGGAACACCACTAGTGGCCAGCCACCAGCTGGATTTAACTCCATTCACTGTCACTTTCTGGGCCTTGTCATTCAGCCAGTGAACATTCTCCCAATCCATAACTGTTCTTCAGAAGCAGTGAGTATTCTGATCCCATTGGAAAGCACTGCAATATTTCAGTGCATCCTCTGCCATTTCAAGGCTCAAAAGATCCTATCATCACTCCTACATCCAATGTTCCTGTTCTGCACTCTCTGCATGTGGTCAGAGCACACATGTCAGGGCTAAGGAATGAGCTGTCACCACACCAGCTACACTTTGGCTCAGACAGAAACACTTCCTGACTTCCCGCTCCAAGGGCTCAGGTCAGCATCTGCTCCACCACAAAGCAGTGGCACTCAGGGTGATGAAGGTTCCATACACGCTGATGAAATCAAATCAAAGATACAAATGAACGCTTACATTGTGGTTCCCTGTTCTTCTTTAGACAGTAGTTTGAATGTAGATAGTTGCAAGCCTCTAGCTAATACACAGATATTCCTAAATGCACAAATAACACAAAGCAATGCAGACTTGTTCATTTTCATCCAGAGTTCCCAGGTTCATTCCCCAGGGATACTGCTACTTAGAGTTGTGCCCTTTTTAAGGAAGAAGCAGAATTAAAAACATCACATCTGACCATATTTAATGAAGATCTGCTAGTTAGCAGGGCTGTGCAAAGAAGTAGTCAAGTGGAAGGTAATTTCTGTTCTGAATTAATTTCATGAGGGCAAAGGATTCTTTTTCAGTGCCTTAGGCTGGAGTTCTTGTGGGCTCTCTAATCACAGTAGATCACAGTAATTATCACACCCAAGCTTAAAGCAAGCGAGAGCTTGGGTAGACCTAGTACAACATCATAAAATTGATAGTCCTGATCTGGAGAAGTGCCTGCGCCCCACATCCTGGGTTACTCAGGCAGTGCTACACTCGCAGCATTTATTAAAATCACCTACAGTTACATCCCAATATACCAGGCATGGTCAAGGGATTCACTCTCAGTATTGCTCCATGGATAAACACCAATCTGTGTACTGTACCTCCAGTACCCCAGTACTGTACCCTAGATCTGTATCTTTAACCCCAATTACCAGTAGATCCTCCTGATCCCTTTTAAGTCATCACTGATGATGGCAGTTGTTTTCTGAGATGCAGCCAAAACCACAGAATTAACCAGGATAGTAAACTGTATGTCCACCACATGTGAAGAGCCAAGAAAATAAATCCTGTTGCAGGAAATCTCTTTGGATTTTTTCTCAACGCTACAAATGAATGCTGGGGAGACACCCAGCAGCTTTCTGTTGCCTGCTGGGTTTCCAACAGTTTGCAAGGGACTGGTTTATAAAAGCCTCCATGCCTAACTTAAATGAGGAAAACACCATAAGCATCTTGGGAGTGAGCAGAAATACTTACTGACTCAGCTAAAAGCTTTTACCTTTGGATACCTCAAGTGTTTCAATACTTTTATCAGCCTATGCCAACAAAGTCAAGTAGTACCACTTTCTTAATCTTACTCCTGGCAACCCGAGGCATTGAGAGGCCATTTAAATTATTCAGGGCTACACTGGAAAACCTGAAACAATGTAAAAAATACTAGACTGGTGTTCTTGCCTCACCAGCATCCTAACTGTTCTCCTAAGGCTGTTCCATAATAGAATCACCAAGGTTGGAAAAGGCCTCAAAGATCACTGAGTCCAAATGTTAGCCTTACCATCACCTCTAAACTATATTCCCAAGCGCCACATCCACACCTTTTTCCAACACTTCTATTGAGAACACATTTTTGAACACTGTCTCTTAAGTAATTTCCAAAAAGGAACTCCCTAGTGGTAAAGCTCTACTGTGAGTAAGAATGAGGATTTATTTAAAGTGCAGCAGAAGCACAGGACTTCCATCCAAGTGATAAATTTCTAATGGCAGGTTGACACTGTGCATTCTCCAATAGGAAGCCCTCAAAGGAGGTTTCTTCAGGGTTCCCATCGCTGCCCAAGAGCCTAACCCTGATTCACCAGCAGGAACAAACAACAAAGGTTCCTGTTCCCCCTCCACCCACACACACACTCACCCAGCCTCTCTCTCTCTCTCACACGGATACCTTCACTTACTATTCTTTTACATAATAATGGGAAAAAATAGCCAGTTTCCCAACAATCTTCACAGAGGATAGGGTTATGGAACCTTTCCCAGGTCATGGCAAAACACAATCTGAAACCAGATAATACCTGGTTTTCCCTGTGTAACACTGAATACTGTGATTCTATCTTTGGTTTACATCTGCTACACATTAGGGGAAAAGGGAAAGAATGAGGAATAAGATGGTTTTTATTTATATCAGCTGACAAGGATTCATTTCCGGAACACTTCCAGGGTAAAATTTTGGTTATAAGAATGAAAAACAAAACCAAAAGTACATAGTTATCACCCATACCTTACTCTTTCCCCTCCTTTTTCAATCTGCTGATTGCAGACTAAGGGAAATTACCATTTTTACTTTATTAGAGCAGTATCTGGAGGACTCAGACAAGATCACAGCACTACCCCACAGCACACAGGAAGGGCACAACATTAGTACATCACTGCCAGAGGAGGCAAGAGGAATGCGAGGTTCTTGGTTCCTGAGTAGCCCTCCGACCTTCAGGGCTATGCTGTCTCACCAAAACCCTTCATTCTTCTACTACATAATTCATGTACCTGCTTAAAGATGAAGGTTATTTCTGCTAGGTGGGGGCAGGGAAAGTCCAGGCTATCATGCACACACTTTCCCACTATTTTCTGCTGAGACCAAACTTGTCCTCTTCTGCCACCATTCTCCAATATTTCTTGTGTGCCCTTCTCACTTTCTCCCCAGTCATTTCTTTATCCTCTGTCTCCTCTGCTCAGCTTTGATCCTGTGCTGCTCTATGCACTCCAAATGACCTCAGAAAGCTTGCCAATACTCTACCCTCTGGAGGTTGTTTCTTCTGTGTAATACTCTTCTTTCCAAGGGTCTGATTTGCAGAACAGCTGAACTACCACCACTTCAGCAGGTTTCCAGGGGAGCTGGTGGGTGCTCAATGTTTCAGGAAAAAAAGCATTTCATTTGTTCAACTACATAAGCAAAGGCAGAGCCCAGCTTAATAACTTCAGTGTGGTTAATTTCTGTCTGCATGCTTGACTGGGAACCAGAGCTCCCATTCAGTTCCTACCTTTGTCATTGTCTTACTGATTCTGAGCAAGCACCTGAACTTTTCTTCCTCAGTTTGGTCTGTAAAACCAAGGTGACTGCACTTCTGTCACAGAACTGCCGCAGATTTAACTCATCTGAGCTCACAGTGCTCTTTAACTTCTTCAGATCAAGAGTTCTAGAAATTACACAGTGCTACAGTTACAGGAGACGTGCTTTTGCATGACCACGAGATGAAGAGCAATCAATCATCGAGGGAAATGGTGCTCTCCTGACACTCCTGTTCCTTAACATTTTCCACTCGGAATATAGTTGTGTCCACATTTCATTTCAAGCCTCTGCTTTCCCTTTCTTGCTGTTGGAAGCAAGCATTTAGTACAGCCTTTCTGATTACAGCAAAGAAAGTCCTCACTTCACAGTGACCTACTATGCCAAGACAGACTTTACCAGCAATCCAATCATCCAAGGAAATACTGGAAAGCACTGTTTGTGACACTGCTATCGGGGAAATAAGCAACAGTCCCAGCGGCCACAGGGAAGAAAGCCACATAAACAAATCAAATTACGGTTTCCACTGTACACATTAAAAAAACAGAATATTCCTGAAAATCCTTATGCCTGAGCCAAATTTTACGCCCGCAGGAAGATTCCGCAATGCAGTGAGACTACCTAGAAATTTAAAGTTACTGTTATATATAATTACCTGCATTTCAGCTTTGGTATTGTGATTTCAACAAGGCTGCTTCTCTCACATACACACACACAAACCCAGAGACAAACCAGGCTTGCACACTGGTCTCCATACCTTGCCCTCTACAAACTCAAGAGCAGCTTCCATTAACATGTAGTAAAGACCACATCCATGCCCCAAATGTATTCCCTTGGGAAAGAGTACTCGAAGGAAGAACAGCTAAAAAACCCCACCTGAGTCACATGACAGATGTTTGTCAGCATTGTGGTTGTTGGATTTAAACAAAAAACATGCTGCAGGCTTCTTCTTAGCTGCCTGATTTTGGCAAACTTTACCTGAGCTAGTTTCTGTGCCTTTCTCCTTTCCTGCTGGTTGTAACTGCAGATGATGATGAGCTGAACCCTCTTTTTGATGCAGATAAGGCTTCATTTCTGTGTCAGTTAAGGTCACTTGCATCTGCTCAGTCTTGTATCTCAAGGGCTTCAATTAATCATTGCCAGCTCAGCCAGAGACCAAGATCATCCATTTGCAATGGCTCTGAGTCTGGTTCAGAATCTCAATGCAGGCAAATGCTTGCCAAGCTTTCCCCTGGTGCACATGCAGAAAGAACTAGAGAGGCATCCAGGCTCAGGCACATTTGTGGTCACTGCCCATGCACCTCCAGTAAGGCCAGTGGTTTTCCTCCCAGTCTTCACCGTGAAGAAAACTCCTTTCTGCTATGTATTAAACTCTACTATACAGGAAGAAGGCTGGATATTGCAGGGCTGATTATACTGATTTACAACAGCAAAATGCTCTGTCATGCAATATGCTGAGAGCACATGATGGATCCTGTGCTGCAAGATTTGCTAGATTTTATGGCTACATAGACACTGACTATAGGGTCTTCTGCAGGCTGAATCAGAAACAGTGAGCTTCAACATGGAAATTCCAGTGCCTAAAACACACACATTTGGCCATGCATATCCCTCTCTTTGATTTTTTTTAGAGGTGGCACAGATCCATTTCTCTCTTTGGGGTAAATTCTTAAGGACTCAATCAGCCAAGATAGAAAACACTACTCAAAGTCATCAGATTAAAACCTGTGTTCAGTTTCAGCAGATTATCACCACTTCCTTGAACCAAGTCACTCTACTGAACTCCCAGTGCCCAAGATTTCAAAACCTCCTCAGCTGTTGTTACACATTCTTCAGACACACAAAGCAGCAGGAGGCAATTCCACAAATATCAACTCTCACTGTTGAAGAATTAGTATTAACTTTTTTGATTAGCATGGTTAGAAGGGACAGGAAGGGGAAAAAGGGAGAAGAAGAAAAAGTGTGGAGAAAATAAGAGCTGGCGAGCCTGACATTTCTTTCCTTGGTTGCCTTTTTAGCATGAGAATGAGCTTTGTGAGCAACACAAGCAAATTATATTGCTAGATAAACTGTGCTAGATAAACTGGGGCCTCCTGGAAATTAGTTGCCAAATCCTGACCTGAATTCCTAAGCTATCAGAACGGTGCATTACTTTGGATCTTTTTTTCCAATACACAGGCTCCTAAGCATTTGTGTACATTGAAAATATAAGTGAGCACAAAGTAATGTTATCCAGGAAGAAATCTAGGGAAGCATGACATTTTGAGTTCCTGCTAAAGACTGTCATCATAGCACATTCGCCCAAGGAACATGCAAGAAAATTGTCTCTATGGACCAGCTTAATAAACACCAATGCAGTACCATCCACTCATCAACTGCCCCACTTCCATGGAGAGAGAAACTGTGCTCAAGGAAGAGACAGGATGATAACTCAAACGAAAAAAAATATTAAAACCTAATGCCAGTAGTAAATAATCTACCCCTCTGTGAGGTACATGAGGTACAGTAATCTCTTTGACAAGCAAAGCCATAATCTGACACATCTGCAGTGACTTTCTGAAAGCAAAAAGAGAAAAGATTTGAAGAATGCTTCGTCCTATGTCATCATGAAAGGCTATTGTCGAAAGTCACTTGATAAAAATTAGTTGGTGCTGCCTGAGTTCTCAGCTGGACAGCAAACCTGGAGTGAGACCCAGAACTTCACAATCCCCTGGCAGTGTTGGCTCACATCCTTGCCATGCCCTGTTGCTGTGCAACACAACCTGCTTCACCTGATGATTATTTTTGCCCTCAAGAAGTTGTCTTAACAAGGAAAAAGCAAAAAGACCACTACAAAAGTTGTCAAGGAAGGGTCCTGACTAATCTACATCCTTGACACTGATGCACTACCAACACACTGGTCACTAAATCAGGCTTTAGTTTAGGTGTTTAGTTCACTGCTTTTTGAAATTGCTGGCTTAAAACCATTCCACCTCTTCTCCCACCCCCTACAGGTATGTCTGCCCTCAGTCAGGCCCACGTCTCTCAGTGGGTGCCAGGGCAGTTCTTCACAAAGCAAGGTACTGAACAGGACCAGGAAACTGGGGCAGCTTTACCTTTCCATTACCTCCCCTTCCCAAAATGTGTTTTCTGTTGTTATTTCTCTGAAAAGGAAAGCCAGATTGGTGCCCTGAGAAGGGTGGCAGCACGTGCAATTGCACAGGAAAATGGATGGAGATGCTGCTGTGCCTTACAAGTGCAAGGTAGCCCAGTAGCAGCTAAAAGAGGTATTGCTGTCAAACTGTATCACAGAACCACAGCCGCAATGAAATAGTGTTTTACACTTATTTTGCAAAGAGTTTGATGACTAAACAAGTGGCAAGACCAGGTACAAAGACTACTTGTCCTCCTTTGTCATGATGACTGATGATAATGTTAAAGTTAATGGTACTTTATGCACCCATCAAAATGTTATCCCCTCCAGGGGGGTACAGTGTGGCAAAGATAAATGAGGAAATGATGTCTAGCACTGTATATTTGCTTCTCAAGTCTCCTGATTTATACTGTGCAGGAGGGATGCCCGCACTGAGCTGATGTGTGGCAGAGTCATGCATCTGCTCAGTTATTTCAGACAGTTCAAAGACAGCTGCCTGCTTCATCAAAAGCACCCGTGTGTGCACTAATAGTGTGAAAGACCACGAATATATAAAACAAAAATGCATGAAAAATATCTGTTAAGGGTACCACGTCCATTTTTGTAACAGATTATTATGTGCACACAAGAGTCTGGGGAAAACATGATTATTAGGATTTAAAATTACCGATCATTCACCAGTGATTAGCAATTAGAAACTTTAGACTTTTTAGAGAACCACAAAAGGAGCCACTCATGTTAAATTCCTATCTTTCCCCTGTAATATTAGCATTAAATGATATTTAAATGGGAGAGAGGGATTAAGCATACATGCTTGGAAAGCACTGATTAGCTGGCTCTTCCCAACACTAACCATCTTCACCTTCGTATCCTGGAAAATTTGAGAAGCTACATGAGCTCGGGTAGTCAGTCTATTAATTATCTCCAAGACTACTCTCACTATAAAGAGAGGCACACTTGCAACACTGATCTTTACACTGACAGTATCTCCCACACCAACGAGTTATGGTAGTGTAACTGGTGTCACCTGCAAAACCAGCTACTAGACCACATATGTAGGTGTACAACAACTCCAGTCAAAGCTGCCAGAGAAACGCAACAAATCCTTACGTACAGTAAGTCCTGCATCTTATATAAGTGCAATATAACTTTTTTTTTAACTATAATAAGCATGTGAAGGAACAACATAAAAAAAGAGAATGAAAGACCTATAAAAGGTGCCTAAAGACAGTGAAAATTGCAGTCTCCTGAACTATTCAAATACACCCAGTTCTCATTGCTCAGCAGTCAGGAAGGCCCATTTATCTTGCATTAGGTTTTTATAGTGTGCTTTTGCCTTGAGCAGGACTTTTGAGCTGTGACTATCTGAATGGGGATGATTTAAATTTAAAGAAGAGAGTGATTGTAAATGTGTCATTTAAGCACTTTACAAACATTATTGCAAAAGGTAATGCAATTCAGAAACTGCCTCTTTTCAATTAGTACAGAAGGTAGAAGCCAGGAGAGTCCACTCCACTGAATTAAAGCTCTGGTACAGCAAGTAGGAGAGCATCTTTTCCATAAAGCACAGAATGTAAACCATGAGCCCTGCCTTGCCTATCTACAAGTTCACCCAGTGCTGTCCTTACTGGAGTTGTTCGGGGTCACATCAAACAAGTGAAGTGTCATGTGTGCTCTAGCGTGTGCGAAATCAGATTTCACAAAATAAAACGTATGAATAAGATTTGTGTTGATTTTGGGTGCCCAAGAGACTTTTTAGGTACTTCAGCCATTTGCTATGCCCCAAAACTGAGATTATCAGCTCTTTTTGGGTACCTCAGAGTAAGCCTTTCAGAACTCCAAGCTCACATTCATATTTTCCATATGCAGTACATACAGGGCATTTGTTGGAAAGAAACAAGGCTGATCCCTAATTAGCAATTATCACATTAACAGTGGCAATAACCAAAATCACTCTCCAAGAAGTAAGTGTTCGATTTAAGAGGATATATCCTGAATCTGGACACAGAAGGAGCAGAAGAACATGTCCTCGCTAATTTTGTTATCCAGAGCCACATGTTAAGTCTGTCATACAAGTCCTAAACCTTCAAAATGGTTGGAAATCCAGAATTAAAACCAGTACGTGCTCTCCTTAACTTCAGTTGTACTGATGACAATAAAACTATGCATCAACACTAGAAACCATGCCTGCTAAATGTCCCATTTCATGCCAGAGGGGCAGCACATATTTTCTCTCTCTAATCCAAGGAGACAGCAGGTTAATAAACTCTACTCAATATAAAGACAAGAATATCAGAACGCATCACAGGAAATACATGGAGTACAGGAATACATGGGGAGGATCCAGATGTGTTGGTCTCATAGGCGTGACAACGCTCTGGTTGCTGCAGTAGACCATGCTGAGAACTTGTCAGAACTAAAAGGTACTGGCCACAATGCCAAACTTGCTGTCCCAATGCCAGTCCCTGTCTTTTGTTTGCGATTTATTAAAGGTGTTTCAGTGTTACCCATTCCCAGTGAGAGGCAAGGGGAATTAATGCATCAGTCCTGCTGCTGAACCACAGCAGCAGAGCATTAGCATTTGGAGGATTGTGAAGGTTCAACATGCCTTAACCTGTTTAATGCCTCTGGTAAAGACACTTCAAGAACGAGTACCTGTGATGGGCAGGTCTCAAGGAACTGCAGCGTCAATTCAGAGGGAATTTGGTGTGACTGTTACTTGAAAACAGCTACTGAAGGCAACTCAAAATATGTGAAGACATCAACTGAAATGTTTCCTAACCTTTGAGATCGTTCCATTTTAACAACAGCATCCCCTTTTCCTTTCAAGGAAGGTGGTTGTTCTATTTCCTCTTCCCCCTCTCCCAAAGAAAACACCAGATCATTACCAACTGCTACTACAGCTAGTATCATTGAAGCTTAAATCCTTTATCTCTGTTCAGCATAGAAAAAATAAAGTCTAGATTTTGAGTATTTCTCTACCTTACAGTTTTCCCTACCTTCTCTCCCATCTCAGGTTAGTTATGTGGGCATAACTCCAGATGAGCCAATACAGTTCTTCACCCCAAAATCTTCCACAATGACAACACATGACAGAGTGCACACACCAGCCCCAAAGGATACCAACCTGCCCACAGCTCTTTATCCAACAAGTCTCTCCAGCTCATTTGTATTTTGTGTCCATGAGCTGGCATGTTTCCCACCTGACACTGGACTTAACTTTCTTATAGTAAGTTGAGAAAAGAATTTTCCACCTCGTCTGCTTTCTGGTCTGTGTTTAAATGTTCAGGTATGCTGTATCAGTGATGAGATTCTGTGCCACAATAATGACAAAACTAGCATGAACCAGGAAAATACAGTGGCTTACACCAATGGCCAAGCAACAAACAAAAGTAGGATTGACTAAAAAGTCTGAGAGAGAAGGAGGTGACTCATCTTCTACTCATATGTGCTTATATTGATTGTGAAAGTATACTGTCCTACAACCACAACTCCCTACATACACACACTTTTAAGCCTCACCTGTATGTTTAAAATGCTGCTCATCAGTTTCTTCCCAGGAAAGACTCGTCTGCTGGGCAGATACATACAGGTTACACCATCATCACTCACTGCCAGAGACCCTACGTATAATGTCACACTTTATTTTTTCATATCGATTAAAGCAAATAAATATATAAATCACAGTTCCCATTCTGTTTTCTGTGATGGACCATAAATTCCCCTGTCATCAATTGATTTATTTGTCATCAGCAACCTTGCTCTGACTTACATTTCCCAGCTAGAATACAGCAGTAACAAATCTATGCTATACAGGCAATTCACTTGTTTAGACGAGAAACAATTTGCCACCACCTCTACCATAAACCTCATACACCTTTTAACTTAAAAAGACTAGAAGACCTCAGCAATCAAGGGAGAACCACCACTCCCTTTAACCACCACTTTAACCACTGATTAAAGACAGATCCTAAGTAGGCAGATGAGAAGAAAGCCTTACAGTTTCATTAAAACCAGCAATGTATTATTGAAACAGTGTTCATTAGAACTGAATAAGTTTAATAACCTGGTATACAGCAAGCAGAACGAATTTGGAGTAGGGTGAGTGCTGGTACACACTTTTAATCAAAAGGCAAGGCTTCACCACACCTAGGCTAAGGTGGCTTGCAATAAAGAGATGCAAAATGGAAGGACCATATTAAAGTGAGATGGGGAAAAGAACACGTGAATTAACAGAGACCAAAGCAACCATGAGAAGTAATTTGTGGTGTTAAGGAACAGGGTGGAGGAAAGAACAGTTGAAAATCACAATAAGCAGCAGAGTGTGAAGGCTTGCAAGGAGATACTCGTCCTGCAGAGACAGAGAAATGGTAAGTGAACACTATTCATAAGAGTTTGGGAGACGTTTTGCTTCTACAGTTTTTATGACATAACAACTTATTTGCAGATGACAAAAGCAACAAAACCAGTAACTCCTCTACTCTTCAACATTTGTGCTGAAATATTAAAATACACTTCAGTGCTACCTCTACTTCACCTCATTCTTCTCTTCCTTCCTTCTTAAGCACCTTGAACAAACAACAAATGGCTCGAAAGTGATGAGCTGGGAACAGTATTTAACTGAAGAGTCATTAAATATTGGTACAGCAAACAATGGTCCCTGAAACAAGGAGCCACAATTATTTTTCCCCTTTGAATAAGTCACAGAAGATAAAGATGAAAGGCCTACTACATTTTCAGGAAATTTATTACTACTTACTTAGTGCACAATTCCAGGCATTGAAAATGGCTAGAATCAGGAAGTTTTAAAGTCTGTGCTCTCAAAAGCAGAGACACTTAAAACTGCATTTTGCACATTTAGGACTAAAATAAAAGTGCACTCCATGGACTATTGATTTATTCCAGCCAGCCGCAACTTTAGAGAACACATCTCATTACAAAATGTCCGTGGATGTTCTCCTAGTTCGTGGTTCATTTATAGATGATTATAGCACTATTATTTCATACACCAGTGCTTTGTAATAAACAAAAGTGTTGCCCTGGAGGGGCTTCAGTTTAACTGGCATTTTCTTCCAGGCACATTCTGTTTGAAGACGGTGAGAAACTGCAGGGACTCCCTCAAGGACAACATTCTTACAAGGGAACCCTATGAATTTACCGAAAGCCCACACATCAGTTTGTCCATGTGAGGCCAAATGACAAGTTCTTCCTCCAGTATGTGGACTTGCAAGGCTAGTGTTCCATAATTTACCCATCTCTTTGAAAGCTAAAATCCACAGAGTGACTTCAGGAGCACAAATGGCCCAAAGTAAAACATCTTATTGGTCAGATGTAACATCATCAGCTCACATTTGACCTGAGCCCCCAGACTGACAAGGATTATGGTTAGCAAGTTCTTGAGATCATTTATTCAAAATAAATGTGAGACTTTTCACTAGCACCCACACAATGCAGGACTTTAGGGAGCACTAATGTTTTTTAGCCGGTAGGGATCGCCATTGAGAGCTACTGCACAGATGCAGGGTGCAATTCCTGTTCCAGCACACTGGGGTGCCACATATCATCTGTCCTTAACAGAGCAGGGAGCAAAGGCCCACAGACACACATTGGTATTACAAATTGTGGTGGGAATGGACCACGTGTCCCCAAGGAAAGAGCCACTCCAGTCAACATACTTTGTGATCTACAGCAAGACATCTCCCTGTAAAATTAGAGCAAAAGATTTGATCACCTTTTGTAAAGTGTTTTTAGAGTCTCAGACAACAGGAATTACCATAAATATGAAGGATTCTTTCTACACCTAACATATGCACTGTCCTATAACAGCACTTCACACCACTATAGGCCTAATGACTGCACTTGGACAAAAATTTTTGCACCACGTAGGGTTTTAAAACTATCTTGTTTTATTTCCAGTGAAATACCCATTCTCTATTTCATTTTAGTTGTGGTCTAAGTAGTATTTCTGAGATGGAACAGATTTGAAAGTTAAGTGGCTTCTACTCATACCACTGCGGCTGAGGGAGCTGGGGTTGTTCAGCCTGAAGAAAAGGAGGCTCAGGGGAGACTTATTGCTCTCTACAACTACCTGAAAGGAGGTTTTAGCAAGGTGGAGATTGGTCTCTTCTCCCAGGCAACTAAAAACAGTAGAGGAGGACATAGCCTTAGCTGTGTCAGGGGAGGCTCAGGCTGGACATCAGGAAGAATTTCTTCACAGAAAGGGTGGTCAAGCATTGGAATGGACTGCTCAGGGAGTGGTAGAGTCACCATCCTTAGAAGAGTTCAACCAACAACTGGACATGGCACTTAGCGCTGTGGTTTAGTTGATAAGGTGGTGATCAGTCAAATGTTGGACTCTGGACAAGATCTTGGAGGTCTTTTCCAGCCTTAATGATTCCATGATTCTAAGAACAAAATTCATGTAAAAAATAAGGCCAACAAAATTATAAATTTCACATGACCATTTGGAAATCACAGTTCAAAACAGAATATAGGACACACTCAAAGGTTTCTGTAAACCCCTGTATGGGAGCCACAGCAAATATCCCTGTATTTTATGGAACAACACAAACGGCAGCTTGCAATACAAATCTTAGCCAGCAAGGTCCTCCAACTCCTAATTTTATTTTATGATCCAACATCCATAGCCAGCTCCAGCAGAGAGAGTTCAGACCAAAGTGTATAAAGCTGTTACTAAAGAAATAACAAAAACTAGTTTCAAATTATGAAGTTGTACAGTCCTTGCACTTCAAGCTTCTTTAAGAGCTTTTCCAAATAACTCACATGGTCACTGGTTTGAAAGGCACGGTTGGTATTTTTAACCATTCATCTGTCTCAAAGGCCTCTCTCCCTAAATGCAGTTTATTAAGAGTGGACGCATACTGCTCTGAGGGAATGACTGTGCCTTTTATGTATACATTTAGTATAATCTCTAACAAGTAACAACCACTTGTATTTGAAGAGCAGGAAGAAGTTGAAAATTTCTTAGAAATGCCTTCTCCCTAGGTATCTAATTTTCTCATGAGTCCGCATCTCCACTCCCACTCTACTATGGTTGAATTCAAGTAGTTTAAACACAGCTTCCAGGGATGCCACATCGTGTGCTAAGTGTTACACTGAGCAGCCGGAAGCAAAGATGTAAAGAGGAGGAGAAGGAGGAGATGCCACTTGGCTAGAAAATGAGCCAGAATAAGATGCCAGCCAGAGAAACAAATTGACTTCTGCTGAACAGGGTTGGGTTTTTTTTTATTAAAAGATTAAAAAAGCAGATTGTCTGGCTGAAAAATGAACAGGTGGTGACTCTACTTAAATTCCGTTTTGAAGCACAGCCCAGGTTCAAGGAGAAATAGAAACGATTGCTGAACTGTAAAAACATAACATCATCACTGCCATCAGTTATACCCATCAGAATAACAGCTCACTGCGAGTGAGTGTATAGTCACCTTATAGTCACAGCAAGGCACAATGATACAAGGAAATATGTTGCAGCCGACAGATTTCTCTAAAGAAAATGGGAGACAATGACAAGTTATGACCTGATGCTAAATTTCACCAAGCTGATCTCTATGAATTCAAAGGGGCCTCAAAGAAAATGTCTTTCCAAAATTCTTTGTATGCAGTGAGGGCTTGTGCTTTCCTTCAAACAGCCCAGTGCTATGGATCTATGGTTACATTAGCAGTGGGGTATGTGTACGTCAAAGTAATAACCCAAAAGTACAGGCGTGAGATTTAAGTGTCCTGCCAAAATCCTCCATTTTGAAACTAAGATTCCATGCAAACTGGACTGGCTAGAGGAGATTTTTTTGTCTTATAACATCAGCCTGATCAGCTGTGAAATAAGATGCCCAACGCTTTAGTCAATGCCTGCGTTACTCAGGTTCTCAGGAGACAGATATACAGGTTGTCAAGGCTATGCATGACAGACCCGCAGGCACTGAGCCTTTCTAACCACCAAGGGTCACTGTTGATTCACTCAGATGAGGAAACAGGGGGGGAAAGTACTTTTGGTTACCATAACAAGAAACTGACTAGGTCTGAGAAGACCTTCTAATCCCTAAGATGCTTGTCATAGTTTTGATGGTGCTCTTTTAGGGTACTTTCCATGGTGATAGCAGTCCTGACTGCTGTGCAAAGCCACTAAGAGAGGATGCCCCTTGGTTGCAGCTGCCCTTCAATTACAAATTCCTCCTCAATTATTTACATCTCACTCCAGAACAAAGCGTCCTAGCAAGATCCTTAAATTACACAAGGCCACAAAAACTAGTTGCTGTAGCAACTTGGATAACTGACCTGTCATCCCCAAAGCATATATTAGCCATTAGCAAATCTCAGCCTGGAATCTCTGAACCTTCATCTCCCTTTGCATAGAAATGAGACCCTGCTGCCACAGATAAGAGCAATTCCCTATTTTTTTTTTCCTTTTCTTGGTTTCTGATTTTTTTCCTTCTTTTAGGATAGTTCTCAAAGTTCTCTGTCCCCTGGGCTAATATCAACTGATTTCACTACTCAACCTTATATTATTTCCCTTCTTGTTCAAAGAATTGCTATCATATCATCATCTTATTTTAAAAAGGAGGAAAAGGTGATTTTAAGCATCAATTTTCTCTATCTCAGGCTCTCTGTCTCCAAGTGGAAGAGAGAAAGAGCTTCAGTGTTAACAAGACAATGTGCTAATGCACACACCAGAGTGCTGTATTACCTGAGAAAGTGGCAGCACATCTTACATACATGTAGCATTTCAGCTTTTTTTTTCATTTTAAGAAGGAACAGTGTGCAGTCAGAAACCATCCAAATATGACTCATTTACACACTCCTGAAGAAACCAGCTGCTATACTGTGTGCTGCACAGGCCCTGCAAACATTCATCAGGCTTTGGGGTAACACCTACAGAGTCCAGCTGCAGTGAGCTTGCACCAGCCTGAGGAACCAGGTGGGATGTTCTGCAATAGCAGCTCCAGGCTGAGCCACACCTGGGTCTCGACACTGCAAAGGTGAGAGAAGCAGATGGGAACACTCCAAGCTGTGCCTGCACTGCCAAGGCACAGAAAGCAGCACACAAACCAGAGAAAGGAGACAAACACCACCCATGGAGAGTGCCAGGCAGGTGGATGAAGACACAAGCATTTTTAGAAGCTTGTACAAGGCACCAAGGATTGTGGAAAAGGCAAATGAAGATAGAAGAATAAAGGGCGGAGTAGGAAATTGCAACTGGCTGGGCAAAGGCAGGGAAACTAATAAGAAAATACTGAATTTGATGGTCAGGAGAGAAACTGTAGGTTTAAGGTACACAAAAGTTGCTAAATGATCAAGTGCACAGTGACTGAAGCAGAGTTCTAGGGAAGGGCCCTGACTCTGGCTGTACAGTCACACTACAAAAAGACAGGTATGCAACAAAAACAATCTAGAAAAAGAGTTAGAAGAGATTGCTCTTGGAAAAACAGGTGCATGCTTAAATCCTTCACTCCTGTGAATATCCACCTTCTGCCCAGAGTGGGTAATTCTAGAGTCTCAGTGATTCTCTGCTGTGAATGAACTCATGAGCAACCTACTGGAGCGGCATCTCAAAAAGAGCACTTGTATATAAAGATCAAAAAAGTCCATAAATCGTGTCCTATGCTTTTGTTCATGTAAAGTCACTCATGTGGTCCTCTGGTGGATGTGCAGGAAAAGTAGCTACTCAGGTGGAAGTAAAGGCAGGCAGCATCAGACTGAGGAAACCTGCTGCAGGAATTGGTGTTAGTGTGTGTGCAGCCACATGGGATTCTCAGTCAATCAGGAAGATTGGCTGGATGAATATTCAAAACCCAATACTCAGAGGACAGTGGGTAACAAAGCCTCTTTTGCTGTAAATTTTCAGAAGGAATAAAAATGCAGAAAACTATCTTTAACTCTTCAAATTAAATTACACATTAACTGATTACATTAAGTATTCCCTGCACGTTTTAGATATAACTTACATCACTTATTTGCATCTCTGTTGAATTAGAGGATCAGTCACAAAAATCCCATTTACCTGGCATCAGCATGACAGCACTTTCACTTGAGATCATCCCTTACACTGGGGACTCAGCACACAGCAAGTCCCTGCCCTCCACACATTCATGGGCTTGTTTAGTGCCATGCCCATTAACAGGACCACTCATGAGGGGAAACCAGACCCATAGGTACAGACCATATTGAAGCCCAGCTGAGAGAATAAAAAGGATGAGTCCTGGGGAGCCAGGGCCAAACAACTCCATGATCAAACAAACACAGAAGTATAGTCTTGAAGATCAATCTCATACAGTTTCACACCAGCAATGTAAGTATTGAACCTTCCCTCTCCAGAGAGAGACAACTGGCTACAGGTTCCTGTGCAGCAATGGAGTGAGGGTCAGCGCCCCTTCCATCCCTCTGAACCTTTGCTGCAGCAGGTCTGCACTGCACACACACCTGCAGAACTCCTGGTCTGGGATTGTGCAGTAACAAAACAGTGCTTGAAAAGGAGCTCTGAGTCTGACAATTCACATACAGACACCAAAACTTCCTTAAGGAAATGACGAAATAAACTGTGACCAAAAAAAGCACAAAGGCTTCATTAATTCATATCCAATCACTAGTGGCAGACTATTCTCACCATGCCAGGGAACTCCCTTCCGTCTAAGGGTACAAGTAACACAAAGTATTTCTGACCTGCTGACAGGGTTGTAGCTGACCTCAAGCACAGCGGACTAGAGTGAAAAAAGGAAAAATATTATTGTGGTTGTGACAAGAAAGACTTAAAAAGTGGTAGTCAGCAGCAAAGCAATACTCTCGAAACGCATACTACTAAGAGACTGTCACCATAAAGGTTTCAGCAGTAAATACTGTCTTTGCAGGAGCAGAAATACAGGATGTCCTGTGTTCCTTGTCCAAATAGAATTTAAACCACCCTTCCCTGACACACACCCCCCCCCAAAAGAAACCAAACAAACAAAAAACAAAAAAACACCAACAACCCAACCACCACAAACTTATCAACCAGTCAGGCTACATGCATATATGCACAAACACACATACACACATATATATAAACCTTTCATGAGTTGCGAATGTTTCCAGCCTTTGACACTCTGTCTTGTATTAACATTGCAGTTTCTCTCCGAGCTACCCCAAAGCTCTTAAAAGATGGTGTGACCCTCATATTAGTGCTCACATGAAATGTACAGAAGGGGAAGACGGTGAGGAAAAGATGGCAAAGAGCATAGCAAGTTCACAGTTGTTCAGGTAATAAAATAGAAAGCAATTGAGGCCATTTGACTCACCAAAAGGTCTCACTGAGCTTTAGCACAAGACAGAATTAATTTCTGCCTTCACAGCTGTACATGCACAACTCACCATCTTGATTGTGAATGGCTCACACACACATGAGGACAAAACTGAGTCCAAAGTGATACTGAATGACTGTGCCAGCCACTCAAAGGAAATGCCCAGCCACATCTTGATGAAAGCTGCATTTGAAAAACACATCAGCTGCCCAGCCCTAGCTGCCATCATCCATCCAGTCCCCTACTGGTCAGTAACTGGCTACAGCCTGATGTAAGTTGGTTCTTAAAACACATCTAAAATCAGAAGCTCAATGAAGATAGAGAGTGGGCAGCTTCTGCTACTGCACCAACGTTCATGAGCTGAAGCAAGGAAATGCAAACCAATTATTTTGTATAATAGAAGTCACCTTAAAAAAACTTTGTCACAGCATCCATCCATGTCTCTTGTTGTCAAAATAAACACTGACAGTCTGAATTCCCTTTAGATAGCTGCAGAGACATCAGCCTGGTTTTGCTAACATTATCTCTCAAGCTTATTTTGAATTTCACAACACATCTACAATAGAGCTGAAAGTACCTGGCAACATTATCATCCGTTCTGGTGGACACTATCTTGGTGCTTCCTATGGAGGCCAGAGAGGAAGGAAGGGAACAAGTCCCAAAAATGACAACTGCTTTCAGGCTCTGCAGCAGTTGGAAAATCTTCCTGATAAAAGCCAGTAAAATGTGTATCTGCTTGGAAGAATGAACACTCAAGTCCCCACTTCCCAGGGCAGATTACTTATAAAATTATGCACCAGCATTTATTTATTTGTAGTAATACAACAGTGATGAAACAGAAATGAATGGAACAGTTCTGCCTAACTTTGAGATCAGAAAAGCATTTTCTAAGGCTGCAGGAGAAAAAACAAACAAACAAACAAACAAAAAAGAAAAAAAACACATACCAGACTACAGTCATGCACACTTTCCTGCCTGTGTGGGATTTTATATGACAATTTACTGATGTTTACAGGCAGTAGCTCACCAACCTGAATACAGAAAACTTCTGGTTGTCAAGAAAAACAGAATACAATAGCATATCTGCTATTTTGTTCCAGCATGTCTGTACCCTGTCTTTCCTTCCTTCTGTAAAATGTTTCTCCCGGGTAAATCAAACTCCAAGCTCCATTCAGCTCCTGGACCTTCCACAAGATCACCAGCAAAGGCTTATACATATAACATGTGCCATCTCAACTAGTGGATTATGCCTGCTTTAAGATCATAACACTACTACTTATATCCTTAATGCATCTCCAGATGATTAGGGTAAAGAAATTAGGAAGAATCTCTTAATGAAATCCCTGTGAGAAACAGACACACTGACCCCTCATTCATTCAGGGCCCTATGATGCAGATATGTGCTCTTTCTACATAAAAAGATCACCAAAAATGTTCAGGAAGGCCTTGTATCAGCCATGAGGCACTGATAACGGGAAACCATTTAAAGGTAAAATGCACCTCAACAAGAAAAATCGGAGAGTAAACTCTGCTGCCTGCTAAGCAGGAGCCCCTGTTTCCCCAGCAAAGTGTTTAGTATAACCTGAGGCAACACCTGTGCACACCAAGGTGGGCAAGTGTCTATGTTCACTGAGCACCTGTCGGAAAACTTACTGCTGGCTCTCCTCTCGGCTAAATTCTGGCTCAGAGAACCACAAATTAAAAGCGAGCAGTCAATACCCCAGAAGATCTGTGAATGAGAGAGATGATTGTAAGTCCAGACAGACCTGGGGGAGCCATGTAAATGTATTACAAGCATCAAGATTTATATTAATGCCTGGAGCTGACAAGGTCTCTTTTCTTATTCAATTGCCCACTCATGACTAAGCGAAGTGAGTCCACGTGGGGCCATGAGGTAAAGATGAGTGGCTCTGTCTAGCCTCAACACTGAATGCAATACAACACTAATATAAAAGAGCGAATCTTCCAAGCACAGATCACTATATTATCAAGCATTTGCTGATAGCTAAAATAATTCAATTTAGGGCAGAAACACACTTTGCAGTGCACAGACAGACTGGTCTGCACACTGATCTGGCAACAATGCTGCTAGGAAATTTGCAACTGAAACCTCTGCCTCTCCTACTTACACTTGTTTAAAAATGACGCTGTGGAGATTCCACCCCAGGTTAAAGATACAATCACAACGTTAAAAATATTCATTGCCTCTTCCTGGCATCAGAGATCTCATCAGGCAGAAAGACCAAAAGACAGACAAACAGATAGATAGATATACTCCATTGCCATGTTCCCTCCATTCTCTTATCTTCTTCATATCCATTTATTGCCTCTGACTTGACTGCAAGTTCTTTAGGGCAAGAACTCCTAGATAATAAGCCTTTGTGTAATGCATTATTGATGTCCATGTGGGCTTCTAGGCAAAATTGTGATACAAATCCTAAATGACAGTGGTAAGACAACTACTGGCATAAGCTTACAAGCCAAGATGAGCCCTTTAGAAAAGTCTGGCCTCAGTGATAAATTCAGGCTTTTAAATAACCCATAGTCTCAGAGCATTTTTGAGTGACTCATCTATGCTAATTAATTTATTCTTACAACACCTAGGCTAGACAGGGAAATTTAAGCTCCTTCACTAAAATGACTTTGGGATACTGAAGGATGCACAAAGACAGGGACTGAATGCAAGATCTACAGCCTTTGATCTTAACCACAAGACTGTATTTCCCCTTGGGAACTACTGCCTGACTCCTGAGCTCAAGTCACACATCATGCCCATCATGCCCAACACTCTCCTAATACTTAAGAAGTCGCATGAGTAAGTTACCTCCAAAGAGCAACATCCCCTTTAACATTTGTGAAATAAGGTCAGAGAAACTTGGAATATGCAGGTGTTAACCTGTGCAATCCAGAAGAGAGAACGCATTTAAACTGTGCGTTACTCAAATCCTAAAAGGGTAGGTGTGAGCAAAAACTTCAGATACACAGCATATGTGTAATACTGGGAGAGAGGGAGGAAGTGATGATTCAATCCAAAATACTTATCTTCATCTTTAAACCATATTAACTCTCTTCCTGACACAGCAAAAAAGAAATGAACCTTTTCATTTATCCTCACAGCACAGTATTAAATAGGAAAGTTTTAGCTCGGCTTTACAGATGAAAAATTGACATGTATTGACTTAACTAAACATAAAAGAGTGAAACATCCAGCAAATCAAACAGCCCATCTGGCTGAGTACTTTTAGAAGCTATGTAACAAAATGAAAAAGCAAATAACCAATAAAACAACACAAGGGGGAAATGCTTGTATCACATCAGCCAGGGGCTCTGCCCAAGGGACATGGAGCCTTGACTCTCAGCCTGAGATTTGGAGACGAGTCCAGTTGCTAGTTTCCTATAGACCTAAGCCATTTTTAGAGTTCTGTTTCTAAAAGGAATATAATGGTACTTCCTTTCCATCCTGCCCATCTCAACGCTAAGTTCTTCAACATCACTTACAGTATGTTTGTAAGGAGTACAGTGCAATGAGATCCTGACCAGGGACGAGGCCATCAAGTCATGTCATGGCAGGCATGATAATTCAAGAGGAATCACTAAGTTCCCACAATTACATAGGTGTATGATTACAGTTTACAGGGTACTTGTACAGTCCAGGTATCTGCCCAAACATCTTAAGGTTACCTGTAAGAACTGGCCTAAGACAACTTGGACTGTACTCCCATTAAGATCATGTATGAGTGCTACAAAGTGTTACAGCACTTTTCAGGAATAAACTGGAATTTGCAAAGAGCAAGCACAGAAAATGTGCAAAACATTGTCGTAATCAGGTATCTTGCAACTGTTCCTAGACAACTTTGCCTCTGATAATAAGAGCCAGCAACTGCATTTAACTCACCAAACGCTATTTTGCAATATACTTCTAACAGAAGCTTTCTAAAGAAGTCTCAACAAACACACTGAAGTCACTTACTATAAGCAAACTCTTCATAGAGCAGAGCTAGAAATTAGGAATCATATGCCAAAATTTGTCATTCTACATGACTGCATAAGAGGCAACAACAACCACCTGGTGTATGTATATATGAAACTACGGACACTGTTGCCAGCACAGAATACATACACTTACAAGAGAAACAGCAGCAAAAGTATACAAGAGCCATGAATCCTCTCCAGTGTGTGTGACTAGCCAGAGAAATTTTCCCGAAGAGATGCCTGTGCCACAGGAGAGGAGTGCAGGAACACTCACTCAGCAAAGACCCACGTCCACAGAAACACCAAGCAGTCCTAGGAAACCACCACGTCTTCGTGGGGCACATGAAGCCGTGTCACACATGAAGACACAACCACACCAATAGCATGACATGGCCTTCAAACCCTGCACTACCTTCAGCCAACATCCACTGAGTTTGTCCCACCGTTTTGGATGCACAGCTGATGGTTCAGCCTTAGTGAACTTGTATATGAATTCTGTCCTTTCCTTGAACACAATGAACACCCTGGAAAAGGAAAAAGAGCTCAAACATAAAGCAGAGTTCGCCTGTACTGAAAAAATCCATGTGAAGCTTTGGGATAGAAGAGAGCCTACTGTCTTCCAGAGAGCCTCAACTGGTACAAAAAGGCTAAAATTACTTAAGTTCAAAAACATCATGAGCCATAAGAAACAGTAGATTTAATTAGACCTAACAGTATAATTATTTTTTTTTTAGCATTTAGACTCTAAAGACATAGAAATGGCCACACTTTTGTGAAAGGGACTCCTCTTGGAAAGGTCCAGAGCGTTCACCCATACAGAAATGATACCCAGAGAGAATTTTTCTTTTTTTTATTTTTTTTTTTTAAGCATAGCCCAGTGGGGCTGGAAACTGGCATTGTAGAGGCAGAGCTCTCTGAAGAGGCTTCAGACTCAACTCTGCCATGTTGCTGAGGAAGTAAACAAAATAGGTGGACTTGAGTGGGGGTTCATTTTCATTTATTTCTAAATTAGGTATCATTCCTGCCCCCTCCTGACTTGCACACATTGCACATTTGGTCTCCATAGTGAAGGAAAAAAAGCCCAAACAGAACAGGAAAGAGAAGAGGGATATGTAAAAGAATCAAGAAACCTGCATTTAAAGCAAAGCCTAAACAAACCCAGACAAAGCCACTTCAAGTGCCCCCAAAAAAAAGGGCTTCAGCTTTACAGACAAAGCAAAACCTAAAATCATTCAAATGAAATCCTCATCTGGGAAAAGTTCACTATGGTTTTGTCAATGACATCAACAGCATCAGGATTAGCTGCTCTGTGTGTTGAAATACTCTAACCTTGTTGGGATGTTCTCCACTGTGAGGACTCCAGTTAGCACCATGAAAATCTCATCTAAATTCCGCCTCTGTGCATCACAATAACGCAGTGGTAGCAACAACAGGAAAACACAACATTTCAAAAGAGCCACAACTTATCAGTACAAGCATTTCTGCTGAAACCTTAGTGTTTCATAAAATCAAGACAAGAGACAATACTAAAAAATACACACAACAAAACAAAAAAACAATAGGATAAAAGTCATACAACCCCACAGCATTGCCAGAAGAAAAATGTTTCTGCTCATCTTTTTAAACTACCTTTTAAACAACATTTTTAAATTACTTTCCCTTGTTTTAAATTCCATCTTTTCTTTTCCTGGGTATTATATTTGCACTTCAGATGTCAGAATCTAAATGAAATATTTCAGTTTTGAAATGTGAAACAAAAAAGTAGACTGTAAGTCAAATACCGTCATGTACCCACTTGTGAGGCTAAGGAGTTCTACTCTGTGGAATCTCAGCAATTTTAGATTTTTGCACCAAGTAATAGGAAGCAGCATCCTCAAAAAATTTCCAAATGCCAGAGAAAGCTGGCCTTTACCCCTCCACATGGCTAATTCCACACCCCTTTGCATCAACTCATTTTAAACAAGGATCAAGAGAATGGTGGTTCAATTTCTAAAGGCAATTACGGAGACATTCGAGAAAACCAGAATTTAAATTTGATTCTCTTTAAGTAATGGCATAAATGAACTCTCACAAACAACAGATGTCACACTGAAGAGTAGCATCCAAGGCTCAGAAGGTTCATGCAGGTTCCTTGAGCTAATCAGCCTGTGAAAGCTCTAAGGGGATATCCCACACTTAAAGTAACATGGGCAACCATGGAATGAGGATGCTTCACAAAATTTAAATTTAAAACAAAAAAAACACACCAAAAAACCCCAGTAAAGTTAAACAACTAAATTTGCAGTTTTGTGTTACGTTGCAATTGGTGTGTCTCAGAAATTACTGTCTGCATCAGCTGTAGGGTAACAAGGACTGCAGCTAGTGATGAGCATCTGCATTTCGTCCAGATACACACTGTAGAAATGTCCATAGTGAAACCTGGCACTGTTATCACAAGCTGCCTGTCTGAGATCACCACACCTACACAGTCACTGCTCCCATTCACACATGGGCTGTAGCCACACAGACTGACAAGCATCTACAAATTCAGGTGAAGCTGTACTACTTATATACATACAAAAAATATATACACATATATAAATACATTTATATTCTTAGATAAATACCTAAAAGTACAGGATAAAACAGTGGGAATCACTGAACAACACCTTGAAAGCTGGAATTCACTATGCTTATTACCATGTTTATGTGATTCATAAACTGCAGTGAAAACTCATTAATCACTTTTCCAACAACTTTTCTACACTAACATTTAATAAACATAACTAATCACTTTTTTCTCAGTGTATGAGCTTCAGTCATAGAAAATACATACACAAATTATTAATTAATCTCTTGTTGACATCTACTGCACCTGAAACATCTGGCATTTTTCTCTCTTAATCAAGGTCCTACAGGCTTGGCATTTTAAGCACAGTTATTTTAAATAACTCCAATTGTCAACACTAAATCCTGTTTTGTGCCTTTAGATGGCTGCAAAGGGAATTACTAGAGACAATGCATCAATTGCTAACCCTGGATCATGTCTACTGAGACACAGAGGCTCAGAGAGGACATGCATTCCTCTGTTTCTTGCCATCTTCTGCATATTTTTATTGGTCTGCAGAACTGTTAAAAAAGAGCACAGAAGATTCCTTGGAAGCCATCACGAGATATGAAGTCATCTGCTTTATACAACTCCCAGCAGGCAGCATGCATACAGACTAAGCAATAGAGTCTTCTTTCTATTCCTTGTCAGGAAATAAACTCCTGATAAAGGGATCACATGCTGTAAGAATGCCTACTTTATTCTCTATTACCAGAGATAAAGGATTAAGGAAAGAAGGATTAATCATTACTTCCTTGCTCCCCAATAAAAGGTTTCCTGTAGGTCTCCCCCACATAGTATAAAGCTGCAGTGCTTCCTAAAGCTCCATCTGTGGGGACCCTGCCTTTCCATTACACACAACAAAAAGTGTTTTCTCACCTCTGACTCTGAATGAGTCCCATTTCTGAAACAGCTGTCTTGCACCATTTGTCACTTAAGAGAAAGCCCTGAACAAATGGAGAGTACATTGACCTGTGGCTAAGAAAAATGTTGCTAAATCACACAGCTTAATTGCATCTGTCAAAAATTTATTCAAGCTTACTACACCTGATGAATCATCAGCACACACTTGTGACTGCCAGACTGGACTCTTTAGAAGTCTTGGAACTCATCCACATAGAAATCCTTAAATAAAAGTTCATAAATAATAACAGATGTATTATATGGGTCTTCATGCATTATCTCAGACAAATTCCTTGTCATGACACTAAAAACATTGTGCTTACAGTCTTCCTGAAGTTTCACAGAAGGGTCTTATCAGTTCCTCCTTCTACCCTTCAAATTTTATTGTGTCATCCAAAATCATTATCACAGCCACACTCCCCAACTATATTTCAGCTGAAAGATAAGCAAATTTTGCTGGCTCATATCTATTTTTGTTTCAGGTTCACTTAATACTTGCAGTATGTGATCAGTGATTTCATCTGCAGGAGTAGTAATAGACAACATACCATCTTGTAAATAAACTACTTTTCAGTGACTTTAGAACGAACTTTCTTGTAGAAAAGGAGAACTTAAAGTTTAAAATATGGCATTTTTATGAATCTTGTAGTGGTGTTGCAACCGAGAGCCCAGAATAAGGAAAACCATACATTTTTCAGCTGCTTAACTAAATGTTTTACTCAGAGATCCACTCATCACACCAGAATTTCAGATTACTTCTCTAAGCATGGTTTGGTTTTCCAGGTACAGCTTTGTAAGCAGGTTGTCAGAGAGAAAAAAAGCATATTAGAATAAAGGAAGTCCCTGCTACTTCAGTGTAAGATTAAATTTAAATTTTATTGTTTTTTCATCTTTTTTCTTCTCTCTTCAGTCTCATCAAGGTTTGCCTATAGTCTTTCAGAGCCTATATCAATATATATATCTGGGAATACAACACCCAAATCCCTGTCCAATGTCTCTCCCTGGCATCCCATCCCTCCTAAGCTTAAAGACAGGTTCTGACTACCAGTTTCCAGAAGCTTATGTGAAATGCAATTATATTTCCACAAAGGTGAAAGAGTTTTTTAGGTTGCACTTGAAATATTTTACAACGTGCAGCAATTATTCAACTCTTTTCAACTAGATCTTGGTTAAGCTACACTTTATTATTGATCTGTCTGCTTTCAAGTATCCCGCTTCTACAATAAGCCATTCATACAGCATATTGATATGGTTTATAAGCTGTATAAGGCTCTAATCTCTCTTTTTTAAAGTGCCCTTACACTCTTGATTGAGGAAATTTTTTTCCTTAATAATCAACAATCAGTTCTGCTGTTAATGATGAAAGGAAAAGAAAAAAAAACACACACACACAAAAAAACCTGTGTGAGAAAACTGAATTTACAGCCAGAGCTGCTTCTCTTTCACTACACTGTAATGCTGTTCTATTCTTCCAGAAAAAGTCACTTGATCTCTCTTTTGACTGACAAATTCCTAAAACTCATATTCCACCTACAGCACGTAAGACTTTGCTCTACCAGTTGTAATAACTGTGACTGCATGTATGGAGATCTCCAAATTTAATGCTAAAATCCTGATCAAAGAACTCTGCTTTTGCTCATTGCATATGACTAAAGAAAGTCATCTGACTCTTCTGCATACCATTCTCTTCTAAAATGGGAGACACTGATGTTTACCTCCTCATAAGAAAATCAAAAGCTTGTTAAGGATTTAAAAATCGCTGGATGGCAGAGGCTAAGTATTTTGAATAGGATTTCACACCAGCAAGATTTTAATTACTCTGGTTCCTCATTTCCTAGATTCCCTGATGAACTCATAGGCAGACGCTCATTTATTCACAGCTGAATACCCAAAGCATCAACTAGGGTTGAGACAGTGTTGTACACAACTGAAGTCTGCTACACTACTATTTTTTTGGCCTACACACATGCAAGGACAGCAGATCTGTTCTTCTCTGTGCAAGAGAGAGGAGAGTGACCCCAATGAGACTGATCACCATGACGTACTCAACCAAGTGATATCATACTCAGAGCAATGCCTTGAGCTAAGCTACATCCGTGGGTTTATGGCTAACACCAACCTTTGCAAAAGCAGGATGCCCTAGGTGTGTCAGTCAAGGAGACAGAGGCTCATTCTACCGAGAGTTTAACAACAGTAGATGAAGATGCTCTTTCATTTGACTAATCTGCAAACTAATATCCAGGATACTGGACAAGGTGGTAAAACCTCATGCAAAGCTACAGCAACTTCCCAAGCTTCTCTTGACTTGTTATCTAGGTGCTGTCTCTGCATGGACCTTTGGAAAACCTTCCAAACTTCCCATCAAAGTGATCCTCAAGCTTTAAATTTAGTTAAGCAGCTTCACTTCAAACTTACTCTCAGCTGCAGTTCAATTTAGCGTGTACTTTATTCTTCATGTTACAGTGACCCAGGAATTTTTCACTGGAGCTCAAGGTCTAGCTGTGATAGAGTCACATTTTCTGCAACAGCTGAAGAGTCAGTGAGTGAGCTGAAGGTGACCCTCCAGGTCGAATTACATCTGTGTCACAGGGAGTACTGACTGGGCTCCAGCCTTGGCAGCAGCATCTCCTCTCCTAGCACACAGGCAGGCAGGCAGGTGTAAGCTGTCTCATGCATTCTAACTCATTGACCCCTGCCTTAGACGTTTTGCTGCCACAGGAGACAATGATGTAAGCTCCTAAGAAGTCACTGTCACTTCCTAAGAAGTCTAAGAAGTCACCTCTGATTTTATTTTACAAAATGGCTTGGATCAAGAATCCCATCAAATTGGCTAATAGAGATTCTGAGCTGTGCAGCATAAAGCATGAAAATGGTCACTTTATTAGTACAGTCATTATCTCCAGACTAGGCTGCTCCAGTCTCAGGACCTTGTTTTCTAGGCATTGTATAAATTTGGGCTTCTATCTTTTGCCCCACAGCTTCCTCAGGTGACAGCAGAGCAGCAAACCTTATCATGCATTATTTGCTTATGTAAGTGAAAATTCTCCTTGCCAAGGCAACAGCTACCAAAAGCTTTCACAGATGCTGCTTGTGCAGGATTACTACAACAGTTCCTGAACAATATCCTTAATGAGGAATGGTGAGACTTAATTAAAGCATAAAATAATTAAAAGGCAATCAAGAGCATTAAGAAGTTTCTGATTATTTTCCCCTACATTTAAAATGTAAGATGTGGGGGAGGGAATTGCCTAATCTCCATGGTTTTCAAATGTCTTTTGGAAAATGAAAGAATTAAGAAAATATTAGACAAAGATGTGTAATAAAAGTTTCAACAAAGAAATAAAATTATGGACTGATTTAATAGAGACAAAAAGTACACATTTTTCATGCATCTCAGTATATAAACAAAACATAGTAAGTCCTATGATACAAATGCATAAACACCCTGCCCACTGGTCTCAAACAACCCTTATTCCTTTGACAGTCATTTTAATGGCCTGCTCACAGCATTTCCAAAACATAATTATTTTAAAGGAAATGGGTAGCTGAAGCAGGAGATATTCTCTAACCTTGAAGAAACACCTTGAGAGTAATTCAGTTTGAGCTGGTTTTCCTTCTTCCTTTTCAGGAGGAAAAGAGAGAATGGATTGAAGAATACTTTCTATTAAATGTTATAGCAGTAACTCAGTAACTTTTACCATTACAATGAACAAACAAATTCTTTCCATTTCATTACATTAAAAAGGAAATTTTGATTAAAATGAAGTATTTAAAATCCTGAAAAATTGAATGAGGGCTTTGGTTTGTCTTTGTGGGTGGGTTTGGGGGGGCAATTTTTGGTTTGTTTTGATTGTGGCTTTTTTGTTGTGATAGTTTTTTAGGGTTTTTTTTTTTCTGTTTGGTTGGCGTTTTTTGTAGTGATGGTTGGGTTTTTTTGTTGCTGGGGTATTTCGCCTTTTAAATACAACTTTTCCTACTACATAAGCAATGAGAGACTGGAAACAACAATTGAGTTGTAGGAAGAAGTATATGGTCGGACCTTCTAGCCACATAATGCAGGCTGCTTTGCTCTGTACTCTGTCCTTGCTCCCATCATGCACATGGTAGAGCACAAAACACTCCTTACACAGCGAGCATGCAGGAGGACAGTAGAAGACATCCTAATTGCTCTTGGTCACTGACTCCATCATTGACTACTACCTCAAATAATATATGTTCACGGAGGCCAACACATGTAGAGACAGGAACGCTTTTCCTTATGAGCCTGCCAAGCAGGCAACTCCTTGTCCATCTTCTCCTTCCACAGAGCCAAAGCTGCCTGCACCAATGATACAGCTCTCCTGACAGTGATGATCTGCATCACCCCCAGGCATTATTAGCCAGGTTTACACCTGCACCTCTTTGTGGAGTGGAGCAGGCAAAAAACAAAAAGTCTGGCAGGAGAGAAAAATCACAAGACAAGCTTGTCAGCCATCAAAACCAAGACAACGAAAGAATCTTGCTAAAATAATGAGAAATTAAAAGCTTGAACTGTTCATGTTTGCATTTTCCTGTGATTTACACAGCCAGCAAACTCTTCAAGACAAGCAGTATCTCTCTGTCACTTTGCAGCACCAAACACTGAACTGGTATAGAACATGATTTGTTCAATACAACACTATTTCTACACAGACAGTAAAACACACGCAAGTCCAAATATGAATCTGCAACAGGCAGAGCTAAAGACCAAAGAAGAAGAAAGAGGCTTATCAAGCTTATGAAACTTATGATTTTTCTTAAACTCCTACTGGCTTGTACCAAAGAAATACAAGCAGGCAAAACACAGACTTGTAAAAGAGTTTACATTCTTTCAGTTAAAAATCCAGGTGTTTCTTCACTGTGAAAGCAGAGAAACAAAAACATCCTGGAAATAAGCTGCGAAACACCTCTACAGAGTCCTTCCTCCTCATCACTGTTGGCACCCTTACACCACACTCCTTTTCAGTCCTGCTAACTTCTGCCCTAGAAAATATTGATCAAAAACTAACCACAAGCTGAACGAGGTGCTGCCACATGCCTTTCATTCTTCTGTAACTTCTTCTCCTCCTAGAGAGAACTTGTCCATTGGGATCATCACATCTCCAGAGAGAGGAGCTAGCACACAGTACCCATACAATGGTGAGCAATTGGCTCACCAAGCCCCAGAGCAACTTGGGCCCTGGACAACACGTTAAGAATAATTATTCAGAAAGCCAAAACCCACAGAACAACACTTGCAGAGGCTGCCATCTCTTGGACTTAAACTTAGGCCTATCACCATGTTTCAGAAAGACTCCGTGGCAAAATTTGTCATAGATATTTGTTATTTGGGGCCCACTACATGATTCTTACAGAAGCTTGAACTGATCTTGAAGTCAGCTTTAAAATGTGGCTCGAGTGACAACTAGTGGAGATTTTCCTAAGTGCACTGCCATAGATTTTCCTGCAGGATGCAATCTGCGTCAAGATCCCGTTTCATTGAAATAAAACAGATGCAACCCAGTTACGTAGAAAAGCTTTCCTGGAAAAATGTGTACACATATGTGAAGATGTGGGGAATGTGAATGTGCTCCCATGACTCTAAGCTGCCCAGATACACAGACTCACACAAACAGAAGAAACCAGCCCTACAGGGACATGGAGACAAAGATGGTACGAGTCACAAGTTAGGAGAAGGCACCATTACCTTTCTCCTGGCACATTCTTAGAGAGGATGTACCTTTCCTTAAAGAGTTCCAGCTGACTATTAGAAGCTTACAGCTCTCACTAGAGGCTGGGATTGAACTAGGCTGTTTTACAGCCCATGAATGTCTTCTCCAAGGATTTCCCTAGTCTGCGCAAGATTTTAACACTCAACATGATGGAGCAATGAGTTCCACAGCTCCATTCTGTGTTACAGGAAAATATATTTTTCATTTACTTCAAACCTACTACTTATGTCGTTGGATAGTTTATAACGCTTTATTTATGAGAAGATGAACAATCATTCACTAATTTATCTTTTCTTTCTTCATGATTTCATTAGCCTTCTCCTGCGACCTCTAATTTACCTCTTCTCCGGGCTGACGAGTCTAGAAATTGATGAGTTCATGCACAGTAGGAAAAAAAAAATCTTTCCATTTATTTGCCTCTTTAATCACCTCTGAACATGGAGCTTATTCTTTCAAAGACTTATTAGGAGCAACTTTCCAAAGCAGCATTAGTTGAAGTATGAGTCATCATCACCATCCTCATGTACTTTGTGGGGGTTTTGGTAGGGAAGGGAAGGAGGTTATTTTCTTCTTGCAGGAATACTTTGCATTCAGTGGAGATGCATTTTTACTGTCATTTTATCACCTGGTCACTCACGGTTGAGAGAACATCTGCAACACTTCAAACTGCTTTTAAATCTGGCTACCTTGATTATTTTTATAACACCATCATAATTTATTAGTATCAGGCCCTCATAAAGTAATACAGTTCTTACACCGCCATCAAAACATTAGGAAAGCAATCCTCCCACACAAATAGCTAGAATCAAACAAGGGCAAGAAATTGCAACAAAACCTTACAGGAAGTCTTTGGAATTTACCCTGCTCAGGTTTCCTGTCCAAGGCACCATGGTCCTGGTGCACTGACAGTGAAAGCAATGGCTGATGTTGTTATAACAACTTCTGAATTTCGTAAAAGGGGGGTGGGAGTGGAGGAGTGAAAGAATGTAACAAAAAAGCACCAACTATGCACGTTTCAAGAATCCTCCATTAACATTATTCATTGCTTATCACAGCAAGCTGAATTTTTAAGGTGCTTTAAATTACAACTAAAAGAATACAGAAACAGTTGTAGATCTGTCAACTTTTACTATTACTGTAAGTCTCCTCTTGAGCATAAGTGTCCTGTCTTTAAAAAAAAAAAGTAGAAAACTAAGTTTCTGCTCCTCCTGACTGCAGAAGAAAGCCTGGCAATACTAACCCCAAATGTTCATAATCAGAAGACAAATTAAAAACAAAACCAAATACTATGAAATAACCTCATGATTTTAAAAAAATCTCCTGCTTCTGAAGGTATGACTCATCGTACGACTGCTTGTGGATTGGCTGCATCATTACAATGAGACTAGCAAATGTGTCAATTAATTTATTAATATTTGCAGTTTCAATTTTCATGGCTGATAGAGAGATATGAAATACTGAACAAGAAAACAATTTAATCTCTCTCCAGAACACTTCATGTTTTTAAATCATCTCTCCACTCAATCAACATGCTGAACACAGCTGACTCAATACATAAATGTAATAAATTAATGTGGGCTACAGATAAAATTCTGATTCTGCAGAAGCTCAATTTTCTCAAGAAAAAAATAAAGACTTCCTAGCTGCTCCCTGAGATGCCTGGAAATATTTTTGGACATGACTTCAAAAAGCAAACAATGCAGCCTTGTTCCCCTAAACAAAATCACAGAAAATGGGCACACAGCCAGTGTTCAGCCCTTCCAGAGCGTAATGATGTCACTGCAGAGTGCAAATACTGACTCAGGTACCACTAAGGCTATGTTTGGAGTGTGGGGCGGTCACTCAGACACTGATGGGCAGATTTGTCAGCACAGAGGCATCACAAAGGCAGCTCTGGAAGATAAAATGACCACAGCCAATGCACTTGCCCCATGAGCAGCACAATAGGGTTTCTGGCTCACTGGTTCAGGTAGAAGCATTTGCCTGGGGATCAGGACAGAAAATTTGCACAGCTCCAGCAAGCAGTCACACAGCTTACGTCACACAGTCACACAGCCTAGCACATAGCTAGCTGCTTTCAATACATGCAATTTCCCAACCTAGACTGTTAACTAGAAGTAGAGGGTTATGTACAAGAGTGAGTGCCTGGTCTTCAAAAGAGGAGCAAGGAACATGTCACTGGATCTTGGTTCTGCATCAGTCTTTGAGTCTAGGTGCTCAGCTCCTCAGGCTCACAAGGCTGCAGTCTGTTCCTGTGAATGCTCACAAGTGCCTGAATTGTGACTACATCAGTGAACCATCCTGATACAAATCCTGTTCCTGTAATCTTCCTCCTGGGCTGTCAGGAAAGACTGAGCTGGTGACCTTTGTCTAGCTGAATGCACATCCAAAGCACCCACCCAGCTCCACAGAGGACGACTGGCTGCCTGTCCAGTGCCACACAAGATAAAAACAAGCCATAAAACAACCAAAGACTAATACAGAGACATTCACGTAGTCAGGAGTAGAAACCACTGGGAAAAACTGGGGATAGAAAAGCCAGACACAAAAAGAAGCTGCAAAAATATCAATGGGACAAAAAGTAAAGTGGAGCACAGAGAAGACTGAGGGTAGCCACAGTCACTCATTTATACCCTGGCCGAGAGGAACATATAAGACCCATGAGCATACAGGGTCTGCACTACAAAGGCTTTGTCTCCGAGGCACAGCTAATGTTGCAGCACTTATTAGCATCAGGTTGCTAAAGTATAAAGTGATCATTGCACAGGTGAAAAAAAAGGAAGGCTCCTGGGAATACACCTTGCTAAGGAACAGAATGATCTTTATCTCATCAAGCAAAGTAAATGGAGCAGCACAGATTCACCGAGAACTACAGGTACTTAAGAGTACAGTCAAAACCTATGGAAAAATCAGTGGAAAGATTCATAGTCCCATGCAGATTCTCAATCAAAACTTTAGTTGTGATGCACACATATCGATAACAGAGCTGAATATATCATTTGGCCACACTAAAAGGAAGTATTTTTCCAGTTAGAACACAATTACAGTCAGCTAAACAAAAAGAGAGGAACAGATTCTAGCTCTTCTGGGGGAGCACAAGCATTGAGAGTGGGTGCAATACATGGTGCCCTATAAACAAAGACTAAAACAAAATTCCATGTGAAGTCAGACATGAGAAACTCATAGATTCAGCATTGGAGTTTATTCAGTAATTCTACTTTAAAGTCTTTGTAAAGTATACAAACAACTGAGGCACACAGAACATAATGAGACAAAAATATATCCATAAAATTGTCTACCAAGGCAGTGGAAGAGAGAAAAATTGGTTTAGGGAGGCTTTGATTGCTATTAGTACTGAAGCCACAGCTGACACTATTTCTCGCATTGAGGAGGGAATGTACTCTCCCTCTTATGCAAAACTTTAAACTTCACTGTGCTTTTTCATGGCAAGAGAGAAGGACAGAGTTTGATCAAGCATATAGTGACTAGCAGTGGAAGTACTGAAGGAATTGCTGAGCATTTAAACCACAGCAGCACCTCAGAAGTCCTGCATATTTTTTAAGCATCTTACCAAAGATGAGATGCCCTATAACAGGGCATACACTTATGGGGACACCGTCCCTGCCCTAAAGAGCTCTTTATCTAAGTCCCAGGAGATTCACCCAGCTGTGAGGGAGATGTGTAAAGGAGCCTGTCCCGATGGCATCACTCCCCAGCCCAAAGCTTCTTAGGAGGGCACCCACTGCTGAAGGCTGAAGAGTGCTGAGCAGAGGCTGCTGCTGGAGGAACAGGAGCAGAGTGGCTCAGCAGGTACCACACCAGCCCTGGCAGGCAGTGCTCTCCCAGCCTCGACGTGCCCTCCTCCCTGGGCAGCAACAGGGTACTGACATGGGTAAAGGAAGGGGAACATGGACAGTTCTGCCACACTCAGAAGCTTCTTCCTTGAGCAGCCACTTCAGGGCCATGCCTGGAGCTGGCTTTGCAGGTACTCCCTGTGCAGCAGCTGTCTCATCATCTTCCAGCTTGTTGCTGGCACAGTAGAGTGCTAAGGGAAGACTGAAAATGAGAAAAGTTGTCACTTTGTTGACCTTTAACTAGGACTCCTCTTGGATGCCAGATGTGACATGGAAGAAAACAAGAAGGAGTTTTTTTGGAAATGCATGACAAATGAACACTCAAGGCCTGACAGAGCAGATGGGGGTGATGTCTCAGTGCTGCACAGGACAAGATACACAGGGCACGGGTAGGATATGAAGAGCTGACAACGAAGATGGGTGTTTTGCATTTGGGTGCTGGAAAAGAAAACCCTGTGAGATGACAGAAAAAATGTTCAAAGTAATAAGCCAGAAACACAGTATTTGTAACCACATTCTTGGAACAAGGGAAAAACATACAGCTCTGACAGACAATGAACTGTCTCAGGAGCAACACAGACCAGAATGAACTGCACAACTAGACATTTTGCAGATCACTCTTGTAGAACTCTACCCTGGTGCCTTAACTCTGGAAATCCTGGGAGGTTTGCATTTTAAATACTGTCTGAGCCTGCAGTCAGCCAGCCTCAGTGAACCAGAAGGGCACAGCTGCCTTCCAGGCAGCCAGTGACAGCATTTAAATTCTTTGTTGTCCCTTCCACGGACAGAAAAGAAATGCAGCTACTTTCATCTAATTTGCAACAATAGAGCATGGTCCTCAAAGCTCATGTTCTGGCCACTACTCCCCCATGCTCGCCATTCATTTCTCAAGCCACCCAGGCCTGCACAGGGCGAGGCTTAGGAATTAGTCCATCCAACTCTAAACTCATGAGTTCTTGGTCGGACAAGACACAGCTCAAGAAGCCTCAGAACAGAAGGAAAAAAGTACCACCTTTCCTGCTATTCATAGCAAGATGACTACCAACACCTCTTCATCCAGACATCAGCAGACAGCAGTTTGCATGGCAGTCCTGCTACCAATTCTATTCCAGAACCCTGGCACAAAGACCTCCCCCCTATACACTGATCCCAATACCAACCTCAGAAATCCTCTCCTTGCTTGTTCAAAACACATTATGCTGCTTCACAACAAATCTGCAGCCAACTGAAAATACTCAAGACAGAAAGTGAATATATTTTAATAGAAAAGCAATTCTACTCACTGGAACCTGTTGCTTACTCCATACCTAACCAAACGCAGTCCTGTTTTTCTACTTCATGCAAAACCCCTGCAGAACTGCTATTTTCCACAGTAGTTCCAGAGCTTGAAATGCAAGACAGATGTGACTGGTCCAGGGATGTGCATCAGGGTGTCAGATCCATCAGCAAATTACAGTCTATCAAGAAGGTTACACTGTACATGCTGAGACAGTTGTTTTTCACAGGTGTCCTCTCAACCTGCTGCAGTCACAGGGGATTTAAGCTGTGTGGACTCTTACGGCTGGCCAGACCAAGATATTTGTTACTACTACTCTGTCCACAACATGCCCAAGGCTGAAGGCAAACAGAGAATGTATTTCAGTCCTGAAAAGGCTTTGTCTAAATACCATGCCATGACGCCACACTAGGAATGATGTGGCCCACAAATTCAACAAAAGTCGTGGGCACAAGTTATTAATTCACTATTGATAGTCAAGATTACAGCTGACAAAACATTTATCCTAATAAGTACACAAGGTACATCAGTTAACTCCACACAGATTCATGAAAAACCCTCTAACACACATACAGAAGGAGTGAAAAAAAGCAATAAGCATGGGGGTGGCAGGGGAAAAAAACAAAACACCATAGTCGGTACCTTAAAAAATGTAAACGCTAGGGTGGGCATTTTTCTTCCAGACAAAAATCAGCCATCGTATCAGGTCATATGGTTTTTAAGTTTAATTTACAGTAACAACACTGGGACAAGACTTTATCGGTCATTTGGTAAAAAACAACTTGTACAGAACAAATATGGACCACAACTGGGATTAAAATTAGTTCTCTCAGCAATTGAAAAAGATGAATTTTGTGAGTAGTGAGATGATGGCAGCTTTCTTCCTTCCAAATGACAAACTTTAAATTTAACCCTAAGGTCGCCATTTCCTACCTCTTTAGCAGCCAGCTTTTTGTACCTGGCAAAACCAACTGCAAGTCCCCTTTGCAAGTGTCCTGGGAATAGACCTGTACCTTACCTGGAAAGGACATAAACTCTGAAACAAATATAGGGGGGGTTTTATCCCCAAAGTGTTTAATTGAAGTGGACATGAAAGAAATGAAACTTCATTCAGAATAAAATTTTACAAGTCTCAAAGAACTACATGGATTTGATATTTGGAAATGCTTTTTATTTTAACAGTCCTTCAGACATCACTAACTTTTAAGAAGGATTTGCTCTGTGCTCTTTTTATCCATTATATGATGGAAAAATTCACAAGCCAAATAAATATTTGTTTTCTCTTATAAGTCACCCTTAAGATTACAATCCATCCTGACACCAGGACAAGGAGTTCATTTTCAAGCTTAAAGTAATTCATCACTGAGCTAGGATCTGAGCTGCACCAAGAATAAATGTTTTTCAGAAATACGTAGTTGCCAAGTCTTTACACAGCCATTTGAAATGTCTAATGCAATCACAGTCCTGCGGTTTGCTTCCAGTAGAAAGGCTCTTACATTTACATTAATCTCTGGGAATTGTCCTCCACTACAGAAAACCACCAAGTGTTCGGATTATTGATTTGACCACACGTTACTTGAGCTGCAGACTCTGACTTTACTATGTGCTTGAGCAGAAACTCGTGAGTGACAGCTCTGTATCCTGACATAAAGCAATGATTACTCTGTGATGAGAGCCCCAACTGAGAGTATGCCCCCACTGTTTTAAAAACAAACCTCAGGATAAATCCCTGGCATCTTTACACAGCCAGACTGGGAGGTAAAAAGAAGAGGTATTATTTTATTGATTTTGCAAAACAAGAACTGAAGCAGGGAGTTTTGATATACAACATCACGTAGGCACCTAATCCTTTCAAAATCAGTAGGAGCCAGAGATCTAAATTATTTTTGCAGATTTGGCCACAATAGTTATGTCCATAGTCATGCCAATGAGATTTATGTTTTCCTGGGCAGCTGGGGATCACCCTTGAGCCTCAGCCCTGAATCCCTAACTCTCAGCCTCTGGCTTCAGTCTTAAGAAACTGGATGGCTCTGAAGGCTGTGAAGCTCCACCAATACAGGAGGACTGGTTCATGCTGTGCCTCTGCCCCTCTCTGCAGCATGGACAACTAACCAGTCCCCGGCTTTCAGGCGATGTATGTGCATAGTTGCCAAAATCTGTATCAAAGTGCCTGAACCCTTGCCTGGGAGCTTACATGCTCTCTTCCCATACACATTTTGGAAAGCAGCAGGGCAATATCCACTGGTTAAACAGGCCACAGAAATCTAGCTACTGCCTTACTCTGAAGGGAGAGCTCTAGGCCAGGATTAGGAATATAGGCCAACAAACGTGGGAAAAACTGCCCTGTTATTATCCATCTTTTACATCAACTCTGCCAACTCTCCCCATCTCATCTATACCTGACATTTCACTAAGCACCTAAGCTTCTCAATAGAGATCATTATACAATAATCACTCTTTTATTGGAGGCAGTGTTTTAAGTTTTTGGCCTTCATGTTTGTAAAGAAAAGCTAAGTGTAAGGTTTGAGTAGGGTTTAATGCAAAATGACCTGGGGAAAGCAGCACATTGTGACCTTGTGAGGCCTAGAATGTCAGATTTGGGGATGCTCAGTGACAAGAAGAGTGGAACAGAGGGCTTCAGCCTCAGAAGTGTCTACAAACGAAACCCTGCACATAAGAGAACACAAGAGGCAGAGTTCAAATCACTGGACCATTTTAGGAGGGTGTCTCATCAGGTACTTAGTGCGCATGCAGTAAATCAGCCTACAGCTCGTGCACAGTGAGAGCAGGCTCCCTGCATACAAACCAGACTGTCACAGATACCATGACAGTCAAAGTGGCACTTATGAAAAAGGTCTCCAGGACACGGGTTTATGTCTTCTGGTGGCATGCCCAGAAGAGACAAGAGGTGCAGGCAAGTACCTGAACAAACGTAATGCTTCTATGTACCTGCAGCCTTCTTAGCCGTGAAGTTCTTGTGCCATTGCAGAAGATCACATCAAAACATTAAGTTTGAAATTTAAAAAGTCATGATAGCAGCATGACAGCATGCTGATAGTAAATGCAAACGCCATTCAAAAAATTCAGGAAAAGTCAAAATTCTCACAGCAATGTTAAAAATACCATATGCACCATGTGGATATGTTAATGTGCTGTCTTCCAGCCTCACAGGCTGGGCTGGGGTATTGCAGGGCTATTTTTTTTGTGTGTGTTTTAAGAACAGTTATGACCTTAAAAATAATAATTCTTGCTCACTCGCTCTCCAGAGTTCACACTTGGGATTTGCTGTCCCTTACAGGGAAGAAAACTTCTGTTGTCCTCAGAATCTTAGCAATGCTGTTTCAAGTAATACAACATTAAGGTTGTTATGCTAGCAGTGAAAGGTGCCAGCTCCAGAGCCCCATACACTGAAATCCTCCCTGCTGCACTTCAGTCCAACCATGGTAACACACTGTCCTTCAGCCACTCTTTGATTCAGCATCGCAGGTGATTTGGCTCCTCTTAAGGACCATTAAACTGTTGACCTCTCCCTCAGATGACCCAGTGCAGGCTGTGCCAGCTGTGCCAAGCAGCTGGCCCTGGCATCACAGTACTTCATTAATACCACTGAAGAGCTAGGACATGGCAGGATGAGACAGCAATGCCATATTAACAAGAAGGAACACTGACTTTTAGGGCTGAGAATCAAAATAGATGTGTGAGTTTCCCTTGAAAGCACGTTGTCACCGAACAATAAAACACAGCACGGATATAGGGGGATTTAAAACTGCAGCATTTAACTCTGCTACTACCAGAGGATATGTGCCTGCTCCAGCCTGGCACAGGACAGCACAAAGCCTCAAGAATCCCCAAGCTGATAAAGGGTGCTGAGTGACACATTTATACCCTGGACACCCCATCATGTTCCAGCCTCCTTGAGTAGCTGTGAAACCTTCCCTAGACCTCCTCATCTGCACAGCATTCAGCTCTGGTTTGACTGCAGGACAAAAGCACAGTTTTGACATGAGATGCTCGTGGAGTGGATTTTGCAGCAGACCACCAAACAACAACAGGTAGCAGTAATGTGAGAAAAGTACCACTTTAGTCCTCATACTGGCCAGGTACTCAATATTTAAAGACTATATATGGCTGGGTCTTTGATTGCTCTTACTCAACACAGCTCAAAAGGACAAGTACTGCATTACTTAGCCTCAGCTGAAGCTTAGGCCCAAAGTCCTCAGTACCTGTAAGAGCAGCAGCTTGATTTAAGTTCCCTCCCTGAAGTCAAGATTTATCATTTCCAGCCAAAGGAAAGGACAGTGTATTTGTTCCGTGCCTGAATCCCCTGGGACTCAGAAGACAAAATGAAATGGAAATTTTCTTCCTTTCTTTTTTTTCTTTTTAAACAGGTTTATATGACCAGTAAGAGCCAGATGAGACTAGATGGGTTCTTAAGAGGCAAGGTCCCCTGGTACTGAGCACAGACTCAATGTTATCAAGACGGTACATGCCAGTCATTAGGATCCTAATTGGCTCTGACAGGGCTCTGGTGACTGAAGTGAACATCCAGCCTGTCACTACCTGGAAGCATTGCTGCAGGGAACAGCTCCAAGAAGCCTAAAGGAAAGAAGTGGGTGTGAGGAGGTAGAGAGATGGGGGATGTTTATATCTCTCTACAGCTGTCTGCATCACATATTTAAAAAAGGGGGAAAAGAGTTCTGTCTTTCTACACTGCGCTGATAAAAAATTCCACTAAAAAATCACTTTGGGTAATTTACATTTAAATGGACTTTGCACACGAAGTAGATTATTTTGCTGTTCATGTTTACAGTTCTTTCCCTGCTCCCTTTTCCCAGGACTCTGTGACTCTTGTCTCCTGCACCATCTTTTCTTTCTCTGTCTCCCAACCTATCCAATTAAAACACCAAAAATAAATTAACTTGTCAGATTTCCCCACCACCAACTCTCTCCTACTGCTCTATTCCTGTCAGAGCTTTACCTCACCTTGAAAAATTCTGGTGTGTTGACTGTTTTTGTTTATTTGCTTAGGTGGCCAGATTTATCATCTATGGACTAGATTTACAGCACTTACAAAGCAGCAAATCAAGAGTTTCTAAACAGCTTACTGGTCACAACTGGTCACAGTTTTGGCTGGACAACATTCTTGTAAGGCTGGGATAGCATCAAGAGGAAGGTGTGAAACTGAGACTAGATTACCTACAAATTAAAGAGAAGGCTGAGAGTTATGCAAACATGGACTGCTGAAAAATAAATGTTATCTGAATGAGTCTTGTACTTCACTGCAAATAGCCAACAACACTAACTCACTGAACCAATGACTTGGTGGCCTAAATGTGACAAGCTAGCTGTATCCTTTAAGAGACCAGCTGTGAACAAGACAACTCTGCTAGTGAGATGCCAGAACAGACACTTAAAACACTGGTCTGCAACCCTGAATCATAGGTCAATATTTCATCCAGGTCCTGTGCATGTGACATGAAACTAGAGAAGGTACAATCACATTTAATTTATGACAAAAATCAAGGGGGCTCTGGAATAGGGGGGGAATAAAATAAAAAATTCTCCTTACTGCCACAATCAGCTGTCCACTTTTCTTCATCCCTCACTATCACAATACCGTGGCAACCCAATGTATTATGCCTTTAGAACTTCAGAGGATGCAGACCAGGACTAAAGCAACTGGTGAGATCCCCTTCCACCCCAGCAAACTAGTCAGGTGTTCCTGCACAGCCTATTATGCCACATAAATGTCAGTTCTGTGATCCAAAAATCTGCTCTGGATGAGAAGATCCTGGCAGAAGAACAGGAACTCCAACAGTATCTCCTAAAATGACTGTCGAACACAAAGGGAAGCGGAAAAAAAGGAGGAGGGGGACAGAGGGACAGGGTACAAGTCTCCATGCACAGGCACTGCAGGAATAAAGCTTCTTGAAGCAGCTTGCAGTTCAAGCGGACAAAGAGGTAACAAAGAGACACAGAGGTGCAAAGCACCTGGGATTTCCACTCCTCTGGCATGAGCAGGGGGAAAATAGAATCTCGTTTTGCCAACCTCTCTGTTCCCCTAAAACCTTTCCAGCCAGCCTCAGCCCAACTCTTCCAGACAGACTGCAGAAGGGAACATCTGAACACAGCCAGAAGGATCCTGTAGTACCACAGAATCTGTACCACTCTACTGCATGCTTGGCTAGACCCCATCTATATAACAACCATGGCTCCAGAGCCTGTGCTTCCTATTGTCACTTCCATCAAGCCCCTGCAACCAGTTTCACTTTCCTTTGTAAATAGGTTTCATTGCTTCATAAAATGGATGCATTTAGTCATGAATAAAACCCAAAAAGTTACTGGGGAGGGAAGCAATACTCAATGTACCACAGTCAATAAAAGACAGAAAAAAAGAAAAATATTAGCTGGAGAGTTCCAAGAAGGTTAGGGTTACAAAGAAACAAAATATTGGCTCTGACACAGGACAAAGCTCTTCTGAATACCAATGTGTTCCACAGAGTGACAAAGAAGCTATACTTACCTCAAAGGAGATTAAGTAATATACTGCAGCACCTGAGGAAAGGGAGAAAGGTAGAAAAAAAAGGCAAGCAAGCATAAACACAAAGAGAATAAGGCCCCTGAAGTCTGTTTCATATAGCTTCTTCTCCTTCACATAAGAGATTTATATCTCTTCCTTGGAAATTCAGCATTCAGGAAAGTGGACTTAGTATAACTCCATAATAATACCCTCTTTTCCAGGCCCCAGGAAACTATAATACTGATTTACTGGTCAAAGAAATAAATGTGCCTCAGAGTTCTACACAAGGTCTTTCTGAAGTTAATCCAGCTCTAAGATGGATAAGCAAAAGTGGAAAAATACCACAGAAAGCATTTGTGTAGATAAAAGGAGCTTTCTAAAGGCCAGTGTTCCTGTCATGATGGAATAATTTTCATTCTCTAGATAAAGAGCTGGAGAATAAAAGTGGAAAAAGTTATAGCACACAACTGGCTCCCTGGGTACCAGGACATGTTTGCTGGCTGGGGACTACACTTTATTGAAAACGCCTAATCAGTTAAATTTAAAACCAGAAATATTTCATACGAGATTCATTTGAGCAAGTGTTGACATCAACATCTGACACCACAGTCAGCAGAGAGGAATAGTCACCTGCAGGGCAGGATTCATCTGTTTCTAAAGCACTTGGCTAGAACAGGGTTAGATGAACTATGTCCTAAAATATCTCCCTTTCCTGTCTAGAAGGAGAGTCCATATAACTCAGTCAGATGCAGAGAGCCAGTCTGTAGGCATCTGAAGCTAATGGTGGACTCACTTCACCACACATTAAAATGATTGCAGAGATGAGACTCAAAGTACATAAATGGAGTTTGCAGAAATTAAGCCACTTTCTTCTCACTATGACGACTGGAAATCTTACTCCGGAGAATGCAAATACAAGTCCCAGGCTTCTGTGCAGTCTGTGTTAGCAATTAAAATGGATCAAAACACAGCCCTTATAGTTGCAGAGATGCAAGAAAATGCAAGCAGAAGCAACGTTATTCCTGAGCCTACAGATTGATACAAATAAGACTCAGTAATGCTCAAGAGTATCATAGGAAAATTCACAAGACTGACAGTTTTATCAAATAATTCTCCCTCAGATTAGTGTCAACAGAGCTGTCCCTCAGTTCCTAGTCCTGGGTTTAAATGCAGTTTCCAGGAGAAAAGGGGAAGATAAGCTCCAGACTTCTGTTAAAACAACTTTTTTTTTTTTTTTTGCAGTGGACAAGGAAAATGAGTCCTTAAATAGAACTTAATAACACCGACCACAAATGTCCAAATATATGGCCTGGCAGAAGAGCTCCTACAGCCCTAATTGAAGCTGTTCCCTTACGTCTCTCCTGACAGGTGCTGCTTTGTCCTGTAACACAAATGGCTGGGAACAGGCTGCAAGAACAATTCACACAGCCCACAGCTCCTCTCCCTGTTCACGTGAGAGGGGTTCTCTTAGAAAAGCACAGGCGGGACTGGGTCACCTTCACCAGGACACCAGAAATCCACTGCTAGTCACTGTCTTTCTCCACATGCTTCTCAGGAAGAGAAGAAGCAAGAATGTTTCCCAAGTTTCACACCTGGGAAACTTTAGCCAGCTACCCCAGATAGACCAACTGCACTGTGTATGTACAAAATACAGCTCTCACTAGCCTGTAGTATAAGCTGTGTGTTCCATCCATCTGGAAGATTTAGGCACAGATAGAATGAAGCCTCTATTCAGGCAGGGGCATTTAATGCAATGGTCAATTACTCCACATGGGCTGAAACCTCTGATCAGGGACCATTTTCTTGTCCTGCAGTTATACTGTGCTTACATAGCATGAGTTGCTCGTTGGGGCTTGTGAAAATGCTGTGGTACGAACAAACAAAATCAGCCTTATTCAGACCAAATTCCAAAACAGAGGCTGCTTGCTTGCCCACATTCTAGGCTAAATACAGAGGTCTCTCAATTCACAGTAAACCAGACATTGACCTTCTCCTTTGACAAGGAAAAATAGCTACAGGGAAGCTGCTTCAGGACTCAAAAGAGTCATTTATTAAAACTGAGAGATTACGCCTATCAATGAAAGGCAAACAGACTCCAGAATCATCTCATCCAGGACACGTGAGAAACTGTCCAATCTTAACCTCCATTTCAAATGCTAATTACTGTACAGAACACTAACCTGAAGTTTTCCTAGCTTCCATGGAGGATAAAAAAAAACCTGACGTGTATAGAGATCTTCATCTTTCCCTTTCTAAATTTATACAAATTATGTAATTGCACTTTTAAAGGACTAGAGCAAGTGACTGAAAAAGAAATGTAGAATGAACTAACACTGCTTGTGACAGAGCAGGAAAAGAATACTTTTAAAAGCAGAAGAGCACTTTCTCCCCCCTAAGAAAAACTTGAAAAGAGAAGGTAGAAGACACTATAATTGAATATGAGAAAAATTATTCAAGGACAATGGGATGTATGGCAAGTTATTTTAACAGCTGAGTTTATTATATACTTTAAATGATGTAAAGATTGCCCAGAGCACAAGCATGGCTGTCATCTTAGCAAAGATGTATGCACGTAAAGACACATACTTTCTTAACATACATATCTGATAAATTATATACATATAGTGACAGTGCAATCTAGCAGGAGGGGCTTACAGGCATTTTCTAAAGGCAAAAGCTTGTCATTGTGAAAGGATTTACTAATTATTATATAAAAAAGTATGATTATCAAAGTTAAATGCCTGGAAGTATTTTGTCAAAATCATTTAGCTCTGGCCGACACTCCAAGAGAAAAGGAAAGAGGAATTCATTTTCTCATGGTAGGATTTCAGTTAAGATTCAGAAAGCTGCTTATATCCACTGGTATTTGGATATTTTTTAAAAGGTATGGGGCATTCACCCAACTGATTTTAGGACATATGTATTTGTATTACTACACCTTCAACAAAGACTTTAGATTAAGGCCCTGTGAAGCAGAAGAAAAACAGTACTTATGCTGAGAGTGACATGATGGTTCCCCAGCAGAAGCTCACAGGGCCATGATAAATGTTTGAGCCTCTCCAATAAGTGACATTACTGCATTCTGAATGCGAGAACAGGGATATAAGACAAACAAGGAGCTCAGCCTGCCAGAAACTTTGTATTTGGCAATAGCCAATTGTTCCAAAAAGGTTAGAAGCCACTAAATTAGCATAAATTACAAGAGACAGTGTGGAACAAAAACCAGGGACAGGAAGAGCACAGGGAACAAACAAACAAACAAAAAGGCACCACAAAGCACAGCCCCCCTGATCAGCATCCTAAGAGTATTTCCAACACTGAAGGTGTTAAGCCCTGCCAGATCATCCTTTCAGGTGGGTTTTGTGACCACAAGCAGCCCTGTGCCACCATCACTGTAAGCCCAATGGCTAAGCAGCAAGAGAGAGTGTCATGAGAAGGATTTAAGAAATACAAGAGCTCAGTGGGGCCAGGCAGAGTGTCATTGCCCCCAGTTTAAGGGCAGATCAAGGGAGCAATTGTGCAGTTCACTCACGGAAAGGCAGCACGCCCGCAGCACAGCCAGGTAACAAACCTGGCTCTGGGCACAGCAGGCTGTGCCTTGCTCACAACCACATCCCGCTAGTCTGTAGTGCCAGCAGAAGGAAAACAGAACTACACCAAACAGTGGGAGAAATCCCTCAAATCTTCATGATATACAAAGCCTGAAGGAATGCACATTACAGAAAGATTTAGTTTGCTGGCATGAAATCAAACGTATAAACCCAAGATTATTCACAAAGATCAAGACAACCTTCAAAAAAGTCAGAAATCCAGGGGGAAGCAAAGTATTTCTGAGTAGTTCCACTTTTCTCACACAAGCTAGGGAATCTCAGAGAGACGGTCATAAATAATGGACTTTATTTTCACTCTTTGCATATACTCTCGCTGGTGCAGTGCCCAATGTTATCTGGAGATGGAAGCTGATAGTGAGCCATTTTTGGATACTCAAACATACCTTAAAAGGGACTTTTTCTTGGAATATAAGTGCTTGGTTTCTGAAATACAAACTATTGCAATTAACTCATTGCTTTACATAGTCTACAAGAGCACTTCCAAGAAAGATCACATTTCTGATAATAAAAGCCTCTGTAAACTAACAAAGAAAGGCATTTCAAGATGCAGTGACTAAAGGCAGCCTATTCAAATTAATGTACCTAGTTAATCATCAAAGTAACTAACCATTGACAGAACTCTCCTAGGGCAGACAGCAACCATTACTTAATGTCTTCAAAGCAAGGCCAGAAGATTCTTCTCAAATATACATATGATCATGCTTAAGCCACAGTTACTAGTCAAATGCTGAAATCAGCATTAATGAAAGCAGGCCTTTCTCAGACATGCTTACTGTGAGCAGTTCTGGTCACAGCCAAATTCAAAGACAATTTACTGAATTGAGAATAGGTGCACAAAAGTGCTGGTAAGAATAAGAGGCCTATCTTGGGAAAGTTTCACTCATTTAAACTGGCAAAAGACAGCACAGTAGAGGACAGAATCACTGCCTGCAAACACATTTGAGGAGAGGAGCTGCAAGAAGTGAGAACAGACGTTTAAACCATAGGATTAGCTTGGGGCAGAAAGGAGATATACCAACTACAAACACTTCTCAGCTGCAGGTCAGAGAAATCAGAGTATGAAGTACCTGTGATCTGGAGCAGCCTCCTGGTGGGAGAAGTGGAAGAGGAGAGGAAAGCAGGAGAGACCACAGAAATGGCTCCTGCTCCATGCTGATGCCACAGCAGGAGGGATTCATTCTGGGGGATTGAGGCTGGGAAAGTTGGATTGTCCTTTACAGCTCTGAGCTCATACACAGAATTCAGTAACATGGTAACCAGTTACTATTGGAAGAAAAGAATTTGTGTGTTTTGTGGGTCTTTTTCTATGTATTTCTAACCCAGAAAAGTTTTTATTTTCTTTAGACACAAATATAATCTCTGTTTTTCACGTGTCCTCCAGCAGTCTAGGAGAATACACAGCAGGAGCAACACATTCCAAGAAGATACAATTTAAGATCTAATCTTAAGCAACCTGTGCAGTCAAACAGGACAGCATAAGCAGCTCTACCCTCCACCACCTGAGGTAGACCTCACAGATGTTCCATTGCCAAGATCCTTCAGCTCTTATCAAGAGGGGGAGGAAAAACTAATAGGTATTGAAGAACCTGCATCAGAGTGCAAGAGATCTGAAAAGCAGCAGTGCTCTGCAGTGGCCAGGCAGCACCAGCTCCTGGGTTATCAAAATATGAAGTATGTACCCCTTCTGTCTACAGACTAGAGCCACAGGCCCTGGATTCAGCCACTCTTTCTGCAGCACACCTAATTCAATAATCACAGCAAAGGTAAAGCCAAAGTCACATCAGATTAGTAAGGAGGCTGTTTGAGTTGTTCTTGCCCTCTCTATTTCAGAATCAGCTTACCATAAAACCATCAAAACACAGATATTGGGACTTGGGAGAGCCAGGTTACCCTCCTGACATTCACCCCAAGGAAAAGTCACAAGCTTTGAATAACCACTTCATTGTCTCACAGGTCCTCACTCTCCCCCTCTGCACACAAAGCTTCCCCTCTTTGGGAAGCGTAAAGAGATTCAAAACTGTAATGTAAAAACAAAATCGTGTGTTAGTGATCTTTAAACTGACTTAATGAAGCAGTTTCAATTCCACCCTTCCTTCCTCCCAACTACACCCTCTCCTTCAAGTGGGAAATTTGTTTGAGTTAATATGGAGGGGGAAAAAGCAAGATAAAAATAGCCTCCTTTTGCCTTACAAAAATTAAAGCTATGAATAAACAGCCTGAAACAGGAATGCAGTTAATCTGCCCACCAAATTCCTACACTGTTTTTTTGTTCAGCTTTTCAAAACATTTTCGTAAGGATCAAACACACAGACTTACATCTGCAGAGCCACTGGTATCCCAGAACTGCCTGCTTCCATGCAGGTAAGGTAACTGGTTTTAGCAGGAGGAGGATTGGTTTATGAGACTGGATGAACCGAAGATATAATCTAGGATTGTTAAGTACTAGAATATTTGAGCAACCTCCTTAGATCAGGGAAATTAATATTAAAAGTAATAAGAAAAATGCACCAAGAGAACACAAAAACATTTCTCGTTTCCCTTTACTGTGCAACAGACAAACTGCATTATCTCCTAAAAATCTACTTTGTCAGTAAAAAGCACTCACACAGTTATCCCTATCTTAGACCCAAGTCACATCTGTCCCTGACAGCAACAGCTGTCAACACTGAAAGAGCAGGGTGATCAGCCATCCTTTTCACCCTGGGCTGGGAGCCAAAGCAAGGTTGGCTTATGTATTTGCAGTGCAAAGCCAAACAAACTCTTTATTCTGTTCCCTGCACTATGCCATTAGCAAGCAAGAGGATCAACCCAAGGGAGTATTACTGCAGCCTGAATATTTGAACCCAAACTTGATTTTATCCTATTCCCCTTCCACTACACCACCAGTGAGCTTCAGGTACTGCCATAAGTCACGTGTACCATCCTATCAATGCAGATAGAAGCCTCTTGGCAGAGTCACCTTTCATTCCCAGTTTCCCATAGCATGAGGCATCAGAGCATGCTGCTGTGGAGTGCTATAGACACTGCTATGACACCTGAGAGGAGTTACATTTCAAAAAAGAAAACCATCTCCCTCTTCTTACAGCAGATGAGCCCTCTGGATGGAGAAGGGAAATGTCTCACTTTCATCTCAGAGTTCAGAGGGAATGTTTTATACCTGTCAATCCTATCAAGATCTTACTCATTGACACACCAGGGACAGTAACTGTTTGGAGGTAGGCTGTGCAGCCATGAAACCGACAGGTTCTGAAAAGTGCTTTGTCCAGTGACATTTGGAAAGCAAGGTAAAAGACTTTTCTGTGACCCTAAAGTAAATGCTGAAAGCCAACATGCAACAGGCAGGCCAGAATGAGTTCAGCAGATGTGACCACACAAGGCAAAACCATTTGAGGAACAAAGCAGCATCTGCTACTAAAATCCCAGGTGGGGAATATGAACCCAAGTTGTCTGGAGCCTCTGGTATTCCAGGTCCAAGAATGCACTTTCACTCAGAGAGGTGAGACACAGTGATCAGAGCAGGACCGTGGATGCTGGAATCTCGGTATCCCTGCCATGGTATACAACCCTGCATTCCCCATCCATACACTGTACTCATTGTCTCATTTTGACTGCTAAAAAGACTTCAGGAATACTATTTAGGCTGCGCAGAAATATTAGAGAAAAGACATCCTGGTTAAAACTTATGGTATTTCTTCAACCACTGTTCTGGAGCATTCACTGGTTCCATTTACCCACAGTTGCCATCCAAGGTAGGAGTGTCCTTTAAGAGACAGGAAACTGGCAGAGAGCTCTGTTTCTACGGAATTCTCAGAGGGAATCTGCAAGTGGATCAGGAAGCTGAAACTGGACTTGCAGAGCTCTAAATCAGCTACCAGACCACTTTCCTTCCTACAGGCATATCCCCCAATGCACACTTGTGCTGCTTACTCAGAAAGTCTGGAGGCTCAACAAAAGAACAAGCAAGAACACAAAGAGCAGGGTGGGGTGGGTCAAGAAAGCAACTGCATTGGCAGGGCTGCCAACACCCACTCTGCATCCAGCATCACACCACAGCTCACCTGCTCCACACGGAGCCTTGCCCAAGCAGGTAAAACTGCAGACTCCTGCCTTCTCACGGGTGCAGTAGCCAAATGCTGTAGCACCCAAAAGGTGTTTGACATCACTCATCTGCAACTTATCCTCTGCTGCCAGCTAGTTTTAGCACATCCAAGTAGAGATAGCTTACCTGGGTTCAACAGGGATTCAGCTTTCCCAGGGCACTGTAAAGAATCAGAAGGGTACAGACACTGACTCTGGAGAAACAGAAATCAGATTTAAGTGTGTGGAAACAATTCTGCATTTAATCTGAAAGCAAAAACCATCAAAAAGCCAGCCTAGAATGTTTCTTTGCAGAAACACAAAGTCTAGGGCTCCTTTACAGTCAGCTCAAGGTATCTCAGACTGTGCATACAGACACTGCTCCCAGTGACCCACCTGCACAGTGACTCTCTTAAGAAAACACCCACAATCACTACAGATGACTTTTCAGGATACTAACTGATATAAACCAGAATGTCTTTGCCTCAGTAGAATCAACAGATTCTGCCAAACATCTATCCATGCACCAAAAAGCTGCTCCTTTGAGCACTGTTCTCATACAGCTAATACAGGACACATCTCACACAAATCCCTTCTCCTTCCTGCATTTTACGCAGCCAACATTCATGGTCCACAGTAAGATCCACCCACCCAACCATGAAAGGAAAATGTCTACAGACAGGTTCAAGTATATAAGTGTTTAACAGGGGAGAGGCAGGGGGGAAGACAGGCCAGGGTACCATGGGCAAGCTCTGTGACAAGATCATGCTACCTTCAGCAGAGGGAATGTTCACTTGCTCCTTTACTCCTCCTTTACTAGAGGACCTCAGAGGAGAGTACAGAGACTGAGCTCCCCAGAGCTTTCTGGCTTTTTTTATGATTAAACCCATTGCTTCTGCACAGTACTAAATCAAAAGGAAAGAAGGGGAAAACTAACCACCTCATACAATGCTGACTTGCCCATCACACCAAAGCACCAAGTGCTTTGTACCTGGTTACAGAGAAAGGAGAGGAATTCAAAGAGTTAAGAAATCTTGATTGCAATTATCAGGAAAACAGTGGTAATGCAAGGTACAAGCATGGCCCTGATCAATATTCCTAATACAGAAAATAAGTGTCTCAGGGCATGTCTGCAGCACTGGAAGCAGTCTTCCAGCTGAGCAGTTGTTTTTCCTTTCAACTCAGCCTCACTTTTAACCACTCTTGATTAAAACTATTACTTTCACTCAATATTCAATTTCTGACAGGTAATATTCTCTACATATGTTGCAAGCTGGCTCCATCCTTCCAGGCAAAACACAACAGCTCCCTAGAAGCAACCTTTTTTATTTTACAAGTCATGTATAATTTATGCACTCACAATATTGACATAGGCTCAAAATACACATCGTGCCAAAATCATCTCTTATAAGATTTCAACAGATTTGGGGGCATTTTCCTTAACCACTTATTGGGTTTTTGTTCATTTAGCCCTCAAGTTTTTGTCAAAGCAAACACTTGCACATGCACAGATGTGATCCTGCCCTTCTAATCTTGCAGGTGGATTCTGCACAGGACATATACAAGTGATATGTTCAGCTTTCCCAACCAGGTAAATAGCTGTCTGGTAACCAGAGATGGCTTTGTGAGCTACTGCTATGCCACTGTTTCAAAGGGTGCAAAATATTAAAATATTAAAATCACCTGAATGTGTTTTACTGAGTTATTGGAAGAAGAATTGCAGGCAAGTTACAGGGACATTTACAGAGAGCTGCCAGGAGTAGGGAAGCATCTTCTTCACTGCATTTCCTTTAGGTGGAAACTAACAGAGGGAAGCAGGATTTTCAAGAGTTTTCATCTGATATGCAAACAGCACTGAATTAGGCAGCTTTCTTACACTGCTGAGAACATTCTACTCTTTCATTTTAAGAGTATATCTAGGACTCAGGAACCCTCCATCACTGAGTCACCTTCTCTTTTCACCTGCCACCGCCTATAACTAGATGCCACACAGGTAAGATGCGTTTGCTTCTGGCACTCTGAAGGAGTTAGGGAAATTTAATCTTCTTTGCCCAAGCCATACTTTTCTTTCCTCTTTTTATTTAAGTAACTTTTCCTTTTTTAAGCTGTTTTCAGAAACAAAATATTTTATCCAGTTTTCATCTTGGCTATGGGATGAACAACCAGAACACCCACTCAAAGCACACAGCCTTTGATCATCCCTCCTACAAAGCATGCAGGTGGCCAGAAGAGTTTGCAATTACAAGCTTCCAGTATGAGCTTTTAGAGGGGTGGGTGGTGTAGGTATCCATGTATCCTGAGATTCTTAAATCCAAGCTTTTTGCAGTAGTAAGTGAACTGACAAAGTATAAATAGAGAAAAATATAATTATCACAGATTACAGCTAACAAATCCTCACTGGAGAAAACAGAATGTGTGTAGGAGAAACTCACTGTAACTGGTGTTTTTTCAGATGACACAGGAGATGCAGTTGGAAGGAGCTCTTGATCTCTCACAGCAGTAACAGCTGGCCCTTCAGGGATGCCACTGCAAGACACAAAACAACAGATTCATGAGTAAAACAAGCAGGTGGTGATCGGGAGTCTCTCCACGAACAAACTTTTCAATCCAGGATTAATGCTTCCTGCTTCACAATCCCTTTCCCTTCCCTTCCCAACCTCTATGGAGTTTGTTACTAAAATGAAACGCGGGCACCAAATAAATTTTGACTTACTGCAGAAAATCTGTTCTTGCACATTTCCAACACAGAATTAAAAAACAGGAAAAAAAACCCCACACACATTAAAAAGACGTGGCTTTTTGACATTGAATCCCCTTGCTAACTACCAATGTAAGAGTGAACGTGCAATGGCAAGACACTAAGGCATGCTGGGCATGCAGAGAAAAGTCCAGGTAAAATGCGTCCACAGAACAGCACCCTGTAATTTATGGTCCACCAGCAGACCAAGAAACAAGCTTTGGGGGTCCCAGGGCATAATGCAGAGAAAGCATCCAGAAGAGAGCACAGGCTTATGTTTCCTATGCAGGGAGAAGGTCACGGCAAGGAAGAGTAAAAGTAGCAAATATTTCTAAACATTCAAGTTTCTGAGACTGACAAACGGCAATGAAGTAAGCTCAGCTGGTAGAAGCAGTTAATGAAGCAAATACCCACAAATGAAAGCACCTTCTACTGGTAAAACTTCACCAAGTGACACTGCACAGGGAAAAGTAAGTTCCTAGCTATATTCAAATGCATAGCAACATTTCAAGGCATGATCAGCCAAAGGGTAACAGGTTAGCTCTACCTACAGAACCGGCAAGAAGGTCTGAGGGGCAGATAAAACTTTCTGAAAAGAACAACCCCTTCCTTTTCCATCGCAGCTTTATCATTATAGTGGATAATGAATTACACCCCAGTTTTGTGCCACGGGATTTTTGTTAATGTATACATTTCCCTAGCATTAAGTTTGGAACTGCAGATAGATTTTATAGTTAAGCACAGTGGAATTTGCCCTGTTGTAAATTACTTAGTGTTAAAAAGCCAACCCCTACAAAAGAACTATTACATCCTTACTGACCACACACAATCAGGACTGCACTTTATCTACCCTCTTGAAAGACAACTGTGCCTGGCTTGCCATAGGGCAACTCCTAGGGGGGTTTTGTTGTTTGTTCATTGGTTTGTTTTTAATTTTGCTATTTCAGGTGCTTAAGGACACTAATTTCCAGATGGTCTAAAAACCGAATACACCAGCAAGCAGACTATATCCCTGTTAACGTGCAGCAGGTGCTGGTGTCTGATATTTTACTGTTGCAAAAATCAAGCTGGCCCCAAAAACGCATCAGGAATGCATTCCCTAAGCACATTTTGATTTTTCTAAAACAAAGAGCGAAGCAAGTAGGTATCAAGTGTTTCTTTAGAAGAATAAGCAGCCTGAAGATTTTTAGATTTGGTTTTCTTTCCTAACCTTGACAAATACCACAAGCAACATCACCTTTTAAGGCAAAAGGCAGCTGAAAGCAAAATCCTTCTTTTAAGCCAGAGTGACTCATACCAGTAAAGACTCTTCCTAGAAAAACAAACTTAATCTTGAAGTAAGAACAAGCTAGAAGCCTTAGTGATAACGATTCAAACAAATCCTTCCCTCTCCCCCCACCACCACCCCCTGACTTTTGTGGACTGGTTTGGCTGGGTCAAGCAGGTGCTCTTGGCTTCTGCAAAAAGAAAACAAGCTAGACAGACCACTGGCCTGACCTAGTCTTATCATCCATTTGCATCCCTAGAAAGTAGAGTAAACACAAACACAGATGCCCAGGAACACATTTCATGCCTTATCTTTTCTACAGGAATGCAGGAGGAAGTACATATCTGAAGCTGTATCTACACTGCAGTCAACACAACCAGCTCAAGAGATAAGGCAGAGAAGATGCAGAAGCATTCACACATCTGCCTCCAGCGAGCCCCTGTAGTTGTGTATAACCAGTGCGTGTTAGCAACGCTGGTTATAACCCAGGTCACGTAGGGCTATTCAGACTGCAATCCTGCCCCCTGAAACAGGGGCTGTCGCTGCCATCAGAAGTGGCAGCATTATACTAATGAGGGGATGTGCTCTTGGTAGACTGCATCTCAATCTACTCCTTCAGTCTAGGAGATATCCCAAATCCTCCTCTTTGAGTAGTATCAGTCATTGCACAGATTCCCCTTAACCTGTCCAACACATGAGCCTAGGCAGCTGTATTTTCAGCAAGGAAGGTGCTGACACCACCAGCAGAGAGATCAGGGCTCCACTTCCCTCTCCAGAAATGACCTGTAAAACATCAGGCAAAACATTTTTTTTCTCTCCTTGCATCTCACTTCCATTCTTGGGTTGATTTTTTTTTTGTCTCCTCTTTTGACCAGGGACCATCTTTTACGAGATGTTTATGTCTATTTATCATGTGTTGCTGAGCACAAGGAGGGCTCTAAGCATGAAGTTTAATAACAACAAGAACCTCAACTGCAGTGTAACTCTGATTAGAGCTACACGGCCCCCCTCAAACCCAGATACACCAGATACCCTGTTCCAGAGACCAGAGACACGTGTTTAATCTTTCTGTCCTGGCTTGTGTCAAATGCTTCCTGGCTCTCTGGCATGTCACTGGGAGTCCATCTAAAAAAACCTCTGACAGCTCCCAACTGCTTAGGAGATTCTTTTTCTTTTCAGACTAACTTCACAGGTTCTTAAGGGGGGAAACTACAGCTTAGCAAGAGCAGGTCAATTGAGTACTAATGCCTAAGTTCAAACTATGTGATCAAAGATGTGACAGACAGCTCAGCTTTCCAGGAACTCAAGACACCTTGAGTTACACAAGAGTCCTGCTCTCTGATTTCTTGTTTTGAAATACCTCTACTTGCTCTGCCTACTCTTGCCTTCCTCCCTAGGCATTCCCATCAGAGAACAAGGTGACTTTCTGCTGTAACTCAGGACAATTTTTACTTGGGGCTTATATTTATCTGCACATTGGTCAAAAAAACTGGTTTCTAGAGGCAGAACACCTCTCAGTGCTCTAGTACTTTCCAGAGCTTGCTGCTACTTCATAGCATGACAGAATGGTTGGGTTGGAAGGGACACTAAAGGTCATCTTGTCCAACCTGCCTGCCATGGGCAGACACCTTCCACTAGACCAGGTCACTCAGGGCTCCACCCAGCCTGGCCTTGAACACTGCCAGGGATGGGGTATTCACAGCTTCTCTGGGTAACCTGTTCCAGTGCCTCACCATCTTCACAATAAAGGATTTCTTCCATGGTGGCTGTCACCAATCACCTCCTTATTCTCCACACACCTTTGCACAATTGCATTGGATCTGCTCCATGATTTTGCCAGGCACCAAGGTGATACTTACTAGACTGTTCAAAGGCAAAGAGTGAACGGGGCAATTAGGGGACACTTGGTACCATGATATGTTAATAGTGCCTGAGTCCTCATTCTTCTGAGCTCAGTCAACCATTTATTTTTTTCTTCCCCTTAAACCAGAAAACAGCTTCACCTTTTGAGGCAAGATCCATAATGTGATAAATACAAAGCTGCAGCCATTTGGGGAGCAATCCCAAGAAAGTGAATCATTATCAACAAAGATATCATCAACGGTGTTCCATGGTGACCCTAAAAAGGAGGAAAGACATTGCTGGGTCTTCCCACAAGGCAGTACAATGTGGCCTTTTTTTGACAGTGTTCCCATAGATACATACCCGGGGCTAGATATTACCAGGGACAGCAGGAAGCTGGGAATTGTCCCGATTTCTGTCACAACGGCACACAGGACAAACATCCATAGTACAACTCAACTTCCTTGTCTTGGACAGAACACACAGAAATCCCTGGCACCACACAGATTAGGCACAGCCACCTTCACCAGTGGCAAGGGGTATTTTTCCATCACTGCTCTGATTTCAACTACTGCAACTACTTCAGGAAATTTAATGACTGCCTGTACTCTGCTTGCACTAGCACACAGTGCCTGTAACAGAACAAAAAGCTATTCTCTGAAGTCCTACTAAACACAAGAGGCTGTTGAAAATATATTTTAAAGCAGACATGAATACTTTTTAAGAGGAAAAATACCAAAAAGAAATACCAGAAAGTTTCTTCTCTCTACCACCACCCATCAATCTTCTACCTACCCCTTCTTTTTTATGTTTTTTCATTAACATTGTATTCTTTGCCCACATGCTCTCCCCTCAAACAAAACTCCACCTGACAACTTACAATTATTTGAAATCCCTTCAATTTCTATTGCTTGATGCAAGACATCTTTGCACCTTCAGAAAAGACAACTCTTCTGCCATGCTCATAACCATGTACTCAAAATCCAGCAACACTGCCAGGTAAGCTATCTCCAGCTGGTATCTTACATATATATATGTTATATATATAAAACATTGGGGAATCTATAAATAGTTACTCCCTTCCCACTCCTATTTTAGAATTTTCTGAACTCTGCACTATTCCTATCTTCCTTACATCAGCATTAACTTTGACAACCATATTCCTGCAACATTAGTTCACTCTTGTCTCTGGAAACCACTGAATTGATTTTACAATTTGGAGTTATTCTTTAACATGTCCAGAATACAGAACTATAGCATGCTTACATGTATCAGCTCTTAAACTGATGAGCAGTGTAACTTAGAGTTAGTGCAAACAGCAGATTGTCACTCAGGCACTCTGCCCTAAACATCCACTTGCATTCTGCATCCCTCCCGTGAGCTTGACAAGGCTTTGTTAAATACCTGCACCCTGTGTTTCTGCCTGCAAAGGCATCTGTGCTCAGCATCTAGCACTGACGGGCGGGAAGATCTGTGACCCTCCTCTAGCTGTTCCCAAGCCTCAGCCTAACTTGTGAGACAGTCCCCTCTTCTCATGAAGAGGAGTTTTCACTTTTATCACTTTTATTTCCAAATATAGAGCAAAGAGATGAGGCTTTAAGCTCTTACATACCCTGGGTTCTCTAGACGGAATCACCAACATGACCAAACCACCGTTTGAGTAGCATTAGTGTGTCCCAGTGCATTCTAAGGCACTTATAAAGCAGGTAAACCTACAAAGGAGGCTGAAACAGCCAACTCCTGAAAGCCTCCCTGCATTAACCACTGTTTTCCGTAATTTTCATCTAATTCTCAATGTCTGCCTTTGTATCTAGTCTTACTAAAGCCCAAGAAGATCTCTGCAGGACATGCTACATCTCACCAGAAAGCACAGAAGCAGCTCCCACAACAGCTCCTTCTGCCAGAAGGGAGAGGCTGCCTGATGCTGACAGCTCAGTCGTAATTCAGATACTGTTATGACCTGCACTAATAATTTAATAGTTTCAATATTCATAATTAAATCACAGTGATTGGAAGTTCAAAACATGAAACCATGATTAAGGTCAGCAGCTTTAAACTTGAGTTTCCATTTTCAGCTGTTATGCCTAAAAAAAGGGCTGATTCTCCCTGATTAGTAACTATGAAAACATAGATGTTTAGATTAAAATACCCCACAGACTGAAGTTCACCATGCAAATTTGATAAGGAAGATCTATTGCCATTCATTTATCTAAGAAGATATGCAGTGAATTACACATTTATTCAAATTCCAATTTTTCCAGTTTTATGTGAATGAATGATCGATTTGCTTTTTATTAAAGTTGGGGTGGGGATTTTCATTCGTTGGTTTCTTCCTTTGTTTTGTTGTGATTTTTTTGTTTGTTTAAGTGTTGTTTACTGTCCTTGGAGGAAAACTGACATTAAGTAAGTTTCCCTGCCTGACCATCCAGGAGCCACTCTGGCACTCACACTCCCAGCACCCCAGACTTTCACTGCTGGGACCAAAGCCCCTTCACACTGGGCTGCCCCAGTGACCCGATGGGTGTCCTGCCTGACTCCCTGCACACCCCACACTCACACAGCCAGAAAAGGTTCCCTCACTGGCTCAGCCCTGGGTTTCCCACAGCAGAGTCCCAGACACCTGTTCTTTTAAAACATTTAATCATGGTGCAGTGACACAGAGACAACTCCAGCTGGTGCCTCCAGGGAGGGACCCCCAACAAAGGAATCCCAGGGATTTGGTACCCTCACAGTCTGTGCACCCATTCCAATGGTAATATTTGATGTGGGGTATTCTCAATGTTTGAGTTCTACACTCTGGGTGTCTGACCACCCCTACACCCCACAACCCCAGCCAGTGCCATAGGACCCTGCCCCCTTTGCCATGCAAATGGTCAGCACCAGCTCACAGTCCCCGGCCTGGGGCTCCCACCATTTTCCCCCACCCAGACCACAACCTGCAGCTCACACTGCACTGCACACCCAGCTGGGTGCACACCTCAGCAATCAAAACCCAAATAAAACCTGCAGAAGCAGCATTTATTTGCTACTTAAACTACCCCAAACTTGATGACTCACCCAGAGAAGAAAGTAGGTTTACCAAAGTTTTCATTTAAAATAGCATTATCTATAATGAAAGAAAGTAAGGAAAGGTGACTAGTTCTACCAGAAGAGAATATCTCACCATCCTTCCTTTTGTCTTTCTTGAATCCCTTGGCCTAAGCTATATGGCATTCTCATTCCCCAAACAGTTGCACAACTTCACAAGTAACGGAAGTGCTGTTGCTGTAGAACTTAAATGACAAGTATTCTCTCTACACCTGCAGAATAGGCTATTGCTCTCACAGATTATCCTGGCACTGCAATGAACTCTTTTTCCAGACAATTAGGCCATTGATTTCCTGTGGTTCAAGCACTTTCCTTTAAAGCCCTAGTCAAATCTGCACTTGCAAATACTTCTTCATTTAAGTGCTATTAAATGGCTAGGGAAAGTTTAAATCTTAACCTGATTTGTCATTATTTCAAATTCACCATTGAAGAAGTCCCTTTTCAGAGAATACATATAATTGTGTATCTATGATTATAGACAGGCAGAAATACAGACATAGCACTGTTTAAATGGATTGATTCCAATACTCATCCAGTGATTTTTAAAACTGTTCCAGGGCTTTCAGAAACATAGGGTGTTTTTAAAATACAAAATATATCTTGAAATATATCCGCAATGGATGTAGCCAACTATCTCCCACTGTAAGCCTTTAAACAGATATTGGAGGTATTTTCTAAAGGAGGTAGTACCATTCCCAAAGACCCGATATATCTCATAGTATTCCAATATTGCACACATTTGTTCCTCTGTCATCCTTATAAGCATAAGAAAGACTATCCTTCTCATGCTATGATGGGGATGGACCTGAGACACTGAGGATGGCAAAATTATCAGCAGCAGCAGGATCCTCCCCACTCTCCAAGCTCTTTCTGAGCAAGGGTAATGCAACACTGCCTGAGCTGATAGTTTACTAGCTAGGTTCAGGGTCACATCACACTCTTTCAGAGGTGTTTGCAGCATGACACTGAGTCACAGCAGCACTTCAGGCTATCCTGATATCATCCACAATATTTGACATTATGCAGGAAAACACAAGTGACCTTCCCAGAGTCTGCTCCACAGCTGGGAGATGAACCAAGTGCACCATGCCCCCAGTGAGCAATGGCCAGGTAAATGTCATCCCACAGACATGCCTTGAGCAAACATGCAGAAGCACCTGTGAAAGAGCAAGAGAAGACAGGAAACCAGCCACTGCAGGCAAAGGAAATTTTGGTGGTAACAACAACATTTTACATGTCACTTAATTTCCTACCTCAATCAGTCAAGTGAAGCACTTGAGGACATGGCACTCTAAGTTTTCTAGTTGTGTAATAGCTGCAAAGTACTCACTTGTCTTTTTTTTATTTAAAGCTTTTCAGCTTTTTCTTTTAAGCTAGTGACTTAACTGTTACCTTAATTTTGTTGCTGTGGATACACCAAGACACACATTTCGCTCCCAGAAAATTTACAAGGCAGTAAACGACATCATACAATTTTTACCATGCTATTTCCAGGAAGAAGACACACCTATCCTATCTTTTTCCTTTGTGGTAACTTCATGGATGTTAAACCAACACATTCCCAATTCACATTCAGTTTGTTTCCACCCAAACCCCTTTAGACACACAATTACCCCCCTTCTCTTGTCACAGAGCATCTCCAGGACTTCACAGACTGCTGCCCTATCCTTCTCAAATGGTGCAAAAATTTCAATGATTTGGGTAACACTCTCAAACACACAGACCCAGTGAAAAGATGAGAGGCTTATTATAGGATAACTGCACAGAATACATGGAAAATTTATTTGTGATCTCTGTAGAAATCAAATTATGACCTTTCAGGCAGGATCAATGACGGTTTATAACCCACACTTATTTGCACAGTTTAGAAAGCATCTAAACCAGTACCTAGGTAGTAGGTACCTATACCAAAGATACTAATATATATTGCTGGTACCTCAAACATCTTCCTTCTGGAGAAGAATTTAAGAAACTCGTTTAATGGGATTGTTAGCACCACTAGGCCTCAGGAAAATCAAACACATCTCGTGAAGAATCAGCATTGATTTCTGTGTTTGCTTTAAGTTCCGCTGTAGAAATGTAGGTTGCCTTAAACTACTACAAATATTTTGGAATATTTTACTCAGTCAGGAAACCTTACATGGCTTCAGAATCAACACTTTTAAAATATTTAAAGGTTTCCAAAGGTTTTGCGCCCAGTCAGTTACAGTAATGCCACACTGCACCCACCGTATTAGTTATAGCAACTTGACAGCAGATTATGGTTCTCTATCTCCTCTCCAGATCCCTGTTACACAGGCAAAACAGTTACCTATAGGCCTTGAGTCTTCACTTCTCTCCTCGAGTTCTTGCACACAATAGAGACAACACTCCAACTAATTGGTCCATCTTGCAAATAAAACCTGCCCTTTGAATCCATCTCTCACAATACCTATTTACTATGTTTAACTCAGGAAATTTCTGGTTTTGTTTGAGGCAGACTGAGCATTAGAGCATACAAGTAATTACTTGCCTATATGTAACAAAAATGGGGGGAAACAGGAAAAAAGACACATATATCAGATATACATAAAATATGGGGAAAAAAATGCAAAACTCCATACAAGTCTATGCCAAGAGAGAGAGCACATCTTGGAGCTTCTGAAATTTATAGAAGACAAAAAGCACCCACCTCCAAGAACCCCCAAATTTAAAGCATTTCTCTTTGACTGTCCTTCTGTCTAACAGTTTGCTACAATCACACAGGAGTTGGTCAAGTAGATTAAATACTACAGGTGGAGATTAAACTTGCAGGGATAACAGCTGTTCACTGGCCACTAGTACTCTAGCATCATTAGGGCTAACCAGCATATTTCTTGTTAAAATCACACCAGGCCCACAAATCAATAACAATGGGGATGTCTATCTTTACCTCTCACCAGCAGTTTCTGCCATCTGCCTTTGCTTTTCCATCTCACCTTCAGCCTGGCACAGTCTAAAACTACTCTCTAGTTTATACTTCATATGCATGTTGTTTTTCACTTTATACAGCCAGTGCTGTACTCTCTGGCAAACTCAATACTTGGCTGATGCCCATCCATTACTACACTGGAATACATTAATGAAAACAAAGTGCCTCTCTCAGCCCAGACCCCCAAAGCAAGCAGGCCCCTTACAAAAATGCCTGCTTACACAGCACTGGGAGCAACTGGGGTGTCTGAAGACCATGAGTTAGCTGGTCACTCTCCTGGGCAGATGACCAGCCAAAGCACATCTTTAATTTTCAGCTATAAGAAATGCTGCTGTTGCTACCTACAGTGAGATTACACTAAACAAATATGCTGTGGCTGTATCAAAATTTTTTATCACTTAAGACATAAGTAAACTCTTGCTCTGAAGGTAACATCCCCTTGCTTCTAATCTGCTTTAACATTAGGCAGTTCGTGGGAGGATAAGGCAGAAGGATGATACCTCACAGCTGGATGGGAACAAAAGCCAAAAGTCAGCCATAGGAAGCCAAGCAAAATTCTGGAACTGGCTGGAAGTAATTCCTCATTATGGACAGGTTGTGAAACATAAGCTCACACAAGTTTGCTCATGTTCTACAGAGCAGGAGAGAGGCTTAAGAAACACCACCCAAACTTAGAAATACAAGGGTTTTTTTCTTGTAACTGGTCTATCTTTCCACAATATCCCAATACCATAATATTCCCAGCACTAACCCCCAGGTACAGGATTTCATCTCTAATGAACACAAATCCAGCCAGCAGTTCTACACCATCTCCTTCCTATACCTTAATCACCCAAGGTAGGTGAGGTGAATCAACTCATATGAAAGTCCCCCCAGTTACATGAAGCAAGGTTAGTTGATACTGATTAATGATCTGGCTCAACATATCCCAGGAACTGATGCACTCATTAGTTACCTAAACAGCAGGATATTATGGTAAATTATGACAGCTGCTGTGTGCAGCTTTTCAAAATTATTTTCTATGCCTTTAAATACAGCCAGCATTGGAGATGTCCTTTCCTAGAAAAAAACCAAAACATCTATAAATCAGCACTCTGTACAGAGTCCAGCAGCCTACAAGTGTTGCTTGCCAGCATTGACAAAGCAGTGTAAAGGCTTTGCTAACACCAATCCACATGTACTGCTTTCAGTAAAAGTAGACACAAAAACACTCTTCTCTCCTTATCATCCCCAAAGTAAAGACTGACATCCTCCCTGCCCTGCCTCCTCTATGAACCACCCAGTTCTCCCTTCTGCCTTGATAATGTTGCATTTCTCTCACTTTAAAAAAGCACATGAATAAAGGCAGAGCTTGAATTCATGAGGTAAAAAAAGCTTTCCTACACCTTCTAAAATCTCTCAAAACCTGAATGTTTAAAGACATTCTGTTATGTCCCTCTATAAAAACATCTCTTTGCAGCCCTCAAAAATGTCACTCCACCTCTCTGCTTCTTCCACTCTCTCCCATCTGCTTCTGCCAGTCTCTCCCCATCCATCCTGCTGTACTTGCCACAAAAGAGTTGGCACAAGGGAGCAGACAGGACAGGATAGCTTGAGCCCTTTCACCTCCTGTCCATTTGCACAATGTGCATTGTTTCAGCCTCACAGACATCACAATTTAAACAGATGAGACTGGGAGAAAAGAAAAGCAATTTACCTCATTTATAGGTTTTCAGGAGACAAAGAATTTGCTCATGATCGCACAAAGAAATTTATGGCAGAAGTAAGAACTGAACTCATACATCTCAATTCATTAGTATGACTCCAATAACATCTTTCCTTTCAAGAGCAGTGTGCTCAGTCATTTCTCACCATGAGAGGTCAGAAAGGACTTCAGCTGCAGACAGACATTTTTCTCTCCTTCTCCCCAGCCTGAAGAGAAGTGATCATGTTTTCCTGGACCTCATTAGTTGAATGCAGACACACGAACAGTTACAGCAAAAAATGTTAACGCAACAAATGAGGTATGTCCTATTCCTACTGATAATAACAGTTCTCTGGAGTCCTGTAAGACACAGCCTCACAAAACACCCCAGTGGAGTCCCAGACTCATTTCCCTGACTCTGCCTTGTGAATTACTGGATTTGAATGCATAACAATGCATCAAGCCTTAGGCACATGTAAGAAAAAGGACTAGGGAAAATAACTCCTGCAGACCCATTCATCTTGGAAACTTCTTCAGCTGAGTCTACAAGGTAAAATAAACTAAGAGTCTACAGGTTCCGTGTAGAAGAAAACAACAATTACCCAGTGAGAGGAGGTGGGGCAAGGGGGAAAAGTATACAGCAAAATAAGCTGAGAAAGCCCTGCTTTTATCCCCTCATGCAAGCCACCTGAAGGGAGCCCAAGGCTGACACCTTTCTGAGTAGAAGCAGCAAGCAGGAAAAGAACCGGAGACTGAAGCCCACTGCCACTTTGCTATAATGCTGATGGAACACAACAGGATGCTGGTCTTGCCAGCACAGGACAGCGCTTCTTATCCTGTGCTCTCATAGCAGGAAAGCAGCTCTACAAGAGTAGTGCAGTGGTTCATGCCTCACACCCCAACCTGCACTGTGAGAGCAACACACACACTAAAGGTAGACATCCTGTGCTACAGAGCTAAGGTTGCACAGCAGCAAGCCACAAAGAAGAGGAAATTATTCTGATTTCAGGTCTGATCCTTGCGCTCCTGCACTTTCAAGAAAAGACAAATTTAAGGATTCTGCTTTACCAGTAATGCCTTTGCCATGGTATGCAAAAGCCACCCCACTTTGTATTCTTAACTAGCCAGGCAGTGCAGTACATTCTCCGTCTCCACGCCCAGGAACCTCTCAGCGACTCTAGCTGGCCATAATTACATATGAACTTCTACAGTGAACATGCTAGGCAGTTTTGAAATGGGAATGAAGTAGCAAATTATCAAACTTGAGGACAACTCCTATAACCTCCCACTAAGCATCTATAGCACAATGTAAAAACCATAACATGCAGCTTCAGAGTATTTCCCATTTTAGAGGCTTTGTCAGAGTAAAAGTTCTTACACAGAGTCACCAACTGGAGACACTTCACGTGCCTCAGTTCTACCCTCATGTCAACAACTCCAATTTAACAGTCAGAGCAGAGAGAGGACATCAAACAAATCCATCAAGCTCCTCTCATCTCTCACTTGATAAATAGAACTGGAATGTTTACATTGGTTAGCAGCATCTCTCAGGGAATTCATATAAAATCAAGCATTGTTTTGGCCAATTTATCGAGTAACAAGGATATTTACTGAACAAACACGTCCCTTGCCCTATTGGATGTACCCACCTAACCACTGTGCCAGTAAAGGTACACAAAAGAGTCTTTTCTCTTCAATAAGAGCCCTCACAGGAATGCAAGGAAAGGACTGCAATGGGTGTGAGAAATAGCCCTTTCAGAAAAGCATCAATGTGTTTAAATAAAGATACAAGCTTAGCAAGATCAAATAAACTGCAGTACTTTCCTTCAGATAAGAAATAAGCAATGTTTAAACAAGATAGTCATTTTGCACTGATGGGATCAGTCCAAATACTCAAAAATAACATTTTACTGAAAAAGCTTTTCAGTTCATAGCCATTCATAGCCAGAATAAGAATGCTGGACACTGATAAAGTCTGTACTCCTAAACCAGAAAGTTAGAGTAGTACATTTATAATACTCTTAACAGAAATGGTAAATGTTATACTCTAATCACTAAAATATCTGCCCTCTCATTTGATCACAGATGTAATCACCCTCACAGACTGTGGGACAGTCCCATTGCCAGGCAAGGAGATGCTGAACAGTATGGATGTGAATAGCTGGATTTCACAAAATCCAGCCACGGGGAAAGAGAAGAAAGCATGTTTTACCCTCTGGTTCCCACCTTCTTTCTAAGGAGCATGCAACTTTTGCCGATCTTGCTACCGGGTACATTTAGTAAAGCAGAAAGTAATTCCATTATAGATTTATCTTTCTCTTCTACTAACGCTTTCTTTGTAAGAGCAGCAAGTAAAGTTTCCGTAAGGTCAAAATTGGCTTTTCACTCTCTAGAGACACAACTGGTCTTTTCAAGCAGTTTAATAGCCCTTATCTCTTGAAAACATTTCTGTTGTGTGGGTGACTCCTCTGATTCCCCTTGCATTATAAATATATCTGCAAACACTGCCAACAGCATCCAGCACACATTGCACAGCATAGCCACCAAGTGGCATTTTTCTGTTGAATACAAAGAATTACAGAAGCACATGCCAAGGATAACATCTATCCTCCAATGCCTACAAAAGCTAAGGAGACTTTGGATCAGCTCGTAAAGGGGCCAGCCTGATTCTGGCCCCTTCTGATTCATAGCTCATTTTCCATGACTGTAACACTAGTCATTAGCACCTTCTTCCAAGCAGAGCTAGCCTAGCTTACAAGTGGCTGGACACAGGACAATGGTTTTACACTGAAAGAGGCAGGTTTAGATTAGATGTTCTTTATTGAGAGGGTTGCAAAGCAGTGGAGCAGGTTGCCCAGAGAAGTTGTGGATAATTCACTCCTGGAAGTGTCCAAGGCCGGGTGGGATGGAGCCCTGAGCAATGTGATCTGATTCAAAGGAATCCACTACACAGTATGCACTATATAGTAAAGCACACCTTTATTCAGCTGGGGCACACATAGGGGTTAGCACCTCAATGTATGTGCCTGACATGTCAAAATATGGGGGAATTTATACCCTGAAACAAACAAACTCTGAATTTGTCGATCTCATACATCCTTCATGGGTCAGCACAAAGTTCACTTTGTGATTATCTTATCTAACTATACATTCAGTTACCTGTTTCCTATACCTGCTATTACATGGTCATTACAAACAGTCTTACCATTTCAAGCAACTATTCCACCACTCATCTACCAGCCCCTCTTCCAAAGTTATTGACTACAACTGCTGCATGCTGAAGTGCTGCTTTCCAGGTTTTATGTTACCTTGTCAGTTGGGTAGTTCTCCTGCTTGTGAGTGGTTTCATTTTGCAAAGTCACGCTCATGCTGAGTTCTAAAGGTTATGCTAACATAGCCAGGCCTTAGGCCCTGGCCAGACTTTTACCTCCCCTGGGTCTTGGTGGCAAATAGAAGGTCATCCATGTACTGCAGGAGGACTCCATTGTCTGACAGTGCTGCCCACTCTTCAAGATCTTTTGCAAGTTGATTTCTGAAGATTGTGGGACTATTCTTAAAACCCTGGAGTAATACAGTCCAGGTGAGCTGGGATTGGAAACTTGTGTCCAGACTTTCCTACTCAAGGATGAACAACTTTTGCCTTTCAGGGTACAAAGGCAGGCAGAAAAAGGCATCCAGATCTTGTACAAAGAAATCTGTTAGCAATTCTAGAGATTCTTGTTCTGCAAACTCGTGATTTTCCCTCAGCAAGGTGTTACAGCAAATAATACTTTCAGGTAGCACTCTAACGTCTTGCTGTGCCTTTTTACCCAACAATGGAAACAAAAGTAGGTGTTACTTTCTTGGGTATCCCATTGCCATAAAAATCCACACTCTCTACAAACTGCACACAACAAGACAGGGTAATGTTCTTCGCAACCCAGACGCCAGCCAGGGGGACTCACATGTATTTCTTTGCCAATATCCACCTCTTATTCCATGGACTATTACAAACCTATTGTTAAACACTGGAATAGATTAGTATCCAAATTCATTCGCTGCATTCTGAGTATATGATCCATGCAATCAATAAATATCCACCACCAAGGGTTCCAACTTCAGATAATACCTTGACTAAAGCAGTTGCCTCTATATATGCCACCACCATTGCAAGTGCAGCTGCAATCATCCCCTAAATCTAAGTTCGCTATAGCTATCCCCAAGTCCCCAACGCTAATTAACATGTTTTTCCTGCCAACACAAACCACAAAAATTCTAGAGGAGCACCTATTACACTTAGGACACAAATAGAGACTAGCACTTTTGTTTGCTGTTAGCTGCAATACTGACAGATTGAAATTTAAGGCATTAACAACAAGTGACAAACAAACCTTGGGATCTAGCTCACACAGGGAATGAGAGGTAGGAATCCCCTGCCGACCTTTCCGAATCACCTTTACAAAAACTCTCACTCAATTCCCAAAGACACATTCAACTTTTAATAGACACCAAAATAATACTACACCAGCAAGGCAACAGATAGCACACAAAAACAATTTGCTGCACCCAGATCCCCAGTATTCTCTCATTTAACATACACACGGGGGCTTGAAGGAAACCCAAAGACAATAAATTACCAAACTTGTAACTGCAATCCCGAATCCAAGTCCAAAATCCAGCCACAAAGGTAGACCGAAAAACATCCATCCCTTTCTTTTCAGATCCTCTTGGCCTGAGGAATCTGGTAGATCTTCGGTGGGACTCAAATTCACAGTCAAAGCCCTCATTTCCCTCCGGTGGGACTCAAACCCACAATCAGAAGGTACGGCTCCTGCTAGCTGCCAGCAGGCTGGAGCAGTGTAGCACCACTGTAGGACTTACAGTCTACCTCCCAAAACCCTAGAGAAAAAGGTTAAAAGGGTGCTGATCACTGAAAGCAGCAAACTGAACTCATTTGGTACAATTTAATGCAGCTGGTGAGTGAAAATTTCTTTCAAACACAATCTGGATAGCAAATCTTAAATTCCGCTGCTTTGTGTGCTGTTACAAGAGGAAGGGCCCACTCTTATTCAAAGGCTTGTCTCAATCCTTCTTATTATTGCTATGCAACAAACCTACCAAAAGGTAGGTTCAGAATCTCCAGTTAACATGTACGAAAAAAAAGTAAAAATAATTTTTACTAAGCATCATCAGTTATGCAAAGGTAGAAAGAAGATCTTTCCAATGGAGATTTTTCTGTAATCAGACCAAACACTTCAGACAGCTCAAAATTACAGAAAATCCCAAACCACATCACTGGCACATTAAGGGCAAGATTTTGTGATCCACACACACAATTTTTAAGAGATCTACAGAAGAGCAGTACAAGATACTTTCGCAGATTACTTACTGCTACAGTCACTGTGCAAGAACTGTTCCCATTACATTGCATTGCAATGAAGTATTTGTCCCCAACAAGGACCGTTTACTTAGTGTGGCTTTGATTTCCCCCTACACACCTTAGTAGAGCCTGAAAAATACAAACCAGCTTCTCCCAAGCTTATTTGGATGTTGAGTATTTCAAGCTCTAGGTACCTCAAAACCTTAATCAGTAAAACAAGTTGAATGCTGTCATCTCACTTAACTTTGCTGACTGCAGAAAAATATCCTAGAAACCCATTTCCTCACTCAGTTAATTCATCTTCCCTGTGTGGGAAGAAACCCGTTTCCTCAGAGAGCAGAACAGAGTGCCAGAGACAGGCACTGATGTACTGGCTTTTAATGTTGATTTCATATATCTTGTTGGAGTGAAGCCATGACAGAGGCGTTTGTTATTCCTTCTCCTCCAAGCTTATACCAAAACACAAACAAACAAGGTCTTCACCATAAGACCAGTAAAAAGGAGCTAGCATATCTTCTTAAAGCAACATGAAGTATCTTTAATTAATTCTTATTTTTCGAATGCAAGCCCAGTTTTACATTTATGAGGATTTTTTTTAAAAGGAATCACGTTACAACCTAATTTTTTCATATTCTATTTAGGACACTCATATAACCTTTCAAATACTCCAGAGAACAATGTCCATCACAAATTTCAGTGATAGAAGGTTCTTTTTAATGTTGCACACATAATACAGCTTTGACTTTTGAGGTTAACTCAAGCTTTCTAAATATATCACAGTGTCAAGTACTGCTTTCATTAAGTACCAAAGAGTAAATGCTCCTATTTGCACTTTCCCCAAATGTCAATATTTCACTTGAAAAACAGAATTGAAAAATCAGGAGAGTTTGTTTCTCTTTCCTGCTCCACAGATACAAACAAGGTGGGAAAGTCAAAAATCTACTTGTTCTAGAAACCTAAATGTCATAGGACCTATCTTTTCTCTAAATTAGTGCCTAGCTGCATATTTTAGTGTTAAAATATCTTTCGTACATCAAAGCTCCCAGTGACCAGAAACAAACCTAGTAATGGCTCTGTTAAAAAATTATTTAATGTTAGATACAGGACACGTTATGATAAATCTATCTTCCTTCCAGCCCCCTTTTCTAAAGCTGCATTCAAAATAGCAAAGGCGGGGGAGGGGAGACAGTCACAGGATAATTAATTAAAGTGAAACTAAAATTAAAGTACTGAATGGGTATCATTTCAGACTCTATTCAAATGTATTCAAATCACCAGTAATCAATTCAGCTATAGCAACCAATGACAAAGCTACCTAAATAAAGCATACAACACAAGATTAAAGGAGCTGTTGAAGTTTTCTATTTGCCATCACAGATCACAGTCACCATCAGACTTATATGTCTCTGGCTTGAACTGCTGCCCTCAGTTCCAAATTACAGCCATGTGTTTCCCATTAAAACGAAGGACAATCAAGGTTCTTGAAGGACTGGACACAGTGATATTTTAAAAATCACGCCCTCTTCCATCCCATGGTTGCATAACCAGGCACGAATGGACCTCTGCATCCTCGTGATTTCCCTGTTGCTGCTCCATCTGACAGCATCCCCATGCAAGACACCAAGATGTGAGGAGCAAATGCAACATCTCAAAATAATGGGGAGCAAATGACATCTCCAAGACTGGCAATCCAGAGGACTGGGATAGGTGAACTGGCTCCCAGCCTGCCAGCAGCTTGGCTTCATCAGACACCAGCTATTTGGCAATCCCTGTTTGTTACCGCAGACCTCCACCGGTCAGGGATTGCTGTGGAGCTATTGAGAAACACTTAATGAGCACCACATGTTTCTCAAGTGTTCTGGGATGTAACCTAGCACAAGAGAAAACCAGGAAAGTTCAAAAGGCAGCTTAATGGCAACACAAGCACGCTGGCTTTTATGTGCCCTGCAGTAAAACATGCAGTGACTCATGCCCTCTGCCAGCTTCGACTGATAGCACTGCCAACAGTAAATCCATTACCCCTGCTGGGATGAAACACTCCCATCTTAGCTAGAGCCCTGACCTGCAGCTGGATTAAGCTACACAGATCTCTGGTGTTGCAGGGCACATGCAGAATTTCTGAGCATACTATGAACATATTATGTAGCTGTATATAAAGATTTCCCCTCAACATGAAGATAGGTAGCATAAAGAGAATGCTACCAGAGGGCCCCATTTTCAAGATGTATTAAGAGACTTTAAAAAAATTACACTGATTTAAGAATTTTCAAATCAGGCCTAAAAATCTTTTACATTCAAAGAAAGCAAGCATCCTACAACGTAGCTCATAGAGCAAGTTGGCAGCAGAGCTCAAAGTCTCCTTGGCCTTACAAACCAGCATTCTCTGCTACAGCTGCAGCAGTTATGCAAAAGTTATACACAGCCATATGTATTTACAGCATTACACAATAAACCAACATAAAAATCAACACTAGGTTATATTGTGGGAAGTGCCATCCAGATGGCAGGCAGATCTCAAGTTACTGCTGCACACAGCCAAGAAAAAGACACTGGATGGAAGGATGCTGCACTGGCAGCAGATGAACTAGAACAGCAGCTCTCAATAAGCAAGACCAGCCTCTTCAGCAAGGTGCCAGTGCTGCAGAGAGGAGAAATTAGTGATAGTCTGAAGTATCCCAGTCATACTCCTGGTACCAGGATCTGAAGTCAAGGTATCTCTGCAGAATAATTCAAGGCAGAAGGGAAGGGGATAACATCAAGGGGAGAAGGGGCAAAAAGAAGGGGGACCATTTAAAAATAAATAAATAAACCAGGGATCACGGGACAGTTCCAGGTGGTTCAAAGCACTTCCATCTATTTTTTTTTCCAAAGCTGTCAAAATACATTGTCACCAACTCTCAAAAGGTCCCAGTGTTGGATACCACAAATAAGAACCATTATGCAGAAATAGAATGGAGAAATGAGATAATGCATCTCAGAGAAGGAGAGACACAGAGAGCATTATAAGCAAAATGGGCTAGAGCATCACTAAATTCAGCCTTCAAAGGTTCCTCCTTTAATCATCTAGTGCATACTCCGGACAAGGAACACGTTATTTTTTACTGCTAACTGGGGAGGGCAACTTCATTTTCTATAAGGAGCACCCGTAAGACACAATGGAGCAAATGTCAGGAACAAAGTAAGTTGTGTGTGGGACAAATTTCAGGGACAACTATTTCCCAGCAATCATTTCAACATTCGCAAAGCTTTATTGCATTTGGTTAATAGTCATTTTTTTATTACACAAACAGAGCCCTGCAAAATGCAAAAAGAAAAATAATCACTGGGGAAAAGTAACAACCTAGCTGGTTCTCAACCCAAAACTTAATTGGCAGATCAGCTTTTTCAAGGAGATTTGTTCACATACTGCTTCCATTTGACACTAACATCCTTACTGTTTCCACTTAAAAAAATAAAATTCATACTGCAGAATGGAAGTTGAAATCATTTACACTATTTACTAAATTAGTAGGTTTGCCAAAATTTCCTGCATGATCCGAAGTGACATCATTGTTACGCTCATTTGCCAATGGGCAAAAAATTAATTTGGCAATAAGAAACACTGGAGACAGCTTCTAACATGAGATGCAGCTTCCTTAGAGCAGTGGACCAGTTCCCAGCTATCACAGCAAACAGCATTATACTCGCTGCTTGGCATACAATATTCCTTGCATATTTATTTTGGCAATCTCTTCCAAAACTTACTGGAGCTAATGGGCTTCAAAATCAAGTTCTTAAATGGGGAATGGGTCCTAAATTGAGCATCCAAACACAAGTTATTCAAATTAAACACGTTGTGGGAATGAAATCCATCAACTTTTTGTACTGCCTGGAATTTAAGAGCTCTTTACCAGCGAGCTATCATCACAACAGGAATAATTTCAGCTCTAAAACATGGAGGAATGTTTCTGAGTAATCTCAGTGTGCCTGCTGGATTTCAAGGATAACTTAGTGCACAATTGTTGCACTAGCTCTGCCATCCATCTCCACTGTAAGGTACTTAGCGGGCAAGAAACAGAGGTACAAACACTAAGGTAATTCCCTCCTCCTAATATACACGTCTGTTTGCAATCATTTTTCCATTAGCAGGAGAAAGTGAGGCTGTAATTGTGTGCAAGCTGTACGGTGCTATAAATCAGTGCAAGCATATTTTAACATTCAAGGAACCCCTCTTTTATACAAACTTTCCTTGAAGAAGGGATTTTCTCCAAAAATGAGAGCAGAATCCCCTCTATGCAACAGGACAGATGCCGATTACAGAACTTGCGAGCCCTCTGTGTCTAAAGCAAGGATTCTGAGAACAGCCTACACCAGCACTATTGAGGGTCAGATTTAAGACTGGGACCCATTTGCATTTACACAGTTAGAGTCAGCATGCAAGTCCCCGAGCTGCAATAAATATAGTTACAGAAATATGGAGAGAAGGCAGAGACTCCAGACCTTGTTCAAGTCCTGAATGTTGAACAACAGGCTCTAAGGATTTGCAAATTTATTGAGGAGATTAAAGGCACACAGAGACACTTAAAGGGATTTTCAAAAGCACCTAAGCAAGCTAAAAGCTTTGAAAATTCTACTAAGCATCTGTTCACATCTTTAGAAACTTAAATACATTTGAAATCCAACCCCAAGAGCATATTAAAGGCAAATTCAATATGGGGAACTTAACAAGCATATTAGACTTCAGTCTCCAAAAACTGTTTATTCACACTTGTCTTAGTTGAGGAAAGCTTTTTAGATGTCTCTCTTCTAGACTGCCTGGCATGAGGAAACAGGGAAAATTGTTCATGTGAATGAGTGATGAATCTAAAAACAAGAAAAGACAGGTCAGTCTAGGGGGCACCATGCTTGCTTACAGGGGTTCAGAAGAAATGCAGTGAAGCAATGTAACCTGGACAGTCATTTTCCCAGTCAAAGCTGCAGTCTTCCAGAGAAATTTTCAGGCTACTGAGCTTACATGCTTTTTGGGTTAGAGGTTTTTCTTACTATAATACCGATACAGGGGCTAGTCTGTAGCCATCGTGACCTCCAGCAATGCCTGTGCTATAACTCAGACACGTTCAGCCTGATTTCTAGACAATGGCCCCTAAACCTCCCCAGCTCTAGACCAATTTTCTGATGGGAATTTGGTTAACCATATATTTAGAACAAGCTGAGTTTTTCTATGTACGTCTGTACATACAATACCAATGTTCACATGAAAGGGTCCTTAAATATCTAAAACATATGTAAACATGTTTCAATGTGCCTTTCTTTATATACGTACAGATTAGTACATATATACATATATATATACACACAGCAGAATGCAAGCAGCAGACTCTTGTGTATGTGACTGGCATTTTAGAAAGGTCACCTTCTTATGCAGAAAGACAGACTGCTGAAAGTTAATTAAATTAAATTCTACATTTATCCAAACTCTTCAAAGCAAGGACTTTAATAACATGCTTAAATAAAAGCCAGCAGCTTTAAAATACCTTTGAGGGCACGATGATCAGATAACTCTTGGAGCACGACAGAGAAAAATCAGCTGCATTGTACGTTTTGTTTTTTCACTTCTGTTAGAGAAGTTTGCAGGGGAGCAAGAGAAGTTTAGTTGTTGCATTGGGGTTTTTTAACTGAAAAAAAATTAAATGTCGGAAGTAGTTTACTGCTTCTGAGCTTCTGCTGTTCCCATTCCAAAACTTGTGTGTAACAACAAGCATTTGCAATGCAGCCTATACAGGCCTTCAGATGGCAATGACATCCCCTTCAGTCAGGACCTCTGTGCTGATGCACAAAACTCAGCAGAAGAAATCCTGTAGTAATGAAACAGCCCAAATCCTGTCGAAAGCCAAAGTCATTTCAACCATTACATTTCTGGGTGCTTGCTGTGAACACACAAGAAAATACAGGCAGGGTAAAGCACATGAGGGTTCTCTCCCTTGAATTCAACACAACACATGCATCCCAACTGGATTAGGACACTACCTTGTACACGCCTATTCAGGCCCCGTGGTTGTCGCTCACTCTGGACAGGAAAGAAGCCCTGTGATGGCATCTGCTTCCACAAGGCAGGCAGCGGGAGGATCAGCTCTCATGGTGGTAAGGACAGGGGGTTACACAGTGCCCAGGTGAAAAGGTCAGAAGACATTGCCACCATAAATCATGCACTACAAGTTAACACTGGACAGCTATAATTTATAATTTTTAGTCAAACTTTGTTACACAGCAGTATTTCTTATGCATTTGCTATCACCACATATGCAATCTGACACAAGCAGACAGTGCCCTGCACTAACATCAGGGCAAAAAGAGAATCTACAAATGTGGCTTTCCAACCTTGCAGCTGAAACGTGTTCACAGACATGGAATGAAAGGAAGGTAACAGCCCTGTGCAAAGGACACTTATCACAGCAGCGAACTCATGATTCTGCAGGCAATAATGTTTTAAAGGTCTTTGCTCTGGACAAACCTGACAGATAAAAAGAAGAGTGAGCAACAAGCAGCTACCTGCTTCAGGTATCTCTCCAACCATAATGTTATGTCAACTTGTAGAGAAGCAGTGGCCAAGACGCCCAGTGAGGCAAGAGACTGACATTCACGTCTTCGGAATTTCTTATGCATAAGATACAACAGGGCCTGGTTTCATAACAAACTTCTGAGGGGTCAGGGGGAACAGTCGTATACTTTTACCACCTAGAGCAACCTTGTTAACAAATTATGTTCTCAGACACCCAGCTGTTCCCATATAACAAACATACAGAAAAAGCCCATCAGGGTCTATACACTGTACATGTGGCTCAGAACATTCAAATTGTTACAGCAGCACTGTTAAAAATAGACTATCTATAAATTATGCTTCCCTACCACAGATTTTATTAGCAGCAGACATAGTAGTAGAAATCAAGTATCTACTGTCCAAACCAATTAAAGCAATTAAAAACTTCTAGTTCTGCCAAGATGAAGTACATAATCTCTCAGAGCCATAACACCTTCCGTGCATAGATCCAGTGTAGGTCAGATCCTAGGGTATGAGTTATTGGGGGGGTTACTAATTTCATTGTCAATCTGCCAATTTACACCAAAACTACAGCAGGGGAAGCCTCTCATTTGCCATGGTACTGCAGACACGTCCATCTTCCCACTAGCTCTCCTCATTTAATTAGATCCCTGGCATGGTGAAGGAATTCAATGTGGTTCATTGAACTGTGTGTAGCTAAGACACCAACATCTGCTCTTATTCTCAACAGGAGACAACAGTCATTTCCAAAATTTGCTCCCTAGAACATGCCCTTTCTCAAATACTGTAACACAAGACGGGGGGGAATCAGCAACAATCTGCGTATTTCCCAACATACCACATCTACACATATAAATCTTCATGAATATATTGTGCTTTACAGGGAGTGGAAGAAGGTTATTCGCCACACTAGTTGATCATATCAGATAGAGAGAGGAACATGACACAGACAGGTCAGGTCACCTTTGTGCTCTGCCCAACTCAGAGTCTTCTTGAGCTATGGGTCAGTACAGCTCACCAAACTACAGAACTTCATCATCAGGCATTGAATCCTGAAAGCATAACTATTTCCCAGAGTTTAAAAAGGCAGAAGTACAGTCTCCTTTAATTAGAGACTGCATTATTTTACTAGATAGGGCTGTGTTTCATATAAATTTGTAAAGGTTTTCTTTCATATAATAAAAAGAGTATTTTCTAATACATAGATATCAGTAATAAAATACAATAGACACATTCATACGTTTACATTTGTATTACCTTTCACATACCTGTGCACATTTGTCAATCACCTTACTAGTCTGAAAAGGTTAACCTCAGACTTTTCTCTCCTAAAGAAAGAAAATTATCTCAGAGGATCCTTGTCAGAAGCTAAGGATGAGAATTCTTGTTATTCCCCTTGTGCTTGTCCTCTTGGAAACTCTCTTCAGAGAAGTACAGAGACTGCATAATCTCTCCAAGCTTCAGGCAAACATTGTTTACACCAAAATAAAGTGGTGAAAACCCACCTGATTAACCTAAAGCTATTGATGCATTTAAGTTAAATTTGGCAAGCTTTGTTGGCTTAGAAAAAAAAAATCCCTGGGCAACAGACCCTCCTTCTCTATCCCTGTTGTGCCTCATTGTTTAATTCTCAAGTGCAAAGAAGGGGTTTGAGCTGATGTTTTTCCACAGCCAGGAGAATCATAACATCTAGGTCAAATCCTTGCCATGTCAATACAAAGCATGGATTTGAGCCACAATTTAGGAGAGTACATTAGTAACTGGGCAGTTTGGAGCAAGGCTCACAATTGCTCCCAGAGAAATTGTGCTATTTGGCATAAACAACTCTATACTTGGCAGCCAGAGGAGGCAGGAGAGAAAGAGCTACATGAACTCATGGTCAGTCACCAGGATGTTTGTTTGCAAGGTAAGAATCCATGTTGCAATCTTTGCCATAGATGACCACTCTAATGTGGAGGCAGATGTCACTTATGCAGCTTTAGTCATGCTCCCATTAGAATTTAAATTGAATTTGCAGTGCCAGATCCTCACACATGGGAAAAAAAAAGCACAGTCATTTGAGCCAACAGAGTAATATAAACACTTAACAAAAAAACTGTAGTTATCTGCTTGGCTAAACCAAGCCTGTCTGTCTTCTCTGGAACTCTGGGTGTTTACACCGCTTCAGCAACTGACCCCTCATTTTCATCTTGGGTCAAAAAAGATCTCTTAAACATGTCAGCTGGAATAAAGCCACATTAGTCTTAGACACAGAAGAGAAAACAATATAATCCCCAATGTTTACTATTTATCTACGTGACCTAAGATGTTTGTAACATAAACTCCCATATTTTTACTCCTTATTGGGAATGTTAATATCACTCCCCAGAGAGCCCAGCTTCACTAGTAGCAAATGCTTCCCAAGGAGTTGAAAGCAGACTATTTGATTTTAGAAGAATTGCCAACCACTGGCATGTGGCATAAGATCAATTTGCTTGTTTGTTGTTAATAAAACACATGCAGAGGAAAAAGGGAACAAACTGCACCAAGTTGCATGTTAATTATGTCACTTAACATGCTAGTGGGTGCTCAAGTGCTCTACTGACAAGGAACAAATACCAAACGATAATGCAACTGCTTTAAATGTACAATTATAGGGGAAATCCCAGAAACAGGAACTTGAGCATTTCATCCAACATCATCATTTTCTTCAAATACATCTGTCCTTACTATAAAAAGAAACCTTTTCTCTTTTATTACATACTCAAGACATCAGTAAAACTCAGTATCTAGCACAGTACTCCAATTAAGCTCCTAATGAGTAAAATGTATTTAATTCTCCCTTTAAACACACACATTTAATCACTCTTCTTTCTATACATAAATGAAATCAATTCTTACGGTGTTTTAGAGAGCAAGATGCACTTTTGTTTTGGTTTTGAGGGGTTTTTTAGTGGGATTTTTTAAGCAGTTGTAAGAGTTATACTATTATTGTAAAACCAAGTAGGATTGTCAAGTGCAGAAAAGCTATGAAATAACAGCGAGGAAAGAAGGGGACACACAAGGGACAGAGAGAGCACAGAGAATGTTAAGTGGTCAAACTTGTTCTAAGTGTCTGAAGAGAGAAAAATACAGAAGTACACAACAGAATAATTCTAAAAAGGTTTTCAAGTGCCAGAAAGGCGGCCTTTAAGCACCAAATAAGTTCAACCCTCCAAAAGATATGAGTTACTGGGGGCAGACCCTCAATACACTGCCTTTAATTTTGACAGTATCTTGTTAAGCTCATAGCCCGACATACTACAGTATTGTTTTCAAACTTCTAATTTCCACCTCAAACTGCTATGAAACAGCATCTGATATTTCACAATGCTACTCATGAAATTATTTTTTTAAAATCTAACTACAATGTTTTATGGTTTCATTAATATTCTCATCTCAATAATATCAAAACAAGACAGAAAACTGATAAAGCATGAATCCTTTTCTCAAGTCAACAATAATCTAGAAAATACACTCTACATAGATATCCAGTTCATCTTCTCAGTTCCATTCTTTTCAGATAACAGATTATTATAATAGCCTTGATACATGCCACAGTGTTCAATGCTGAGCCTTCACTGGCAAGGAAAGAGATGAATGTGGTGAATGGCTAGGGAAGAAGGAAGGAAATTTTATAGTATTATGTACTCTCATGTATGCCTAGACTATAAGTCTTTGAAAGCATAACACTCTTCTTAAGAAGGGCTATTCATACGGTCAGTAATAATTGAAGGGAAGGGAGGAAAATAACTCCCAAAAGATCTCACCCATTGCAATCTTATATCCTCCTACCTATCTTTCTCACACTAAAGAAAAAAAAATATCTACGTCCTAGCGCCACAAGCCACACATGGAAGTTTTCTAAATGTACTCAAAATACCAAGTGATCCATAACCTAAAAAAGCCATCTATCAAAGCAGCTTCCACAGGCCAAACGAACAGGAATCTGATATTCTCAGTTCTGTTCACGGCTCAGCCATCGACTCACCTTGACCCTGGGAAAATCACCAGGAACAAATGAGCAAAACACTCTGTGACAGCTCACAGCACAGCTTGTGGAGGCCCAGGAAGAATCAATTTTCAGAAATTTGTATGGGCAAAGGCACTCAGAAAACTGGGCCAGAAGAAAGCACAGCAGCAGGACCACCATGTGTGCCAGTTCTGATTGCAGAAAGAGCAAAAGTCCATTAAGAAAGGGTTTCAGCTCTTCAATGCCATCACCTCCCATGTGCCTCCAGATGTTAGTTTATCTCTACTTCTATTAACTATGTAAAAAAATACCAAAAGTATGAAAAGTCAGAGCCCCCTCACTACGTAAGCACAAGTAGATTTAATAAATAAATCCACAACGTGATATAAATTTGGAGGTCAGCATTAAGTACACAGTTCCTAAAAGTGCAAGCCCTAGAAAAGCACATGTGCATCTCTGCCCTTTCAAAAAGTCCCTCCTGACAACACTTTTCCACCACCCACACAGCACTTCAGGACCCAACACACGGTCAGGCACACAAGGCAGAGGGGACAGCATGGACAGACTTTCTCAAAAACACATCCAGCACACACACTGGAGGAAAACTGGCTGCTAGACAGTCAGGTGCTTCTGCAGCCAGCCCGGGTCACTGACACTGGAAACACCTTGCATCCCTCCATGCCCTTACCTGGATCAGCACACAAATTAACTCACGCCTCTGGTATACATTTTGGCCTTGTGTCCTCTCCCTAAGAGTCCAGCCCTTCCAAGAAAGAACAAGCATGAACTTAAGTTCTACTTTAAACAGTGGGAACCTCTTAAGTTACTTTGTACTTCCAGACCCATGTTCACAGGCATGCTTGGTGATCCACACTACTGGCAAGAGACCCAGAGGAGCCTCACTACCTTCAGAAGTACTCACTTCAAGAACACCACAGAGATGGGTACAAGCAGCTGAGCTTCATCTCCATCCAAGAGGGCAGAAGACACCCCAGGCAAGTGGCTGGGTGTCTCACAGACTGTGCTGTAACCACTCTGCCTGCAGAAAGCTATCGGGAACTCGGTCATGCAGGGGCTGGTTGGCAAACTCCATCTGCCTGCCTTCCTAAAGGCCACACAGGCAGCAAGCCATTTTGCCCCAGACCAGCTCCCACTTCCCATAATCACCACAATTCAAGGCCACCACGAGGCAAAGAGCATCACTGAACACAAACAGAACTGAGGACTATCAAAGAGGCTCTGCCACCCTTCTCAAGGTGAGGGGTGAAAGGAACAAAAGGCAGCAGCAGGAGTCACTTATGAGGAAAGCAGGGAAATCCCACAAGGGAAATGAACCCACCCTCCAGTACCTCCACTGTAAAAAGCCACACAACGCTGGAAGTGACGTGATCTTCAGCAGCACTCACCAAGCCCTCAGTTACTTATGACAATGTTCTGCAGGTCTGGGCAGCTCGGGCAGCAGGAACAGCCACACACCCTCTCTCTCTGAAGGGTTTCAGCACCGCACAGCAACAGCACTGGCATGGAAAAGCAGGTCTTGCTGCAGGTCCCATGCAGCTGGTCACCCTCAGAGAACCGTGAAGCTGTGAACTGATTGGGAATCACCAGGACCTCCTTTCTGTCCTCCCCTCCCCAGCCCAATGCCACAACTGCATTTATATGCTCCTCCTGCTCTCACTCACAGACATTTGCAAATTGAGTCCTCAAAGAAGGCTCACCAACCAGAGGAAATCAAATGCATGTCCGGGTTTGATGCCCTTTACACTCATGGGAAAATACAGTCTTGTCAGCACACACAGTTCTGTGCAGAGTCATGCTTCACACAAATGACCAGCACACAGCTCTTTCTACACACACTGTGTGTTGGTCTTCAGTATGTTAACCCACTGCATACATTCCCAAACATGTGTACAAAATCTCTGTGCCCACAGATACCCTCTATTTCTCCCAGCCAGGATCTTCTGCTCAAAGGAAAAAATTACTGAGGCAGCATTCACCCCTCCCCTTTTCTCTGTTCTTCAGTTCTACCATCCTTTTACCTCTTTTTCCTTCAGAGGGGAGAAGGTAGGGCACATACAGCCTCTACACAAAAACACATAACTCTAAAGCAAGCCTCAAAATTACAAGGGAACATAAATGCTGCACCCTTTGGAGTGGTCAAAAGGTTTAGAGCTACCTTGTTCATCTCACTTTCACAAGTTGCAAGTGAAATTTATTTCACAAGCAGCCTTGATAGATCACTCCTCTTCTCCAGCCTGACCTCTACTCTCAGTTGCTGCACCTGTAAACTGGGAACAACAAATGGTAAGACAAAGTTACCAGCACCACACTGGAATCCTTCACGACAAAACTGAAAAGGTCAGGTCTAAGGTTTTGAAATTCCCATCTCAGTAAGTTTACTCTCAACACAAAAAGAGGTCTCTTCCCATCGTTGTTTCATCCAAACATGAGTCGGTGTGTACAAGCCATCAGGCTGCCTGAACAGATTCAACAGGTGCATAATGAGCACAACAGCCAGTACATTTCTGTGCAGCTACAGAACAGAGGGCTGAAGCAAACTGAGGCACAGAGTAATGACAGCCTTTTAAAAAAGGTAGGTAAAGTCTCAGAAAAACCTGCCAGCTGCAATACCCATTGATGGCACTGCACAAGGCCCATAATGGTAAGAGAGAGAAGAGCCCAGGGGGACTTACTGGGTGTTATGGCTACAGATAAGACGGGCTCAAGGACAAAGCACATGTTCTGTCATGAGTTTTAAAGCTACTAAACAGATGCTCATGGTCACTAAACTGAATGAGACATCTGAGAGGGTGACCAGCAGCTTTTTAAGCAAAGGTAAGAGATGGATTTTACAATGGCTATCATACAGATCCTACTTCCATTTAGCACCCACAGGGTATATGAACTCTATTCCTTTTATTTATATAGCTCCATTACTAATGGTAAACACAGCAGATAAGCAATAGTTCATGATCCTTCCTCTGGGAAAAAAAAAATCTATCTTCGTTCTCTGTACTCAACAAAAAAAAGAGTAAAGTCCAAGAAGTGGTACTCCAGTTAGGTGTTTTCTTTAGGTTTACTGCATTTTAGACATACAGATTAAATCGTCTTTACAAAGACCTTAGAAATAGCTGCATTCCTTTAAAGTCAGATGTATGGAAAACTCTCTGCTCTCCCTGCTTCTGTGAATGGCATCTTGTAGTGATATAATACATTTATTCTTAACTTTAATGGACAGCCACACCAACTTGTTCCAGCTGAAAACACATTACCTAACACTGTATAGTGAAGAAGCCTGAAAAATGGCATCTGCAGGAACAAAGCATAGAAAAAGCCTGCCTCTGTACAGAACAAGTTCCCGAGGGCTGAATAGGTAAGCGCAATGCACTGTTCAGACTTTTATATCAGGAGAAATTGACGGCATTTGGTTGACCTAGAGTACCAGTCAATCAAAGGCCAGGAGAGAAAAAGCAGAGGGAGAGGGAGAGAAATGAAGCTTGAGGTGCAGCAATCACTTGCAGAGAGAATTAAGGCGCAGAAGATGGTCTGATCTTTTGGGGATGCCCTGCCACAAGCTGGCTTGAGGCAGTGCAGTAGGTCATCTTCTGGTGCACAACACAGAAATCTTTTCTTCTTAAAGGAAAAGGCAGCAACTCATAGGCAAAGCACCAACATGTGCACAGGTGTGAAAGAAAAACAGAACAGAACTGGCCCAATTGCCAATACAAGTGAACCTCTGAATTACATCACTAGCTCATGTCTATGTTTTTAATGCTACTCCTATCTCTGATTACAATATTAATATTTTCAAATATATGTATTAATACCTATCAAATTACAACTCATCTCAGAGTTAAAGATAACCTTTTCCCTCTGAAAGCTTGTTGTTAGAGCTCTGCTGTATTACCTGGAGTTGTGTGCTTCATTATGAACCCCTATCCACATGCACCATGACCACACATTCAAAGTTGAAATGTGCACAGAGAAGAGACAACAGATCACAAGAATAAAAGAAAAAGCTGTTAAGTATCTGATCAGTGTGTTTCCCCTTGCCCTTCCTCACCATGATAGTTTGCCGCTTTTGAACGATTTATGAAGACTTGCAAAACCCCTACTACACAGACAGCTGAACACCATGGCAGTAAGTCAGATACCAGAGCCTGAAATCCACTGAAATCTAACGACTGATCACCGCCAACTCCAGTAAGCCTTGGATCAAGCCCAACCTCCAAGTCTCATTAAACTCATCTTTATATAAAAATCAATAGCCCTTTTGCCTCCCCCTTCAGCTGGGAGAGAAACAACGGAAGCACTTCTACAATCGGAATTACATCTTATATAGGCTAGAAGACTAAAGAGTTCCACAATGAAATTAATCAAAGTGAAGGAGTTATAATAGGCTTAAAAATGTGAGCACATTAATAACTGCTCCCTTGTGGTAAACAGAGCTGGTAATCAAGCACAGGCCCAGCAGAACCTATCCATTGCTGAAGCAGAATTAGCTCTGTAGCAACATGAATGAGGCAAGTGATTAGCTTGGACAGTCACAGGCAAGGGTGGTGTGGGAACCTGCTAGCTCTATGGGTCTCTTGAGAGAGCAAAGGGAGTATGGCCTTGGTTAGATTCTGTGTGCTCGTAAAGATAAGCACCTGCAAAGGCTGTGAGAACGCAGAAGACAAGTACAGAGACAGTAGGTCATAGCTATAAGCCAATGAGTGATTGTTTATGTATGTGAGCACCAGTAATGTTAATGCACGTACACTTAGAGAATACTATAATTGTAGAAACTCCATTAATAAACTGAGCTTTGTAGTTAATCCATATTGCATCGTCTCACTGCTCCATAACCCCGCCTCCAACAGGGTGGAAAGGGTAGAAATTCAATTCATCCATCAAAAATCTCAGAAGAAGAAAAAGACACTCTTTTCTTAGAAACGAGATCATGTTTGTTGGTCATTTCAGAGCAAAGATGAGGTTTCTCTGCCCACCATCAAGGCATTTTGCACTGACAGCACCCAGCACAGCAAGGACACGACAGTCCCCAGAAGCAATCCCTCCTCACTATGACTCCAGGCCTAGCACAGGATCCCAGCTAGGATCCCAATCTCTAGCTGGAATGATTCTATAAATTTCAGAGCAACCCATTTGTGAAGACCAGTTGATAGGTGTCCAGTTTTCCTCTTCTGTTCCTGTGACAAAAATGTATTCTGACAGTTCTTTGCTGCCTTTGTCTGGGGTCCAGTAATTTGCCTGGAGAAAACTCACTCTCCTACTGATTTTTCTTTTGTCAGCATAGTAGCCTGTGATACCAGGATGTTCTTTGAAATTTAACAGAAAAAGCAAAACAAATGAGTTTCCATCTCTATTCCAAGCTATAATTTGGCAGTGAAATGTTTTCAGAATCTTCCAGCTAAAGCACTGAAGTGGGAGAGGAGAAAACAAAGCACGACTGGCTATACGCAACTTTCCACTGGACGTTCTGGTTATACAGGAACATGTAATACTTTCCCATTTCTCCACCCTTCTATTGACACTCAGTATATGAGCTCAAAAATCCTGATGGTACTTACCTTCAGAAGTCCCTTGGAGATAGCTGTCTTCCTTTCACAGACAGATAAGCAGTTTGATAGACATGCTGGTTTATCAAAGTCAAACTGCAAGCCTGCAGCTCAGCATTGAACTGCATGAGATTGACTTTTGCTTTTATATATCTATCAGTTTTAGCATTTTAAAACTCATTTAAGGAAAAAAAAAATCGGATGAGAAGAAATGAAAGCCACACCATTAGGGAAATAAAAAAAGCCCACACATAAGAGGCTAAAAAAACCCTACTGCACTTGGCTGAAGTCTGTACAGCAGGGCCTCTCATGCTCTCTTTAACCAGCTCCAGGACACAAGATTAGAAGTGAGAATATACCCACATTGACAAAAAGTAGTAGAATGACTAGACAAGCACTCACTCACACTGGCTGACCTTCCGAATGAATGACAAGCTACCAAGAAGAACGGCAGCTGAAATCCCAAAGGTCTGTAAACTCGGACAACAGTGGAATTACTCAGTGAGTTCAGGGCAGAAAAACACACTCCAAAACCCAGAGAGTTGACTCCCAGCTTCAAAACATTTGATTTTACATAACACAAGCTCTTATTTCAAAAAAGTTCTTTTTTTATTTAAGATAGGTTCCCTCTATTTCTATGCAAGTTTTGTTGCACCATGCTGACAAAATCCAGCCTTCCTCATCATTACTGCACAAAGCAGTTAGCTGTCCAAGCAAACACACTGAGCTTTTTCCAAGAACATTGTGAAGTCTTTGCAAATAGACCCTGCCTGTTGAGCAAGAGAAGCATGTTCTGAAACTGGGTCTTCCACACACAATGACCATCACGCTCCACTAAACACATGTAAGCTACAAGCAGGAGAACCCCACAAACTGAGCATCAGCCTCCAAAGTAAAATACCCCTGGTCGTAAGGGCTGTACAACCTCAAGGGACACTCTCCATAACAAAGTCAGTTGTTGCTCTGAGGACTACGCTTGGGATTCAAACCATGCAAACATCTCTATTCAACGTGAGCCACTTACTTAACTGGCTGATGCAGTCAGTCTCAGAGGGACACCTTGGTTCCTTGTACAGCCAAAGAAAAGAAACAGCAACTCCAATATAGCCTGTTAAGGAAAATTTACTGTTTAACCATTCAGGAGCCACCCTGTCAGTCCCACTCCGAGTCCCACACCCCAGACTTTCACTGCTGGGACTGCAGCCCCTTCACACCAGGTAGCCCCAATGACCTGATGAGTGCCTCACGTGACTCACTACATGCCAGACTATTGTGCCTGTAGACTGTAAAGGTTGCATCCTGCTGAATCCTTGGTTCCTGCTGTGTCCCTGATTGCCTGGTCACCTGAAAGTTGCCCCAAGTCCTGTCCCCCACGTCCCCATGACCCTTGTCGTGCAAAGGGTCAGCGCCAGATCATGGTCCCTTGCCTGAGTCTCCTCCCATTCCCCCCCAGCCAGAGCACAACCTGCAGCTCACTGCAGCTGCACACCCAGCTACTGGCACTAAATGTATTCCTCAAAATAGCCCATCCTGAGGAAAGCCCTGTTTGAGGTGGGATAAATCTCCCTTTCGTTACACAAAATTAATATAAGCTGAAGGTTTTATTCTTGATGAGAAAAAAAAAATTGCTCCGCAGCTACATCAGTCCCTGTTAAATCAAGCATCCCCCTTGCAAGAAAAGCAACTCCTTGATTTGAACAAAAAAAAAGCCTGGATAATAGGCAAAATATAGTTTTAGAATCTAAACACAAAGTGATTTTGGTCTTAATAACCCCCTTCCCCCAAATGCAGTTGTCAGATTTAGAGCCAGGACACTAAAATCACTGTCTGGGCCAATTCCAAATATTATGTAAAGCATGGGGTTTCCTTGATCTTCAGAGATTTTACTTGTTACCTGAATTACCTTATTTGCCTGATTCCCACAATGAAGGTTTTCAAAGCACCACTTTGTTCTTAAGTGATTAAAAAAAAAGGCAATCACTATAAACAAAATCCTCGAGTGTTGTTTCACCTACTGACTAAGATTAGATGCCAATTTAGATCACAGAAAGCTGTAACACTTCCATTTCTGCGTGCAATGATATTTTTACTAGGTTGCAAAGATTACCTACATAATTCTCTCTTCATTTTTTAAACCATAAAACTATCTTCTGTCATATTTATGCGATGCTTTGAACAAAGCTTTTCTAAACTAAGCTACTGGAGCTTGTTCACACTACACTTTGTCTCGCTTCTGTCATTTTTATGTTGCCCTTTCAGCATAGCTGAGAAGATCATAGAGTGTCCCAATTCAAATGCATGACTGTGATCCCTGAAGAAGGGTTTCCATGAAACAGGGTCAAACAGAACAGAAAGCAGAGAAGAATTACAGTGCTGCCTTGTTTCTGCACACAAGACAAGAAAATAAAGGCAAAGAAATTTATCCAAGAAAAAATATCTCCAGGTAATCATCACTTTGAAGACATTATCATATTTTATGACAGTACTGGCTTCAGGCCTCAAAAAGAAGTAAAAGACTCTTTAAACAAGATACAGGGAAACTACTATCTTTGACAAGAAATCAGCACAGGAACGTGCCCAAAGTGCTAACGTGCAGTGTCCATGCAGACATAGCACTTTTACAGATCAAGTTTCTTAAATGAAAACAGTACTTCTGAAGCTCAGTCTTTCATGGGTAGAAATGAAAGTCTTCTATTGGGAAACGCTTTTAGAAATGGATTCGCAAATCAAAAGCCCAGATTGAGCAGAACAGCTTTGTTGTGAGAAAAAAATATATGGAAAACCTATAGTCTTCTAACATCTTTCCTGCTCTCCAAAAAACTGTGTAACTACAGTTGACTTTGGAGTAAGCATGTGAATTTTACATAAAAAGAGTGACCAAGAAATTCATATATAAGGCAGGAACTCTGACACCATCATTCCTTTGCACTATCAACAAATTTTCTTCAGTTGGCAGCACTTGCCACAGCAAGTCCCAAACCCTTGCTATAGTCTATTCTCTAGGCATTATGGAGACAACATTTTATTCCCCCTCAGAGATACACAGTTGATACAAAAACGAACCATTTATCTCCCTTGCTTATAAGGCCTCATGAATTGCTTATACAGCACATCTTCAGAGGGATGCTGTAACAGCATTCAGATGCTCTCCAGATACCCACAGAGAATCAGTGCTTATGCCCCAAGGAAATTCAGTGACAAACTCCTAAATTCCAAAGCAAGTACTGTAAAAATCCTATCCGTAAAAATCAATCAAGAAATTGTACTGTATTAGTTCGTGGACTTGAGCTTTTTTTGAGCAGCAAATAACACAGGGAGGGCAGGCGTTTGACAGCTATGCTGAGGTGAGTTTTCCTGGCAGAGAAGTCTTGCCTCAATCTTAAAAGGAGCTACCTCTCTACATTTTTTGCCTCCTTGCTGGAGCCACAAGGTGCTCTAGCTGTATTTACAGAGTAGCTGGGTGCTGTGGAGCAAAAATGCTTTTGGCTTAGGTGCTTAAACATAGCGGTGCTCTAGAGAAATACTGTGGTGAACATCAAACATCATCTGCTGGCACAGTCGCTTTCTGTTCTGTGCTGCATCAGTTCTGACACTGCCTGTATCACTGTCGTATCCAAGTGCCTCGCAGCAGTGCACTAAGTGCTGCAGCTCATATCTGATGTTGAGTTTATTCTCTCTCTTCCCTGAGGGAGCATCAGATGCACAGCAATATGCATTGTTTTTAGAGTACAGCTTTTAAACAGGAGCAAACAAGCTCTAAGGAAGCTGAAAGCTTGTGTCCCGAATGAAAGGTGCTCAGGCACATTATGCTTAATGAAGGTTCATTTCATAGACTAGGGCCAATATCCTCCCATTCCTTCCATTAACACGTTATTATCTTCTGCAAAGAATGGCTTTATCATTTGGAACAGTGTTCTACTGAACCAAAAGCCAAATCATAGAACTGTTTAGGCTGGAAAAGACCTCTAAGATCACCAAGCCCAACCGCTAACCCAGCACTGACACGTCCACATGTTTTTAAAACACTTCCAGGGATGGCAACTCAACCACTTCCCTGGGAATGAACCACTGTCCTGCCATTGAAGTTTTTATGACACATACTAGTGCTGAAGTTCACCATGACTGCACAACCAAACGCACTGATGCTTGTGAAGTATTTTGGAGTCTTTGAATAAGAGGAACTATCAGTTTATTATCCAATATAGGATATCAGCCTTTGCTCCCTGTCTGTTCTGCAGACTCCCTCATTCTCATGTCACCTGCACCAAAAGAACTCGCCTTGAACTAGAACAACTCTTTCCCAGTTCCTTAGCAATACTCCTCATGCTAATTCAGCTTCCTGAGCTATGCACATCTTTATCCTTATATCCAGTTCCTGCAACAGGCCTGCCTAGAATATTTGATAAAATCTGAATGAAATTGCCTAAATAGTAATGTTCTTAGGAAAATGCCATATGTCTAGGGAATCATATAGTCAAGTTTTCTTAATAGCTTGTGCACTTGATGGACAGAATGCACTTCCTCGTAAGAAATGAGCAAAACCAGATTAAACAATTCCAGTAACACTAGAACAAAGAATTTGATTTTTCAATGCAGAAATTTTGCATCTGAAAATAATGGTCTCCAGAGGTGTCTGATGGTTTTGTTATTATTTTTTGACAAGCCATCAAAATCTACAGCCCCAATAACAAAAATTCATGTTCACAGACCAGAATTTTTTCTGTATTGAAAAAACATTAAAAAAACCCAACTAAGCAGTTCTGCTCCAAAAGAGCTTTTATAATTCCCCAGGGGATCCAGAGAAAGTAACCAATAAAATAGTTCCAAACTCTCCGCCTGTTGATGCAGCTTTCTGCTCCTTGAAGAATTACAGTCCACACTAGCAGCAGCAAATAAAAAAAAAAAAAAGTACAAGAAAAGAGACAACAGCATCCCTGTAGTCTTAATACTATTTCAGATTTTCAACAATAAGAAGTCTTACAAGACCCAGAAAGTCACATTTGAGTCCCATATGTAGGACAGAAACAAAGTGTTCTTTCTAAAATAAATTAGCAATTAAAATTTAAAGATTTGATATAACTTCACACAAAGAAGTTTCCAAAGAAGCACATCTGCCATCTCTGCTGTGCTGGTGGACTGAGATGATGTGAATGCTAGAAACACTCACTGTCAGCACAGAAACCTGGAGATCCTGGAGGTGCAGAGCTCAGGCCCCAAGCTGTTAAGTCCAAAGTCACTGAACAAGTTCTGGTGACAAGCAGATGTTTTAATCTGTAGGGGTCCAGCATGAATAACCATTTGATTTCCATGGATGAAAAAACAAGTCCAAAGTGCACAGCATGTTGCTCTTATCATAATGGTCGTCTCTAGAATGAGCTTCTCCAAGTCTCAGCTGAGGACTTTTCTTGAGGATTGAGGCAGCTGAAAGTGCCAACCAACACAAACAGGACAGTGGAAAGGATGAAGATACAGACAAGCAAAGAAAATGATTCTTAGATTTTGATGAATGTGGATGCACTATAAAAATGCGATCAAGGTAACTGAAAAACACTACAAAATCAAACAGAACAATTCCCAGGGGAAACTTGTATCCTGAGTTTAAATTCTTCCACCTGTACTCACTTCTGCTGGCTGTCCATCTGTCCACGTTGACTTCAGAAATGGTTAACTGACATAAAAATAATACTCCTATGTAAATATAGAAATACTTTTCTTCTGAGAAATATTCCTAAACCTCTGCAAAATGCAACCACACAGAATTTACACATATCTTTTAGTTCTGATGGCATGACAATCCACTTTGAATTGGCTCCCATGGTAACCACAACATTAAGGTCCCCTGAGAATCATACCACACAGATACAGAGGACTGGAAGGGACGTATCCTTAGCTTTGCAGTTGAAGAGAAGAACACAAACTTGATTCAATGCAGGGAGTCTCTCTGCAGCAGTACCCTCCTTTCAGCTAACAGGATTCATCTTTCTTTCTCTTTCTTTCCCTTCGGAAAGGAATTCAGCTGTCATCTCCAAGGCTAGATCATGCACTTCTCTTTAGGAACTGACCTCTGCTCCCTTCTTCCCTCACACCCCAAAACAGCCTAACTGTAACACACGTACTTAAATCATTTCACTAGCAGCTTTTTGTTCCTCAGCAAGACCCAGCCTTGTAATTTTTCTGGTTGGGGTGCTGGAAGCCCAAGAAAGCCACGAAACAAAACCCTCAGTCAACTGGAGAGTTAGCTGCTCTAGAGAAACACTGACAACACACAGTAGTTATGTTGTCAGTGTCTTTCTGACCTCTAGTCTGCTGTGTCATACAAACTATGAAAGGCATCACGAATTTTTAATACAAAAAGATCTCTTTGTGTAAGGTGTATTTAGCATTCTTTTCATGGAATGCCCCTTAAAAAATTTAGATAAACAGTCCCAGAAGAGGCACTTTCACAACATCCCACTGACAGATACAATTCCATCAGCATCCATCCTTTCCAATCTGCTATAATTTATTGTTGTCAAAATTTGCAAATTCAGCCTCTAGCAAGACAGAAAGAGGTGGGAAAGTAGTTTGAGTGAGACCTATGGCAGTGATAAGGAAATGTTTTTCAGCAGAAAGACCAGAAACTGATGGCTCACTCTTTGCCCCAAAAGAGGTTGTGCCTCTTGGCAAATCAAACACTTTTGTTCATCTTCCAAACACATTTTGGCTGAGCTTCCAACTCCTAAAAAAGAGGCAGGAAATAGCAAATTAATTATAGCATCATGGAAATGATGGTAAGCTAGAAGTTTATACAGCTTTTGTTTATGGCTTCTGTTGAAAATAAGGGGGTTTTTGGTCAATTGTTTAGATTCTAAAGTTCTGCTTACCATTTATACAACTTCAATTACTTACAGATAACAAGCAATGCACACTATCTAATGAAAATTACTATGAACACTACTCTTCCTTTGGGACAGTATCTCCAAGTAGATGAGCCAGACATACTTACGCAAGCAACAGGTATTTTGATTCAGTTTCTCAGAAGTGAGAAACAGAAGAGAATTTAAAATTCCTGCCCATTTGGCACAGCACACTGCTCTTTCTGCCTCCCGTTCTCTCCAAGACATGACATGATAATTCACAAAGTGAATTCAAGTCCTAAACATATCTGCTATTTTACATCTGGTTCCTGTTATTTTAACCTCAGAAGCAAATTGAAAAGAAAATTCCTATTACTGATGATTGCTTATACTTTGCTAAAATTCCCTTCCTTTGTTCCATCAGCCAGGTTATTTAGAGGATATTACCCTAATCCAACAAAGAACTTAAGAATATGAATATTTCCAGTGAAGGCAAAGGCTCTAATGGATCAAAATGCTTTATTTATTAGATTTCATCAGCTCGGGCTTCATATCCTAACTACTCCACTGAAATACCCTTACAGTTGCATTATTCTGCCCATTACTGATAAACCAGGCATCAAGCACATAGACTCCACGTGGGAGTTTGCTTCTACCTTCCTAGGGGAAACTTTTTATACATCAGCTATCAGATGATAATACTACTACCAACTTCCACTAAACTTTTACCACAGTTTTTAAAAACTGACACTGGGCCAGCTGCCTCTGAAGAGAAAGCACTCAGAGTGCACATCCAACATCCTGTCTGCCTTGGGAGCAACCAGAAAACCAGCAGGACAGCAATCCTACAGGAAACAGCCAGTCAGCTGCTGCTCTTTGTCCTCAATACAGTCATGATTGCCCAAAGCAGACCTACCATCAGCTAAGATGGGGCCAAGCTCTCCTCAGTTACACCAGGGCACTCACCTACTCACTGCACTGCGTTGTGCTCTTTTCATGACCACAGACTTATTCAATGCAGTCACAGGGCAAGAGCTGCAAGCAAGTCAATGAGCTTGCAAGGGCATGTTAGCCACTAAAACACTGCTCAAGGAAATTCCTACTGCTTCATTTGTCATGTGTCATATTGCTTGATAGAAGATCACATCAATTAGGAACCAATGTCATCAGCATTGCAATGTTTAGGAATTCAAGGGAAATGCGTAAGACAGAAGGGTTGTTTCTGAATCACTGCTCGCTTGCAGTTTGACACCAGCTGTCAGTACTTCCACAGAACTTGCTCTATTCTACTCTTGCTCCATCCCATACCAGTTATCCAGCAGGCAGCCCAGGAAACATCACCTCAAACATAGATGAGATAGGGAAGAGGGGGGAGATACTACAAACTCCCCTGGCACCTTCTTTCTCAAAGTCATACTGCAATGCCTCCACAGCAGCTTCCACTTCTTCACCTTCTTTATAAGAAAAAAGAAAAAGGCATTACCTTTGCCTGCAGGTATCAAGGAAATAAACAATTTCAAAGCTAAGAGAGGCAAGATGTACCCTCACCAGGAACTCCCTGAAGTCAATCCTACAGTACAGAGCCCATAGCTGGCACGAGACAGCTGCTACCAAGTATTGGAACCTGGATCCTTTTTACCACCTCCTCATGAGAGGCACACTGTACTCAGACATAGCTGTGTTCAGGCATGTTCTAGGCATGAATACAAGCCACCTCTGCTGTCCAAAGCAGAGACCCTTCCTTTCCCGCACGTCACTCCTGCTCCCAGAAACACTCCCTCACGTGGCTGCTTGTGTGTTCCTGTTCTGTTAAAATTAGCATCTTCCCCAGAACAGAACTCCACAGTAAAGGCTCTTGGTAAAGAAAGACTCAGCAATGAGCAGGAGTCGGGAAATACATCTGCCCCACAGAAAACCTGAAGCCAAACTGCAAGTCCACAAGTCAGCAGCAACACAGAGGTATTCCCAAAGCTAACATCTGCCTCTTTTCAAAGCTCTCAGGTTCCCCTAAGTTTTCCTGTTACAGAATTGTACAAAGGATCTTGTTTCCTCACAAGGAAAAAAAAAGAGCCAAGAAATTGGGGAAACATATTAGTGCAAAATATTTCAATGGGTATTTCTGGACAACAGATATATAATTCATGTATTGGTGGCAGAGTGACAAGGTACCAAAATATATCATTACTCTTCAGAAAGCGTGAATACAACATATATCCTCTTTATTCCAGCTTGTTCATTCAACCCTAAACAAGAACAGGCACTTTAGGTGAACAAGAACGTTAGATATTTTTCAAGCATTTCATAAAGTAAATAAAAATAAAACATCTAGATAGGAAACCTTTTACATTCAACAGGGGAAAAACCAAACCAATTAAACCCAACCAACAACCTGGACTTTGCAGATGAAAGATTAAAATACATAAGTAAGGGCAGGGGGGTGAGGGAGGTGGCAGGGAGGTCAAGAAATGGGATGTCACATACCACAAACAAGAAAAACTACTGCATATTTAACGGAGTACAAGACTTTTATTTGAAAACCTATCAGATTCTGAAAGCCCAACCATCTTCCCTCCCTCCCTTTGTAACCATTCTCCTCTGTGATACAAGGGCGAATTTGGAGGAGGGCAGACTACAACACCCCTTGTCTCCTAGCAAGGTTGCGTTTCCTTTTCCAGGGGACTGTACCCCAAATCCCAATTCTACAGTAACATGCCCTGCAGTTTATTAGGCTCTTCTCATCCCAAAACACCAAACCATAATCCTACCCTTTGTGAAAGCAAAGATTCCCACCTTAAAGTCTGTACTCCTGTGTGTCCCGTGAAGCCTGCAAGGCAGCAGACCTGCCTACACTAGCCAACACGAATCCTGCAATTCCTGAACTGTTTGATGGCCTCACTGATCTGGCTCCAGCACTGGACTACACATATTGTCTGTTGTTTCAAGGCCATACAAGCCAGTAGTCCAGAAGAAAGAAAAGTCCTGATTGACACACATGAAAACCAGAGAATATTCTTTATCACAAAGGAAAGAAGAAGAACTTTATTCAAGGCAGTGCAAGAGAGTCATTGTCACTCACCAAAACAGCTCACAAGCTTCAGCGATTAAGGCACACAGACCGAACCTGCTGTGAGTTTTGAATAAGAAAATATTTTCCCCCCTTTTATGTCAGAACATAATCTAAAATTACTCATCTTTACCACAGCAGAAAGCAAACACAATTAAATGCTGACAAAAGTGTTGTTTGAGAGCTTCAATGAACTGCAGCCTTAGACCTTTACCATGCAGCCAGGACTGTATTTTGAAAAAGGGAAGAGGAGGGGGGAAATAGTCATATCACACACTCACAGAACCTGCCCAGGAGGACAGTCAAACTTTGAGTCTCTCAGGTCCAAAGCATACAAGGACACTTCATGTGTTACTTTTTTTTATGCTACCACCACTGCACTAAAGTCAGCTCTTTCACAAAGCTAAAGGATGCCAGGAGGGTACTTTAGTGACAAGGTGGGACCTCCACCTTTTGACAAATTTTATTCAAACTGGCTGACAGAGTCAAACATTATCACCATGTGGTAACTGAATGTGCCTGACAACCTCACACATAACGTGATCATGTAGGCTTATTGTTTTCACGTGTAGCTTCCCAAGCAAATGGGTGAGGGAAAGGCATTTTTACTGGCACTCCAAGCAAAAACAGTTTAGTCTGGCACCCTTCAGAAGTACTCAATTAGCTTCCAATTCAAGAACAGAAAAGAACAAATTAATTGACCATCAAAACCTTAGAACAAGCCCAGTACTGTGCCATCAAATGGAAATGAGGGGAATTAGGTTACAAACAGCCTTGCTGCAGGCATCCAAAGTTGCCCTCTGCCAACACTTCTCCTACGGGACACCTTTGGTTCTCATCAAAAGAGCCACCGTAGTAATTGCAAGACAAGATAGTAGATTTGAAGGCATGTACCAAGAGAATTCTCAGCAGTCAAAATCCACACACACAAAACCCATGAGCTGACACAGTCATATTCACAAGCCAGACTACCAAGCGGTCTGGTTTACACAAACATTAACCAAAGCACAAATCAGGACTGTGACATGTTAAACAAAAGGGGATGGATGAAAGCCACGAAAACGCTGCATCCTGAAATTCGTCTTTACACAGGAGGTTAATCAGCATGAGTAAGCAAGTGAACATGCTCACTTCTGTGTGTGCAGTATTCCCCAGTGGTTTAGTCATTATAGCAAGAACCCAGGCCTTTAAAGATAGATCTGCCGAAGAAGCTGAACACTTCAGAGAGCGAAATTAACTTGGAGGTTAACTTCCCTTCCCAAAGAATTGTATTAGACAATTATCTACAGAAGTCAAAATCAGGCCAACGTTTAAGGGCCACAGGGGGAATAATACAATGATTGCAAAGGAAAAAAGCAAACAATGGCTAGGAGCTCATATTTGTTTGAGTCATATACACAGTGGCATTCATAATGATACTAATTTTGAGTTCTGCTTTATAAGGCATATTCCTAAAAGGAACTTATTTTCTAATTATGAGCTCCAGTGATCATGCACATTAAACAATGAAAAAAAACGGCAGTAGATATTAATGTTTTGACAGTCCCATTATCTCTCAAGCTATGCATGAGGATAAAGCTGTTAGGCATCCTCATAGGCAAAATTCACTTGAAATGTCACTTCCAGCAAAGTTCCTACAGTTGTCACTTTACTCTCCTTCTATCCATACCAGAAGGAGGCAGTAAGAGAAAATTGAATTAAAGATAAAAATTCTGACTTGCCATGAATATTTAGAGTTTAGAGACCATGTCCTTAAAATGGTCTTGCTAGTTTGTTTTTTTTAAATCAAAACCCCAAAAGAAGCCCCCTCAAAAGTGATTGGGAAATTACTGGAATTTTTTCCTTCATGATGCTGAACTTCTAAGGGATTCCCTGCTCATTGCCCTCCTTTAAAATGCAGGGGCAGCAAAGATTTGATCTTCTGGGTTTCAGATTTGTCAGCACATGAGGTACTGCTATTTTGCCACAGAGCACTTAAGGCTTCTAGCGGTGCTTCATTAGCTTCCCAGGAGCCTTCATTGGCAAACACAGCAGCACTGCATTGCTCAGCTGAAAAGCTTAAAGAAATATCTTCTAGATGTCATCTCATGGTTCAGCTAAGTCCAACAAGCAAAAGCAGAAGCTTGATGCTTGAGAGCCCCAGCACACACAGCTCCTTCGACACAGTTTTATTTCCTATTTTGTCTAGATGCATTAAGCAAGAAAGAGAAACACAATGGTTTCTGGAGACTCAGAGCTTCAGCCCTGCAGCAGGTGAATTTCAAAGCCAAATGAGGTAACTGAGAGCAAGAAAACACTACCTGATTCAGAAACAGCAGGGAAATAAAAGATGTGCAACCTATGGTAAAGTTACAACACCCTCCTGTAAGACATGAGCCCCTTGTAAGGGGATAAGCTGGGGCTGCTCAGCCTGGAGAAGAGAAGGTCGCGTGGAGACCTCACAGCAACCTTCCAGTGTCTGAAGGGGTCCTACAGGGAAGTCAGAGAGAGACCCTTCATCAGGAACTGTAGTGATAGGACACAGAATAACAAGTATAAATTGAAAGAGGGAAAATTGAGGGTGGCGAGACACTGGAACAGGTTGCCCAGGCAGGCTGTGGATGCCCCAATCCCGGCAGTGCTCAAAGTCAGGTTGGATAAGGCCTTAACCAACCTGGTCAAGTGTGAGGTGTGTCCCTGCCCATGGCAGGGGGGTTGGACATGATTTTTAAGACCCATCCCAATCCCTTAGCATTCCATGATTCAGAAAACCACATTACTTAATGGCTTTGTGCCTGCTGCATTACTGCTCTCCCAGCATCACAAGTGACAAGACAGACATCCAGCCCATAAACAGAACAAAAGCTCAGAAGTCTCAGCCCATACTGTCTGATCAGTAGCATAGGTACCTACAGGTATTTCTTAATGTGTCTTTTAGGTTACACATGCAACAGCTATCACAATACCATCAACCTAGGGCCGAAACAAAAAATACAAGCACTACAACACTGCTCAGGGAAATCACAGGCTTCTCCCAGGAAAGACACATATACAATGTCTGGAAGACATTTGCGTTATCCCCACGTAATGCGAACAAGAGACTGAGAGAAGAGCAGCTCATTTGAACTGGGGGAGTAGGACTGCTCCATTGCTCCTCAATAACCTAAGAAGTCTTCCAGTGATTACACAGAATAGATGTTCAAGCACAATAGCATGTGATGAAAGAACATTCAGAGACAAGACTAACTTTTTTTGCTTTCTATGCACCGTTCCATCAGGGGTAAAAAGATGCAAGCTGGCCCTCACCTTAGTCTGAATTCTTGAATAGAGACACAAATAGCACTAATACAGGCATACACTTAAAACCAGCATTCCTATGCTGATTCATATTGAAGCTGGGACAGAGAATGACACATTCTATGTAACACATTTAAAAAGAATGAGACATCCAATTTACATTTCTTTCAATAAAAATAGATCTGCTTTATTTAGAATGGCTGCTATTCCTATTGTAGTTCATAAGAAATGCAAATTCCCTGAAGCAAAATGCATCATTCACTTTCAGAGTGTGAATGAAGATACTTGCACAGACTCACAGAATCACAAAATGAGTAAAGGTTGGAAGGCACCACAGCGGGTCACCTGGTCCAACCTCCCTTCTCAAGTAGGGTCATCCTAGAGCACATGGCACAGCATTGCATCCAGACTGTTCCTGAGTATCTCCAGTGAGAGAGACTCCACAAACTCACTGTGGTGAGTCACCTGCACAGTAAAGAAGTTCTTCCTCATGTTCTGATAGGACTCCCTGTGCATCAGTTTCAGCTCATTTACTCTTGTTCTGGCTGGCACCACCAAGAAGCGTCTGGTTCCATCTCCTTGACACCCTTCCTTCAGATACTTATAGGCATTGAGGAGGTCTCCCCTCAGTCATCTCTTCTTGAGGCTGAGCAGCCTGAGATCCCTCAGACTTTCCTTGTAAGAGAGATGTTCCAGTCTCCCAATCATCTCTGTAGGCCCTTGCTGGACCTCCTCCAGGAGCTACATGTCTCTTGTCCTAAGGAGCCCAGAACTGGACACAACACTCCAGGTGAGACATCACCAGAGGTGAATAAAGGGGCAGGATCACCTCCCTTGACCTGCTGGCAATGCTCTTCCTGATGTACCCCAGCATCCCAGTGGCCACAAGAACACACTGCTGGCTCATGGACAGCTTCCCTTCCACCAGAACCCCCAGGTCCTTCTCCACAGAGCTGGTCTCCAGCAGATCCACCCCCAGCCTGTACTGGCACCTGGGATTATTCCTCCCCACATGCAGGACTGCAGTTGCCCTTGTGGAATTTCAGTTCTCTGTCCATCTCTCCAGCCTGTTGAGGTCCTCCTGAAGGGCTGCACAGCCCTGTGGGGTATTGGCCATTCCTTCCAGCTTTGTGTCATCAGCAAACTTGCTGAACAAGCATCTACCCCTTCATCAAAATCACTGATGAGTAAGTTAAGCAATATTGGGCCCAGTACTGAACCTCAGGGGACACCACTAGTGACAGGTCCCCAACTAGACCCTGTGCCATTGATTATGATGCTCTGGGATCTGCTGTTCTGCCCATTCTTAATATTGGCCACTTAAGCAGTTCACACCTCCTGAGTTTGGCTGTGAAGATGTTGTGAGACAAAGTGTTTAAAGCCTTGCTGAAGTTGAGGTAGACAATATCCCCTCTTCTCCTCCTCATCCCTCCAGGTAATTGCTTCACCACAGAAGGCAATCAGATTGGTCAAGCATGATTTTCCTTTAGTGAATTCATGCTGACTACTCCTGATCACCTTCTCGTCATCCATGTGGATAGAGATGGCCCTCAGAATGAGGTGCTCCAGCACCTTATCAGGGATTGAGGTGAGGTTGACTGGACAGTTGTTCCCTGCGTACTCCTTCTTGACCCTTTTGAGGACCAGAGAGACATTTGCTTTCTTCCAGTCCTCAGGCACCTCTCCTGATCTCCACGACCTTTCAAAGATGATAGTGAGTGGCCTCGCTATGATGTCCACCAGCTCTCTCAGCACCTGTGGATGCATCCTGTCAGGGGCCATGGACAAGTGGATGTCAAGTTTGACTAGGTGTTCTCTAACCCGATCCTCTCTGACCATGGGAAAGCCTTGCTTCTAACATTGCTTTACTCTGGTCTCCTAGGTCAGAGATTCTTGAGGGCTGCTCTAGTCAGTGAAGACCGACGTAAAAAAGGCATTCAGTAACTCTGCCTTCTCTGTGTCCTGTTACCAAGGCCTTCTCCTTTTAGCAACAAGTCTGCATCATTTTTAGTTTTCTTTATTATTGATGTATTTGAAGAAGCCCTTCTTGTTACCCTTGACATTTTTGGCCAGATTTCATTCCAGATGTGCCTTGGCCTTCCTTCTCTCATGTCTGCTTATTCTGACAACCTCTCTATATTCATTCCAAGTGACCTGACCCTACTTCCATCTCCTGTGTATTTCCTGTTTGTGCTTGAGTAATGACAGGAGTTCTTTTTTTCATCCAAGCAGTCTGTTGCCCCCTTTGTCTGATTTCTTGCTCACTAGGATGCATCTTTCTTGAGCCTGGAGGAAATGATCCTTGAATATCAATCAATTCTCTTGGTTTTTGAGAAGCAGGGTCTCTCTTCAAAACACAGATTCAGAACCATCTAATTATTCATTAAAAATACCTTTTCTAGAAGGTATTTCCATTACCTTCTATTACCAGTCATCAGAGTGACTTGGAGGTGAGTTCAACTAATGCCAATCACATGCAAAATTAACCATGGGATCTACTCATTACACAATAGCATTCACTGACATCATGTATCAAGGGAAACATTCTGACCTATGATATGACACTCCCAACATATAAGGATTTATTTTATGTGAGTATGTAAGTGTAGCCTAGCAACAGCCAGAGTCAGTACCCCCTTTCGCATGCATCTGACCCCAGAAAAGCACATCTTTTGTCCCAAACCCTAATGTTTTTTTCTGACAGAAAGTAGTAAAAGAACAGTCTTCCCTGGAAAATTAAGAACTACATACACATACAAGCATATTAAAAAAATTATATATCCCAGTAGATTAAATGTTTTGCAAATTTAGTTTTCAGTCTCATGTTTTCTGGGTGCTGCATGTATATAACCAAAATCCCACTTAGCTCCAGAAAGGTCTGCCGGCACTTCATTTCACAAAAGTCAGGATTGTGATCCTGCTTTTTGTCTTGTTTCATCCACTCAGGATGCTGAGCTCCATCTCATGGCCACTGCAGCCAAGGCTGTACCCAGCTTTTATACCTTGTTTTCCTTGGTTTTAGGTACGTACGTGAGCAGAATGCACTTTTTCTCCATACACTGCCTGTTCACAATGCTTGCTTTCTTCTCCTGTAGCCCCTCACACACACAGCCACAAGACCACCACCAGCCTCATCCAAGCTATTCCCATCAACCAGAAGTAGATGTAAACTGTCTAGGAACAAACCTGTAAAGCTAATACACTGCTCCCAAGAGCCTCTATCACCCACATCATTCACATTTTGGGATAGGGTCCTTTGGATTAAGACAAGCATTATATGTGCTCCTGGAATACGGCTTTCAGTTTAGTTTTATCCAAAATGGAATAAAATACACACTCTGAAGCTACTCTATTATTCAAATTTAAGTGCAGTAAGGTAGGATAATCAGGAAAATTAGCTTAAAAAAAAGTATTCCTAATGCAAATTAACTGTCCAGCATCAGTGCACACATAGCAGCCCATAGTCAAATTCACACTGCCTCTGTTACAAAGAACCAGTACTACACACTTGGAAGGTGCAAGATGTTCTGCAGAAAGCAACATGAGCAAACCTGAACCCAAGGAAACCTTGTCTTAATTTCCAGAATGTAGGTATCTGCTCAAAACCCCCAAAACACAAAAGGTTTGCTATCTCTTCCAAAACGCTTGTTTAAAAGTGACTGAAAAAAGTTACACCAAGCAGTATATTTTAACTGTTCTACCACAGTGGCATCTGAATTATTTTTATTGTTATGACATAGAAGTGCTTGGTTTTGCAACTCACTAAGGGACACAACCAGGTTAGAAATAAGCAGATACACTAAGAGGAAGTGAGGCTGAATAAAGATAAATCTTTGGCCACCAGTCCACTGTTTTATTTGCAGCACTAGGCAACATTTCAGCAAGCACAGAGACATATATGCTAATATACAATGCCCTGTCCTCCAGCCAGATACATTGCTTGGGTTCTTCACAAGAAATTCTACCAAACAGGGCTTTAAAGCAAATGCTAGTGTGTTCTGTGTGCACTGTGACCAGACAAAAATGAACATCAACACACACTTTCCTAACTATCCAACACTTAAGGTTAGTAGAACATTGTATATATGCATATGGGGGACAGATTTGTGCTCACATGTTTAGCTTTGTGTATTTTTATGCAAATTGCCACAACATAACAGCTATTTCCAGAGAGCAGCAGCTAAGATATATAACACATACACACAAAAAGAAATACCAGCATGCCAGCAAAGAGTGCCACAGAAGACTGTGTATCCATCAGAACCCAGAAAGCTGGATTAAGCACTTGGGAGATCCAGATTCCACTCCCAGCTCCAAGTATGCTGGAGACACTCCCTGCCCATCTTTCTTCACTCACAGGACATATTTCAAAGAACAGGAGCTTTCTTTCCTTGTGCAGTGCCTTAGTGCTTACAGGTTCTCTGATAACCAACAGAGCAAAGATTATTTCCCTCCTTTTCATGCCTGCAACAAGAACAGGCTGACAAAACTGCAAGCCATCAGTAACTGTAAATAAGAGAGAAAAATACATAATGGAGGCAAATTATATTTGGAAGAAAACATTGAAGGGAAGGGAACAAAACAGTACTCTTCATCAGCCGAGACATCACTTAGTCATGATCTCGAGTGTTCACACCTTCTTCGCTCTGTCACAGGCTCCCACAGCTCTGAAAGGCACTGCAGCAGCACCCCGACACCTCTCCTTCTGCCAAGCCTAAGCACCGTAACAGGATCATTTTGTCATTCAAGTTCCCGCTTAGTTAATCGCTGTCACACCTTGAGGTCTCTACACTATTGCACACAGAATGTCTGAGCAAAGCGAAGCAGCCCCATGGGTCTGCCCTCACCAGCCCAGCACAAACCCCTGGGCTGCTGAACATGGGGCATTCCTGCCACCCAAGAGCACTGGGCTTGGGACCCTGATTTACCTGCATGCTTGGGCCTACTAACAACCCTGTTCTGGTCACTGTTTCCCATCATTCTTTTTTTCCTATCTGTTCTATGATAAAGCCTCTCTTCAGAGAAATACTTTGGCACATGCTGCTCTGCCTTGGCTAAGCCAGATTGATGCAAGACAGGTCTCAGAGCCAAGGAAAGGGACTAGTAAGGACTTAGGAGGAAATTCTCCCTGGACTCTTTAGGTAGGGGTTATCTATGAAGTGCTGCTCTTGGTGCCTTCAGAGACTTGAAAACCTGTGAAAATGCACCTCTGAATATTTTACTGAATAGGGATCCAGATTACAGAAAAATAAATTATACAGGGTATTTATTTTCTGTACCTTAAAAATTCCTACCCAGTTCCCCTTTCGTTCCCTAAGCAGTGGCAATTTATCCATGCTACATCCATGTGGACCTGTTCAGTTCAGCTCCTTCTCCATTACCATGCATTTGGCAGGTAACACAAGGAATGTTTTGCTGTTGTGATACACATTCTTTGTCATGATGTGGTATTTTCAACTACCTAAACAAAAAAGTTCATATTGCACCTTCCAACAGCCAAATCAGTCCTTTATTTGAGACATAACGGTGACAAGAAAATACAGCAGCATAACCCTTCCTTCCCAATTACAGCTGCAGACAGCCACATGGATTAGTGCCAATAAAACATAAGTTTCTGCCTCCATGAAAGTGAAACAACTTCTACAGACTGAAAATGAAGGAGGAATAAAGAGAAACCATTGCCAGGTCTTGTAACTCATATTAGTGCTTGCATGTGGTTGAGTGCTGACAGTTTCCGAGGAAAGACAGGCAGCAGATTTATAAACATTTTTTTGAAACTGCAATACAATTGCTAGATTCATAGTTTTCAATCCTGACTGTTCCAAAAGTCCTGGGTATCCCATCCGATTTGGTCAGACACCCTCTTCTGACTCTGTAGTACAGAAATTACAGCATTGTCACAACTCCCAGCCCCTGGTTTTCTGCCGCAGGCTGTGAACCACTGTCCTACATGCAAATGGTCTGGACAAGCACAGAACTACCCATCCCACATATCCAGAACCAGGGTGTTCATCCAAGCCAAACACCATGGCTGCCTCTACACATCACCTTGTAACCAAGTTTGTAATGACTCTTTGGCAGCTAAGTGCTTAATTTACGAACAGAGCTCTAATTTATGCTGTTGCAAGGCTAAGTCCTGTACACAAGCAGCTGACAGAATTACTTTATGTCTGTACAGTGAGAACTTTGAGCTCTCATACAATTGTGAAGCATGATGCTTTGAATGCTACCGCAAGTTATTACCAGCAGCTTATATGCAGTGTATTTTTTTCTATCCATTGCAGTAGTTGAGTGTTGCCATCCAATGAATTCAGAAAATAAAAAACTAAAATTACTCTTATTATCCAATCTTGCTCATCTTCCTACAATCACTGCTGGAAATCTATAAAATCAAGTAATCCCAGGCCCAGGGTTTGTTCCACCAGACATTCCACAGCAAAGCACTGACTGAGTAATAACCTGACTCAAAACTTACCAATAGCCACTTTAGGTAGGCTTAAGTCCCAGTTTGAGACCAGCAAAATTCTATTTCACCATTTATGCAAAAAGCACACAAGCAAGTGCTGGAACCAGACAATGCATCCAGCTGCTGGCAAACTTATCTATTTAATGCCAAAACACCATTCACCGTAAACAGGTACCAACTCAAAGCCAAGGCAGAAGGAAAGAGTTCCCGGTACAAGTCAGCTGTTTCACCAGCTATTACACGAAAATGTTTCATCAGGTAACTTAATAATAGCCAAGAAAGCTGCAACATGGATACTGTTCACCTGTGAACCACAGAGACATCAACACCCTAAATGGTTGTAAGATGGAAAGAAGGGAATAATTACCCTACAGCAACAGACATTCATATTTTGGATTTTTTTCTGGCCTAAATCTATGAAGAAAATAATTAAATTATTTTTCTGTCCTACTGATTAATCGTCCAAACACAAAATGATGGCTATTAGAGTTTTGTTTTTTCCTTTTCTTTCAAAAGACATTAGCTACAGTTCAGATACTTAAGTGTATAAATTCAACTAGGCATGTTTAATGAAAGCTTTACCTTCTATCACTGCATTTTTTAAGTAGAGAATAGGCAGCCTTTTACCCTTTCAGCATCATAATGAAAAAGTCATGGAATTGAAGAAAATACTGTGGCTAGTAGAGCCCTGTTGAGAGACAGATTAATTATCTACTTGGGTGTGCATGCAAGAGTAAGCTTGTCACAGCAAAGAGAAAAAGAAAAAAAGGAATCACTTAGGGAAAGGTAGCAAAGCTGCCGTGCTAACATTCTCCTCCTTTGGACCTCCACACAGCCCAGTGTAACAAGAGATACGGTGTTCAGAAACAGCAAGAAAGCAAAATCAGGCTGAAGAATCTGCTGCCTTTGTACAGGATTACTACTGGCAACCCACAGTGCTGCCTTACCACAGAGTGCACCCCACTCCATGGTCAGGGGTGGGGAAGCCACATTCAGAGTGGGCAGCCTAGAGAGGAACAGGATGCCCTTCAAAACAAGAACAAAACTGCAGCCACAAACCAACACAAGCGCAATCAGTGCCAGCTTTCTAGGGAGTGGATGCTGCCTGGAGCTGTGCATGGCCCAGAGACACCCAGTGGTTGACTCGTACATCACAAGCACGCGTAAAGAGTGAGAAGGTTAGGGAAGCATCCCCTCAGTCCATTTATTTAGTACAACCTCAGGCTGATGTGAGGCTGCTCATCTCCAGCTCTCCGACTGGGTGTGGGAATGGATAGGGAGGTCTAGGAGGGAGACCTGATTCTGAACGAGTCACAGCAAGAAGGTGCAGGGAAAAGAGGAACCTGCAAGGCTTCAAACCATGCTTTCTCTTGCACCTGTAGATGTTACGACATTCCCTGGTCCTTCCTGAGGAAGTCCCTACAGTCAAGACTGCCTAATTTGACGTCTCTGACTGAGTTTGGGTAACCCTTACCTGCAGTCTTGAGACACAGGCAAGTGGTATGCCACACTGAAGGTCATGTGCCAGCAAATGCTCCTGATTGAGCTGCTGACATGGACAGCAGCAGCTATGCTTCCTGACTTAAAGGAGAGTTAATGACCCACAAGAAGACACATGCACAGAACAAAAGGCATCACTCTTCATACTACTAACAGCATAGGACCAGGCTCTGTATTAGACAAACTGGAAAGAAAAACACATTCAACTTAAAACAAGGTTTTAGCAGCTCTACAAAAGTATGAGCAAAGTTTTCTTTAACCCAAGTAGCAGCAGAGCTGCAAAAGGTGGCATGCACAATGGGTGCCCCATGCACTGCTCTCTAAGACTAGGCTTGACTCCAGCCAACCCAGCTTCAGGTACTCATGAAATACCCAGGGTAGGCAGATCATCATAGTCATCTTCCTCTAAGGTAAATAGAGAGGGATGGACACCTCTTCCCACCAAGATGAAAGTCATCATCTAGGCATTAGCATCTCTCTAGCTGTTATTTTAGACCCATCAACTAAATCGTGTGAATCCAAATGAAAGTCTATTAGTAACAGCTGAATTACAACAGTGCCAACTAAACTTTGCCTGCACTACTGTGAAATCTGAGTAGCAATGCTCAATTCATATAAAAGTAAATGGTGAAAACACAGTACTCTCCAGAGAGACACAGAAATGCATGTTTTAAGCTATTTTGTGTCTCCTTCTGGAAAACAGAAGGATAAACTGCTTAAGACCCATACCACATGCACAAAGATAAATGCAGCCTTCAGTCAAGTTCCAGCAAAGAAAAATTATTTATTTATTTTTTAGAATTGAATTGTCATTTTTCTAAGAAAACAGCAGGTTTTTTTGAAATAGCAAGAATATCATAGCAAGGGACAAACATCATGCAAAAGTAATGGTGTCCAGTGTATGAATGGGTCACCCTACTGTGATCATACTGCCTAGGAGACTTCAGAATAACTTCATTCCCTGACAGAGAGCTCGGAAATGCAGCAGCACTAGTAACCCAGAAACACTACGGTGACTCACTCATGTTCAATGAGCGCAGATGCTCAGGGGAAACAACAAAGGCACCAAACAGGACACAGCCTAGCCAAGTAGATGCAATATGGGAACACAACCTAGACTCGAACCATAGCTTCTTGAACTGACTTGCTGAGCACTTCCCTTTCTGCCTCGCTTCTCACACCCCATAAAATAAGCCCTTTTTTAGCAAAAGTTTGACCTACAGGTGAACATTACCGATAACCAGTAGGTGTTCTCAGAACCCAAGCTGATCATGGCATACTGATGACAAAAAAAAACAAACAGCACAAGGAGATTTTATGTTCCAAAATTCCTGGTCCTGAACACGGAGGGGAAGTGAGGGAAACTCAGACAGAGTAGCTGTATAAACCTGTGAAAACAGAGAGGCAGGCAAGGCTGATCACTGAGAACAGCACAACTAGCATGAAATGAGGACACAAACAAGCTTGGAAGGTTTAAGGTCCTCTTGCAAGCAGGGGGGAGCCAGCCCCCTTAAATCACACTCAATATCTGCTCTTGTGCTCTGTTACCAGAATTGGTAAAAACAAAGTAAGAAGAAACAGGCAAGGGATGGAACTAAGTCAGCTGCAGCCCCCTTCTCTTAGCTGCTCAGAGCTCCAGCGTACAGTATTTGCCTCTCTTCAGCTCTGCCCATGCACACCCCTCTCAGCTGCCACCCATATGACTCAACTTTGAGGGACTTGTTCCACACCACTGTACATACAGGGACACTGACACTCACACACTCAACTTTGCCAGTGACACATACAAGCAGCAAAAAATTAAGAGGGAAGGTTCTTTCTTCTCCCTTCCTCCTCCTGCATCATTAGAGCCTCATCTTTTTCTCTGTGAAGCTTTTAAAAAGAGAAAACCACTCTGAAATTAAATGGGAGGGGTGTAAAAAGTGCCTGGAACAAAATACCATATGTGCAATGCTTCTTTCTCCTCTTCCATGAGCTGCAAAAGTAAACACCACCTTCCCTGGCAGAAACAACAGGGATGTCTTATGTAATTGGGGGATGGAGGGAGAGGGAAGGGTCAGGAAAAACACATATTGTCCACAGTGCAGAAATGAGCCTCTTTCAGCAGCCATGAGCAAGAAGGCTGCAGAAGTGACAGCTTTGCTACCTCCCTGCCCAGCTGGCTCTCCAACCTGGCTAGAAGCAGCATCCAACACCACAGGAAGGGCTGGCTTTGTTTCTGACACTGCTGGCCAGTGGCCTTATACACAGGATGACAGAACACTGCTTTCCTCACAAGTTATGATGGGGCAATTTATTTTCATTGGCATGAGCAGAGCAGAGTCAGTCTGATCCACCCTGCAGCAGTTGGACACTGTGAAAGGCAATTTTACATGTGTACATCATACAGTCCTAACACAGTATGACCATTACACACCGCTGTCTTAGAAGGAAAACATTTATGATAAACCTTTAAATTCAGAAGATGAACTGATGCACTTACAGTCATAATCTTCAGCCTTCCTTCCCCATAAACCACACGCTGCTACATCAAAGTAAAAGCCTCTTTTGATTTCCTTCATGACTATCATCCCCCCAGTTATCTTTCCACAGCAGTCTGCCCTATAAAGTCACAGAAGCATTTTCCCACCCTGTTGACATAATTTCTTCCCTGTTACACCCAGTTCAGTCCATGCCACTCAGCACAAGCTGCAGGCTGAGTGCTGGGTAGGGCATCCATCCCAATCCAGGGATCCTTGCTGATACTGAGGCTTATAAGCAGCTATTACAAGTCAAGGCCAAACTAGTGAGCAGCAACTTTATGTGCATCTGTGGCAATGCAAACTGTTCCACAGTCACACTCTGCTCTCATGATCTGCACACAGACATGCACTTACACTCACAGGTGCTAAACACCCATGAGTCTTTGCATCCGGGATGACTTCTTCCCTTCCCAGTCCCTCACATTTGTTGTGTCCACTCTGACGCTTAAGACTTAGTAAACATTAAGGCAGCTTGTCATGCTGGATTTCAGAAAACCTTCTCTCTCCCCAATACTTCCAGTTTTCAGTGAGCCCCTTACAAACCAAACTGTGGCTCAGAAACAGGTCCTGCCTGCCAACATCCATGCAGCTGACCAAATGCCTAGCTCTACAGTAGCACTATCTTATGTAAATCCTCACATACGTCAAATGAAAACAAAAAGTTCTAAGTTTAAAAAAAAAAAAAAAAGAAAAAGAACTCCAAACAAACCACTTAAATGACTGCTAAAAACATCAAGAGATCAGCTGCAACAGCAGCACTTTGGAGAGGATTTTTCTGGGACTTTTTAATATTACTATTATCTTATCTCCAGAAGGCAAGCCAAGAGAAGAAAAATAGATGGAACCAAGCCCTGCATCTGAGCAAGCTCTCTGCAAGCAAATGCCGACACGTTTCAGGGCTGGCAGAAAGCTGTGCTGAAATTAAGTGGTGTGGGTTCTGACAGAAACACAGTTTTTCAGATCTGGTATGAAATCTGTAATGCATGCCACTGAATAAAACTTCCATAGAGTGTACAGCGGCACCTAAATATTTGTCCTACTGCTGCTCATCCGTAGCTGGCACACATTCAGAGACTACACAGGCAAAGCCAAACCAAAGCTCAGACTGACTTTTCTACCTCCAATTTGCATTGCACTTTTCCCTCCAGGGATCTTGCACGGCTTGGTTTGGATTCTATCCCAGCTCAGTCCCAAACATAGAGATGTATCAAACAATTTCAATACACCAACACATTTCACTTTAAATTTAAGTATTTGAAATTATTGTGAATGCACATTCTTGACATTTCAAAACTAGTCTGGATAACCTTTTAATCCACCTATTTTTTTACTATATGTTTACAGTGTCGGGCAGTTGGACTAAACCAAAACCAGAAAATTGCATCAAGACAGCATGAAAGCTCTTTGGGTAGAGTACTGCTCTCCCATGGGAAATTAAAACTTCCATCATTAGCTATTGAAAATTTGGTTGTACTAAATTCTGTCCACCACAAACAGGACAAAGCCATAAGCCAGCAGCAAAAAGAGAAGATTCCATGAGGCAAATAAGCTAGCTTTGACTTTCACCTCTTTCACTGCAGATAAGGGGACAACTACCAAATGCCTTAAGAATGTGGAGCACATATGAAGGGTTAGAGCAACTCTGCAACTTATACAAAAGCCTGCCCAACAGAACTAGCCATGAACAGGCAAAGGCAGGGTTAATACATACACAGTCTGTGCATGTATGCACCTATATATACATACACACCAGAATACCTATAAGGAAATACCATCAGGAGGGGTCATCAAAACCACTTCCCTCAGTGCAACAAATAACTTAGGCAGCAGTAAAGGATAGGTTGCTCATCCACAGCAGCACTTCCCTTCAGAATCAGTACTGTGCATGGTAAATGGAGCTTTCACTGCCGGAAGCCACAGGGTGCAAAAGCAGTCTGACTTTGGATTAATCCCTGCTAGGACTGATTTTGCAAAGGTAAATTAGGTGCATAAAAAAGGAACCCTGGGGGGAGGGAAGGAAAAAAAAGCCAGAAAACAAGGCTTATTAAACTGTAAATGGACAGAAAATCTTGTGTGTTCTTACACTGGCCAAAACAATGGCCGAGAACTGGCTCTCCTTTCGTAATACAGTACAAAAGAACCTGAAACCAATATTGTCTAGCAATGGCTCATCGTGTGTCCCATAGAATTAAGGGCTTGGCAATAACCCAGCAGCCACAAGGCTTATGACAGCTTTCTCAGGAACTTATGAGAATTTGACTTCTTTCCAATAAGTCCCTTAGACTCCCAGAGGAATTCTCAAACAGCTTTTCAAGCCCTAGGAGTCAGGCCAGTTGACAGAAAAAAGAAGATACCCAAAAGGCACTGTAATGACAATCCCACAGCAGAGCAGGAATGCAGGCAAGCAATAAAACTGATGCTAAGCAGATCCACAATAAACTGGCCCTAACCATAATTTGAACAGTAGGGCACTGCCAAAATGAAATGGTCATTTACTGACAAAGAAAGCAAAGAAATATAAAACCTCAATAGAACAGTAAGAGATCACAGGCAACTTTCAGAAAGCCTACCACTGCATCCAGATGAAGAAATCTCCTACTTCTGAGCATAACTCTCTGTGTCCTCACCTCTAGTATGGGAGCAGGATGTTCTGGGCAGTTCTTGATTTCTGGTATAAAGGCATTCTATTAACCATTCTTCAAGTAAGAAATTCTTTTTTGTGACAAAAAAGTCCTAGTCATTTGAGTCCCTTTCCTCCAGATGTCCTGATTCTCTGACAAAGGAACAATGCCCTAACAACACTAGCACTACAGGCAGAGCCACTGTAGCAAAGCTCCAGTTAAGAATGCTGAAAAAAGGGCATCACGCTGGCACTTCTCTACAGCAGCAACAGCTCTTCTGTGCTCCAAAAACCCTTCTGCGATCCATAAAGTGGCTGCACATGTGCTGGGGGGAAAGACATTCTTTCACCCACATACCATTTTGTTCTGCAGAATAGAAGGGAAAGTGCATTTGTTCAGTATATATTTTAAGAAGATCAGTTAAACCTACTCCACATACCAGAGATGTAGCTCAACAGAGAAGCAGAAAAGCACTTCTCCTTTGCAGAAATGCAAATACACCCCGAACACACCTCTGGCCCCAGTGAAGACAGGTGGCATCCTTTGTGTAACACTGCCCATGGCTAACATTCACTCCCATTACAGATAAACTGCTGCACAATGCAGTTATTACTAAACAGAATGCAGCTAAACAGAATTCACACACACATTAATCTTCAGAGGCTTCTCAGTACAAACAGAAAAAGCTATCTTTCACAGAATACAGGCACTTAATATTAAGCTTTTTAGTTTCTCTGCTAAGAATAGCAACTGTCATAAGCCACAAAAAGAGGTGAAGCAGCATGACAAGGTCATACAGGGGGCCATGAGGAAAAAGCCCTGGCTGGGGGGAACATTCCAGAGAAGAGAACCCATATCCCTGTTCTCAGCGTGCCTGCCACGCCTCAGGCCAGGTGGATGAACAGTGAAATGTGGAAAGATATCTTTGTTTACACCTACTTGGAAAAGAGTGAATTTAAGGAGCCAAAATAATTTAGGGTGTCTCAAAATACTCAGCATATCCTAAAGGAGAGGGAAAAAGTGCTCTTCAAACAGTTTTGGGGAGAGCAGAGGTATATACAGTTAAGTACCGTTTTTAGATCAGGCAAGCTTTTTAGGTTTGAAGGCAAGCTGCAAACAAAACTACGAACCTTGATCTTACTGTTCTTTTTACTTAGGCTGAAAATTAATGCAAAACCCCAACCAAACCCTCCAGTCTCTGGGCACTGCTCAGGCAGCCTATGGCTCCAGCAGGAGTTATCAATCACTCCAGATAACCCTCTCTGATCAGGTCATATGATTGAAGGCTTTCCTTTATTATTCCCTCACACCACGACCAAGCGAAGCAGCAGCAGTATCAGATCAGACAAAGGAGTGGCTGCCCTTCAGAGCTGTCTCCTGAATTACTGCTCCCTGATGTGCACACGTGTGTGATCTTGCTGTCTGCAGAGGGAATGCCAGAGTAACCATGCCATGTGTGCCATCACTTTCTGGGTTTAAAGAGGCGACACAACCAAAAACAACCAGGAAATTCAGAAGTCAAGTTGGTCTTGTAATCTCACAGTTATTAAAACTTTTAGACTGCTTAAAACCCAGTATGTTGCAACATTCCCAAATATTATACATATGCCAAGGAGTGCTGAACTGCTGGGTAGAGGCAAGAGATGATGGAAAACTCAGTGAAAGCAAGCCATACACAGCTCAGCTCCAGCTCCACCATGCTGTGTTTCACCACTATGCTGGCCTGAGGGCTTCTCTGCAGCAAGCTGGAGACTTTCCCTCAGTCCTGTGGCTACCACTCCCCACAGCTTCCCAACCCTCTGATACTCCAGTGCCACTGTGCTGTGATTAAAATGCTGGAACTGGCTCTTGAATGAAAAAGAAATTCACCTGCAAGCAAAACAACTTCAAAATCCATATTCATAAAGAATGTTTGAGAAATGTAGAGGCCTCTCTCTCCTTTACTCACTGAAACATAACAGTCCTCGGTCTTTCGTATACAACATGCCACAATTTCTTTCTTTCCTGCAGCGCAGTCACTGTGCATATGTCTATCACGGTATTACCTCAATATTTTTTTTCAAAAAGCACTTCTCTAACAAGAAGGAATTCACTGGTACAAAGCAAACAGTATTGCTTCTGCAAAATTTCATTTGAGAATCCAGAGCTAAAGTGCAGGACCCCTACAGTTACCAGTTCTGCTGTGTGATAGTTTCAGCATCCCTTGTGAGATGAAGCATGTCACCTTAATGCATGCTTAAGGTGAGAGAACGACCAGGGTGATTGGCTTTATCGCCCTAAGGACACAGAAAGTGACATACTTAATCTGATGAGAGACACTAAAACAGTGCCTCTTAATATTTTATGAAACATTTGGCTGTTTTTAATTTTAAAAACAGCAGCTCAATAAACAACACAATGGAGCATTCCCTGTGGATGGCACCATGAGAGGTACACAGCAGCCCACTCAGCTCAGTGATAATATCAAATGCATCAACTCTGTCCTCTTCCCCACATCTGTGCTGGAAATCCCCTACAATGGGAGGGCTCAGGCTTTGCACACCAACAGAGACTTGGCCAGATACAGTTGTCTCTCACCAGAATGCAGCACATAGCAGCTTTGGAGCTAGTTTAGGACATCCAGCTTCCATCTTGCACCTTAATCTGGAAACAACAGGCTGACGTGCCCAAGAGGAGTAAATTGTTTTAATCTGAAAAACTGTATTTTCTTTGCTACTTGCTCAGTTCTGGAACAAGAGTGCAGATACATGAAACATAAAATGCGAGCATCCCACTGTATTGCTACCATGTGCTTCCTTTAAGTTTACCTGCTTCTTTAAGTAGCCACTGCTGCCCACTGTCAAGAGATAAGGTACTCAGAAAGATGGATCTCTGCTCCTGCTTATAACAACCACCTTCTATTCCTACTCCCATGAAGGTGCAAGATCAGCCAGAAGACAGATGGAAGAAAAAGCCCAAGCATCAAGTTTGAATATAGACATAAGCACCCCCAATGGCCCAAAGGATAGCCTTCAGTAGAGCCTGCGCTTTAATTCTGTGCTCCAAATACATCCATCGTCGCTTATGAAAGCCTCAGAGATAATACTTTAAAAATAAATTAGAAAATGCCCCCATTCCTTTTCATTGGCATTCAGAAACTCATAGATGCCAGAGCAAGCTCCTACAACAGGGCTGGCTTGCTATAGTCTCACTGAGGTATATCCTGATGAAAGAGGACCTGTATATATGCCCACAGGAAGAAGTTCCCAACCAAAGACAGGAAGCACATCAGAGACAAAAGCACATTCATGAGCTCAACGGGAATATACACAGTCCTCTCACCATGGAAGACCACCACCTTGGGGCTCCTCCCTTCATCCATTAATAATTGGTAAGTCCTGGCCTCACCTCAACTTTACAGTCCATTCTTTACTCTGGAAAGAAAGACTCTTCAGAAATTAAAAGCATTATCCCAAGAAAGGGGATTATTTTGTCATCTGAGGACGCTTGCATGGAAGAGCAGAGCTGATGGGCAGTCTTGTGATCTTTCTGATTAAAAAGCTGCCTCAGGATACTACTCTCCCCCTCCAACATGAAACAGTCAATTAGGCTGTGATATATTCATGTAATAAAGGCTTTTTTTTATAAAATATGTCAGTTCAAGACTGGCAATAGTTTTACCTTGAAGTGACCTTACTAAGAAGAAACATGACAGATAAAACCAGTCTTAAACTACTTAAATACTAGCATTTGAGGAGGCAGAAAAGTGAGGTTCTAGACAGGTGTATTGTTCAATCCCACCTCAATGCTTTAAAAAACAAAACAAAACAAATGGGGGTAAGGGGCTTCATTTCCATGTAGAGCTATCTTACTCTGTCATTACTGATTTTATATACGTATCTCCATACACACACACACAACTACACTCACCTGCCACCTACAGCAACCTCTACAGGTACAATAGCATGTTAAACCAAACAGAGCAAAATTCTGCTCACAGCCTCAGACACAGTAGTGTGAAATGGCCATCAATGGACAATTCTTAGACCAGTCTCTTACACCATGTTAAAAAAAGTCATTATTGAAACAAGAACCGCCTTTGTGGAGCATCTGTCCCTACCGAGAACACCACCTCAGCACTGGGATCACAGACGGTCCAGCTACACTTCTCCGTAGCAATGTCCTGCCTCCAAGGCCCCAGTGAAACAGAACTAACATACACAAGAAGCAGGGACTGCAATACAAATCTAAGAAAGTTACCCAATGCCACCACTGCTCACCGTCTCCTCCCAGTTCTTTAGCAGGAGCAATTGCTCAGTATGCCACAGAGCTCATTAAAGGTATCTTAATGAATACCCTGGATGCTGTCAGAGTCCCGAGTACAGAGCACCATCCCAGCATCCTAACTCCTGTCCAGTAAAGCAGAACAAAGTCTCTACCTCCTTCTCAAGTAACAGGGAGTGATTTTATATCTAACAGTAGGACACCTTAAATAGTTTTATGAGAAAACATTCACATTTTTGGATGCATCTATGGGACTTCCTTATACACTCTATTTAGCAGAGACATCTGTTACTCGATATATATATATTTCATCTAAATCCCACCCTCTGAATCCTTTCCATCAGTTGTCACTAATGAAGCTTTGTGTGCAAAACCAAGTGCATTCTGCCCCCATTAGGAAGCCAATTACAGCAGGAAAAACAAGCAATTAACAAGGTGCAAAATAAACATCTTGCCACCTGCCTTTTAATAGCAACCCCACTTCAAACAAGTCACAATCTCAGCACAGCTTTCGAAATTGGCAACTGATATTATATATGTATTTATGCAGCAGCTGTTCTTCATTGCAACAAATATTACAGGCTTACCAGATAAGGTCAGCATATTTAAAAAAAACATATATCAAGTATTAAAACCTGCTTTGAGGCTCTGGATGTTGCTTTTAATGAAATCAGCCACATCAGGCGTGTCTGGTATTACAGTGAAGCTGCAGTCACATCCCCAGCTTAGAGAGATTTCTCCTCATTTCTACTTGCTTAGCAGCTTCTGTATTTGTTTCGCTAAATCCAGGGGCCTGAGCAGCTATTAAACAGCGTGCAGGGCAACTAACAATGCAAACCTCTACAGAGTAGACAAGTCTTTCCTTCTTCCATCATCCCTTCCTCTCCTTGGCTTTCTCCACCTCCCTACCATCACATCACAAAATCCAACTGCATTGTGGGGCTGGGGGGATATAATGGGGCAGAAAGCCACTCACTCAAAAAACAACAAAAAAATAATCAAGGCAAAGCCAAATCTAGATTCCAACTTTTTCTTTGCTCCTTAAGCCTTCATGCTTTAGAGGGGAAATGAGGGAAATCCTTCCAAAGTCACACTAGCTAGCTCCAGAGGGAGCCATTTTTCATTCCCTTTTGTGGAACAGGATGAATGTCACACTTTTGATTAGTTAAACAAGACTAAAGAAAGCCCAAGAGTAAATCCACAGGATTTAATAAACTTATGAGTGCAAAACGTGCCTGAGAAAACAGTAGTCAAGCTTCATCTTGCATGCTTGTTTTTCAATCTTCCCCTCCACTCCAGCTCTCTAGAGCTACATATTGGTTAAACTTCTCATGTCACATTTCAGTTCCCGACTAATGTCCAATTTAACCACTCCTTTAAAGATTCATTCAAGTATTTTCCTCTTAGAGTTCTGCCTCTGGCTTTGTTGAGATCTGAGGAGTAAAACACTGAATATGGTACTTTTGCAATTACATATGAGATTCTGGGGTGTTAGCTGGAGATGGAGTGAAAACACATCCTTCTCTAAATGACCACAGAAAGTAACAGGAAACAGAGCTTTTAACTCCAAACAGGGCCAACAGGGCTACCCACAGTTTTGTAGAAGGATGCAAGTCATGATCAATAATAACAAAACAATCCTTCACTGTAAAGTTCTTCTAAAACATCTGAATTTAAGCAACAATTCTCTACCCTTGAATAGAACTGCTACCTAACCAGCAAGTCAGATCCTAAAAGACCAGTGTCTTCAGTTCTGGTGATTATCAACATGCACACAGAATAAGCAAAGTCTGAAGAAGGGGAACAATGACAGAAGGTGAAAATTTGCCAGACTCATAAGGGTGCACACCTAAACGTGACCTACTGCAACCCACAAAGTAAAAAAATCCTTCTCAGCCACTGGTGTCTCTCTTTACCAGTACAAGTGTAGAGATCCCACAACTCTTTCCTACAGCCTTAATTACAGACACAAGGTCACAATCTGCCAACATGAGCTGCAGGAGGTCATATGGCCACTCTAGCTATAAAAGTATTTTAAGAATAGTTCAGTCAGTCAGGTCACTTAACTGACTATTTTGTCTGTTTTTTAAACAAGCAGCAATATTTTCCCTTACATTTTGTGGATGGGAGAACAGGAAGCAGGACCTACTCCTTAGTCACCAGACTACCATTTCAGTACACATCACTAACCATGCTACAGAGCAGTCATGCCTTGCTGCATTTTGTAGGTCTATAACCAACAAAAAATGCCAAGAAGGAGCCTCAATGATGGTGGGACAGAGCACCAGCATCTTTCAGAAGTTGTTCAGATCACAGGAAGAAGTCCTACCCACATTAACCAAGAAGTGGGATGTATTATCTGCAAAGCCCCACAACAAAACCTCACGTGACAGAAGCTGTTCCAGCTGCACTCAGAAAGGCAGCCCACAATTCTCAAGCTTACTTCGTATTCATTAGTTCTAGGGCAGTCTCTTCTGCTTAATACTGAGGAAAGCCCCAATGGGTTTCCTGACCAGAAAGCTGCCTGAAAACCCCAAGAAACAGCAGTTTGGGGACTGCTGCTTGTTGAAGGTGGCAAGAGACAAGAAATGGGATGAGAACTTACTGTGAGAAAGCCTTGTAGTTCTAGGATTAGTTCTAGGAGACAGGACTCCAATTCTTTTTCCAAGGATACTTAAAGAGACTAGTTCTCCAGCTCTTTCAGCCCTCTTCAGAAGGATGCTTGAAGAGACCAAATTTGAGTAAATACTAAACTCCAACAGCTGAGTGTCACGAGTAGCCAGCTCACCTGAACAAGAGTTGAAAGGTGGTAATGCCACAAACAGTCCACACTGCGGAGTCCCCCTAATCAGTGTGAGCTACAGCCTGTAAACAATTGACTCTGATTCCTAATAGTCACATGTGCACATTCCCCCCCACACACCGCCTCAGCTCTTTTAAACAGACTTCTGTGGTTTGGCACATGGTCAGATTAAGGGGAGGATACATGAAGTTAAGCAGAGAATGTTTTCAGTATGCAGCAGTCTCTGCAGGTCATAGATCATAAAAATCCTTAAAACTTCGAGGATCAAAGAAGCTACAACCATAAAAGACTATTAGTTTGCTAAGTCCACCACCCAGGCAAAGCAGGTTATCCAGAAAAGAAGTGACAAAGCACAATCTTCAAATTCTCAACCCCCCGGGAAAAAAAAAAGAAATCAAAGGAGAAAAAGAAAAGACAGAGTTTGGCTCCCGCTGGCCTACAACGGCAATAATGATAATAATCTAGAGGTTGCAGGAGGTGTGTCTACCCACCATGCCTAGTCAATTCGCTCCATTCACAACTGTGTATAATTGTCCCTGGGACTGCAAAAATTACTATCTTTTCACTCGCAACAGTATTGCAAAAATGCTTTCAAACAATCTCAGACCCTTATTTGTTAAAACAAAACTATCTGCTCTTTTACGGTTCATGTTAGGTCTGGCATTTCTGTGCAGAGGGTCAATAATCCAGTCGTTCGAAAAATAGTCACGAAAGACGTATTAACATAAGCTGTGCATTAAGACACAATTATTTATATGCCTGACAGTAATGGCCCCGCGCTGTGCACTGTATCAACTCACAGATACTTTAGCAGGAAAATAAAACACTTTGGGAGAATTTCTGCTCTCCCAAGGACAATTAGCATAACACTAACTCTGAAATGAGAGAGCCATAAGGACTGACAGAGTAATGCTTCATCCCGGAGCCTCCAGAACAGCAGTGCCAGTCCCCAAAGTTTGTCCCCACCCCAGCACGCTCCCCTGTGCTAAGCGCTCGCAGCCCGTGCCTAATGCTTTCCCCAATCCTCAGATTAAGGAGACACGAGTAAGCAGTTCCAAGATGCGTGATCCTCTGCTCCCAAACCTCGCCGGGGCGGGGGTGCCCAACGCGACCGGCCGGCTGCCCGGGGCAGGCACTGCCTCCCGATGCCGGGGGTTCCCTGGATCCCGGGAGGGATGCTGCTGGATCCGGCGGGGCGGAGCGGCACCGCACCGAGCGGCACCGGCACCCGCACCGGCACAGCGGGCGGGGGTCCCTCCTGCCCGCACAGTTTGGAAACTCTCGGCAAACCCGCAGCGCCCACAGCCCGGCCGGGGGGAGGGCGAGAGTGCCTTCGGAGGGACAGCGGCTGTGCATCGGGGCTGTGCGGGGACACGGGCTGCGGGAGCAGGCTGGGCATCGGGCTGTGCGCCGGGCTGGGCATCATCGGGCTGGGCACCGGGCTGTGCCGCCGCCTCCCGCCCGCCCGATCCCCGAGCCCCGGGCGG